>VZTR01006437.1:44387-118728 GCA_013400775.1 Chaetops frenatus | reverse complement strand
TTTTTTTTTTTTTTTTTTTTTTGCTAAACCTCTCAGGGCTGTGTGTTACTGAAGGGTTTGCAGGCAGGCAGCTACTCTGGAGCACGGGTGTCATCAATCACTGGAGTCAGGCACTCACTGGGTTCCGCCTCCCAAGTTACACCAACACCTCGCCCAAGCCTGAGCCCCAGCATCCTCCCTGCGAGCAGCACTCCTCCCTCAGCTCACCCCCTCAGGCTGAGCCTCGGAATCATTACCCTGGGATAACCATCCTGTGAATGGAATGTATTAAGCTCAGCTGATGAGATAAAAACACTCAAGTTTTGTGGAAAAATGCTTTGACACAGACACCATATGCTCAACACCCACAATGAGGCAGGTGACTTCAACCAGCAAAATTTCCTTTTCCTGCTGCCTGTACTTAATTTGGGAGCAGCTCATCCTGCTCTCATAGCCTGAACACAGGGATCCAAGCAGCGTGCATGGGAATGGATGGTGGAGCACAACAGGTCCTTCTCCAACTGGGGCTGAATCCTCACTGTGGATACCCCGCAGCAGCCACAGGGTGATGAATGGCTCTGGAGTTTGGGCTGCTTATGAGAACAAAACAAGCCATCTTGAATCTGAAGGTTTTATGGGTATGCTGTTTCATGTAATTTCCCAGAAAAAACTGAATTACATTCTGCTCATTAGCAAACGCCGCTGCACAAAGCAGAGGGCTCTGCAAGCGGATTACAGGCGGCAGCGCAGGGACAGCGGATAACGACTCCAGTCAAATTCTATTTTAATGTGCCCAAAGAAACAATAGTGCAATCAAACGGGGGGAGGGAATCAGAAAAGAAGGAAATTCATCTGCCGTACTCCTCCTTTCCATCCGAAATGCAATACGAGGAATTAAACTTGTCACTCTCAACTGCAAACTGCACGACGGAGTGGAACCACGTGCGGTTGCCTCTGGCACCAGTGAGCCCAGGAATCTGTCCTGGCACTGCCCACCAGAACTTTGGGAGTGCTGGCTTGCAGGATGGGAAGCACTGGTTCCCTGAACCTTGCACCAACTATTTTCTCTAGGGAAGCTGCAAGTTTGCAAGCATTTAGCCCAAATTGGCAGAGCCTTGTGGAGACATGAGGACATGCAACGTTATTACAGGCGCTGTGCTGGGGTCCTGCCTCCGAATGACTCACAATCCACACTGTACCTGTTGATTTACTCAAAATCCCAGGGACAAGTGTTTCACTCTGGCTCAGAGTGTTTTTGGTTTGTCTTCTAAACAGGTATCAACAAAATGTTCTCTGATAGTTGCCTACACAGGCACGAACAGCCCGTCTCAGAGCAGCCTCGGCAATAACTCACTGCTGAAGCCAAAGTGGTTCTTATTCAAGCTTCACTTCTTATTTGGAACCTATCAAGCTCTAGAGGAAACATTCAAAATAAGGAAGCTTTGAAACACCCTGATACAAATCCCAGGTTTGTAAATAAATGGGAGCTGGGCCACAAGGATGCGAGGACAGCCACCCATCTACGTGACACAGTGCCTGTCATCAGCAGCAGCCTGTACCCCCTATCCCACTGCTGCTCCCCAAGGACCTGCTGGGACAGGCACCTTCGGGAACAAGCTCAGTCAGAGCAGCTCCTCCATCCCCTGCCACCCACAGCTACTGAGGATGGTGCTGGAGGCCAAAGAAGCAAAACCTTCCAGCATTTTCCTACACTGAGAGTCAGCTGAGAACACCACTTGCAGCACTCTTCTGGTCCAAAAAAGGCTCAATTGCATCTCATCCCCATCACCAGAAATCATTAATGGTGAAACCCTAAAGAGCTGCATCTTCTCAGCCCAGTTCCCTTGCTGCCACCCCGCTCCCCTGGCCGGAGGCTGGTCACAGTGCCAGAGCCGGAGGGAACAGGGAGCGTTCCCAATGGTGATCCCAATTAACGAGCCCACAGCTATTCACGTTCAAAGGCTTCGCAGCTTCCATTGAATGTTTCCCTTTTGTCTTCCTGTCCCTCCCCAAAGTGAGGGCTCATTACTGCTGCAGCCCCGGCTGTAATTGCTTGGGAATGCTGCTCTCGGCACAATACCCCAGAGAAGCTGCTTTATGAGGCTCCTCATGCTACTGAAGAATGCCATGAAAACCCCAATCCCAGATGTCTGGCTCCGAACCAGGGAACTTGGCCGGCCTGACGAGATTTCCATCGGGCTGCTGTGGCATCACGCTTATGTAAGGGCGGCACTCACAAAGGGACACTGTAAAACAGAGACGCTGTCACTGCTGCCCTGGGCCAGTTCCCCTCACAGGGAATGAGCTTTGAGTCTCGGCAGCACCTTTTACCTTTCGTGCCCTACAGGACCTAGAAAGAAATTCAGCACCTGCACTTCGGTTTTGCCCAAGTGAAACCACAAAGGCATCTTCTGCCCACAGGGAATGAGCAGTCAGAGCATCTTAACACAGGGCAGGGTCAATGAACACCCCGCTGCCCGCCAGGGTAGTGGCCAGGTGTGCCAGACTCACAGCAATTTGGGCAGTGTGGATGGTCAGAGTCATGGGGCAGCCTGTCAGCTGTTCCTCACAGGAGACCAGACACACCTTACAGCAAGGAAAAACACCTTATGGGTGAGCTCTTCAGCATCATACATGCAAAGTGACAATAATCTTCTTGGAACAGAGAAACAGGTCAGAAACAGCCTCAGAACTGTGGTAAGAGAATTACTTGTGCACCAACACCCCCTCAGTAATGGGCAACCAAATGACACAGTGGAATTATCCACGTTAACAGCTCTCACGTGGCTTAGAGCACTTAGAGCAGGGTTTGGACCAAAGCCACACGTTCCAGTTTCTGCCTGAACTGGAAGGGATGACCAGGGGCAATGGGAGGCAATATCCCCAGAAAAGCACTGATTTCTCTGCAGCAAATTGTCACCCAGTAAGAACCCTGCTCCTGCCAGGAGAGTGTGTCATCCACCCAGGAGAACCCAGGAGAGTGCTGCCCCACGACCTGCACTACCCAGGGTGTCTGCAGCCGCAGCACTTCGGTGCCAGCAGCACTCTAGGAACAGAAAATAAACAGTGAAGCCTCTCAGGGAGACTGCCAAGCTCAGAAAGCCAGCCCTTCGTGCAGCACCAGGAGCTTCCTCTGCATCCCCAGGATGCTTTGGCACACCTGGCCACACAGAACTGCTGTCCACCACTAAGAAAATTCTTTTTCTGAGTTCAGCACATCTTCTGCTGCCATTCTTTTTGTCATCAAACACAACCCACCTCAGACGTGGTGACGTGTCACAGGTACCATGTGCCACCTGCGATGCACACAGGACTCTCCAAACCATCACCTCCCAGCTCCAAAATGCACCTCCTCAGCAGCAGAGGAGGGAAAGCAGCTCTCCTGTGGCTCAGGGGGAAAAGGCAACTTTCCCAAACCACCCCCACTGTCCCACCAGGCAGGAGCACTGCAACCCTGCCAAGGACAGGGGAAAAAGAGAAAGTAGAATTGACTGGGAAAAGGACGAAGGGAAGGTCCTTAGCCAGAGGCTCCAGACCACAGGAAATGCAGGTCTTTACTCATTGAAGACAATGTTGAATTTTCCTTGTTTGTCAGCTCGGGTCCTGCTGCCATATCCCTGCTTCCCCCAGGGGTTAGAGAGAGGAAGGTTTTCTGCGAGTGACACCCATGGCGTTTGACAGATTGTCCTTCTGCGAGAGGGAAATGGAGGATCGGGTTGCTAAAAGCATCAGCCTGCTTATCAATCTACGAGCAGCATCTTTAAAGGTCACAAGTGGAAAAAAAAATAAAAAATCAGCTACTCATTCTAATTCCTCGCAAACAGGAGCTCGTTTTTCACAAATCCACCCTGCCGTGCTCGGTAACGTGACCTTTCACTTACAAAGAGAACAGCCAATTTCTGAGTCTCATGCGTTACCCTCCCTTCTTTTCCATAAATTAAACACAGCCTTTGTACCTCCTAACAGGCTTTTCCAGCAGTCCCCTAAAGCTGCCACAGCTGTTCTGGTTTTGGTCCTGCTGAGGGTCTGGAGCCCACTCAATGTGCAAATAGGGAAAAACAAAACTTCACTGAAAAATGGGTTCTGTCACCACAGGAGTGCTGGATGCCAGTCCAATCCCCAACTTTGCCAACAATTTCTCAGCATGATACTGGCCTCTCCAGTGGGAATTTTTAATGGTACCTGGTATATATGAGGACAATACAAAACAAGGAAATTTGACAATAAGAACATGACCTGTCCTCTCCAAACCTTTGCATTTCTCAACAGCTGCAGAAAAACCAAATCAAAACTGGAGTCAAGTTGGAAGACATGGAAGTGGAGCCAAGTACAACCTGGAGGACTTGTGGAGCCCTCAGGGGAGATCTCATCATGCCTTTTTTCAATCCTTGTCCGTTTTTAACTACTCTGGACTGCCAAACCCAAACCAGAAGCACCCCAAAAAGCCACTTTAGAACTGGAGGTGCTGACCTGGGCTATCACCCAAGGAGGCAAAGGAACAGAGTCATCACCTCCTACAACACAGTACACACCAGTTAAACATACAGAGGTTTAACAGGATTTGCTTGAAAAGCCACGTATTTACACAATTGTTACATTTTGGCAGAAACAGATGTTGGCAATGGGAGGAGACACTGATCTTCAACTCCTGTACTTACTCATAAGAACCTTCATTGCTTGGGAGCTCTTTGCCCACTCGCCTGTACAACTTCAGCTCTTACAGGAGCAGAACCCACGACACTTACCACGGCTGCTCTGCAATTATCTCTGATTTCAATTATCTCAGCATTCTGATGATGAAGGTATCTGAAATGTCAGCATGGGATTCCACCCACACCCATGGCTGCCCAACTTCATTATGGCCAGAAATGTTCCTGCATCTCCAGCCAGCCTGACAGTTCCTCCTGCCTGACAGAGCAGCTTGAGAAGGGGCTCATGCTGTCCTAGAAACAAACCATCCTTCAGCCTGGAGATGACCAAGGCTCCCCAGATATGCTCCCAAGGCCTGAGATAACCACCACCATCTCCTGGAAAACCTTATCTTGTCAGTGCATGCCAGGCTGGACAGCAGGAGAGCACCTCAAGTGATGCTGCAGCTGTTCACCTTGCACATGTGTAAGGCAGAGAGAAGGGAAGACCACCCCGGTCCCCGCAGGTTGTGCTAACGAGCAGATTCCGTAAAAATACCCCATATTCCTCCTGTCACCAAAAATGGGAAGGTAGTAGCAGCCCTCCCTCGGCTCTGCTGGCGGAGGAGGGCAGTGAGTGGGTTCTGCTGAGCCATCAGGACCAACACCATTGGAGTGCTGATGAACAACGTGCTTACAGCCCAAGGCAGAGAGTAAGGAGCTGTGGGAGGGGAACTACATTTGCATGGAGTTGTGGGAGCTCTTGAAGGGGATCTGGCAGATGACTGTGATTCTCTCCACCCCCAGTCCCCTGGAGGTGAGTCAAAGATGAGTCAAGGGCTGCGGGCAGAGGTGAGCACGTAAGGAGCAGGCAGGGCTGAGGCTGACCAGCAACATCAGCATCTTCTCCAAGTCATTGAGCAACCTCGTCTCCAGAGCTAATGCCGTTCCACGTGTCCATGAATTATTGATCCCAGTCGCTCTATCAATTGCAGGAGGCAGAGGAGATCACAGGCAATGCACCCTGCGTGAAAGCAATGCTGCAAAACTCAGTACAAAAGAAAAAGCCTCATTTTACAGATTTCAGTTTAGTTGTGTGTTGCCAGCAACTCCCTTCATCCATATCGTTATCACTGGTATTTTATATCAGCTCTGTGCTTTTAATCCTAACTTTGTCTGGAAAATATTTCTGAGAGCAGCCTTTGTTTGCCACCCACCACTGCAAGGCTGCTGCCAGCTCCCGTAGCGGCACCGCCGACAGCATGTGCCAGATGAAGAGAATGGCACGTACCTGTCAGTCTTTGTCAGAGCAGCTATTTCTGGCTTAGGTTTACATGCACAGCCTCCTGCAAGCTGCTTGAAATCTCCATTTTATAGAGGGATCTGATGCTACCTGAATGCTGGCAGGTATCGGCACGCTGACAGCGAGCGGCCAGCACCGTGGGGTCCAGGCTCAGGTTGGAAAGGGCTGACTACAATGCTCAGCTCACAGCTCATTTCTTCATAGATTTAATTAACTCAAAAGCCTTTTGCCTCCACACTTGCAAAAAAAGCATTTTACATCTTAAACAAGGGATAACAAGGGCAGTAGGGCTAAATCTCAAATCAATGTACAGACACTGCAACGCTTACGAAGAACTGATGAGAAACCAAATAAAAATGCTCTTTTGTGTTCATCAGCCCTGTTACGCTCCAACATTTCATCCTCTGTTGTGCTTCAGAGCTCCAGCACAGTGGTCTGTCCTGGGGAAGCCTTTTGGACCAGATCTTTTGATGAACCTTCCTGAAACGTGGCCTTGAATGACTGAATATTGTATGGAGAAACACAACCACACCCCAATGCCTGCCCAGGGAAGATCCAAGGATGAACACCTGCCCCAGACAGTGCTCAGCTGCTGCTGAGGCTCAGCTTACTCTGGCTTCTAAAGATAAAAATGGGAAAACACTAAAGATTTGGGAACCAGCCTTTTTGATGAACGTGATGTCCAGCAGAGTGATATGCTCACCACCACCCTCCCAGAATGGTTCTCTTCTGAAGGTAGAAACAGACTCCTGTCTGCAATTGGAAACATTTCAAAACAGGCAGAGGGAAAACTTGTTTTTGTGCTTATGCATGTGCAAATTGTGCAGAAGGATTCAAACCTGTCTGAGATGCCAGTGTTACCAAACCAGGGAAAACTTCTCTCAGGACAAAGCTCCCTACTTTACAGAGCCATCACAACTTGTGTCCACCCGAGCAGGTTCTGTGGCTCACACGTGGCCCTGCAAACACAGCATCATGAACAGAAGAGATGTTTCAAAGCCCATCCCCTCACGTGCACAAGGAGAGAGGCTGTGCAGCTCACAGGTAACACAGGCACTGCCAGTAGAACTTGGGATTGCTGCAATTTCCACTTAGGCAAGTGCTTTCACAAAGTTCCCACCCCAGGAAAAGTAACAGATTCTGGCTTTCCCAGTACAGTGATACTGCTCTGTTCCATTTGCACAAGAGCTACTTCTCTTCAGTAATGGTTACAAACTCTGATCCTTACCACAATCTGCTGGCCCACCTGCACCAGCATCATTTCAGGATGAAAGCTGCAAAGGTGAAAGAGTTTTCCAACTGAAATTGTGAGAACGGCCTCGAAAATAGCATCACACTAAATCCCATAGCCAGTGAAAAGCCTCAAAAAGCATTTGCTGCACGTGGATTCTTTGAATCCAGTGACTTCCCTTTTCATCCCCTCGAGTACACTGAGCAGAGAGAGCGAAAAGTCTTCCAAACGCAGTAAAATAAAGTTCAGAGGGAGGTGCTGAATGATTTTTAGTGCTCAGGTCAGACATTCCGATCCTGGAGCTGGAACATCCTTTAAGTAATTGAAAGAATTTTTTCTCCCACCTTCCCTCAAAGGCCAGAAGCCTCTGCTGAGGTGCATAGCTGATCCCTTAAAATACACACACAACTGCTCATCACATATGTATTTTTTTAATTATATGACACCAGGAATGGCTGAAACCATTTTAAGTGTGTAGAGAATCCATCAGTACAGCAGGTGCTGTTGAAAGCCAGGAACTCCCTGGTTTCCATCTGGAGCAGAGCTTTAAGAGAGGCTGTTAAAAAACTAATCCACCTTTCTGCAGCAGTTGGGTATCTGGGACAGTGGGAGACCGGCAGCAGCGGGCTCTGCCACTGCCACACCCCCAGATGCCCAACTCCTGGAGCTGCTAATCCCAGGAACGTCAGCAGCTCGCACAGGGATATTTTCTGCGTCACTCTATCCCAGCTGGGACTGCTCTTGCAGCCCTCAAGACCACAGAATGTTTACGGGCTGGAAAAGGATTCATCTGCTGGTCTGGAACTGGAGGACAGCAACAACAAAGAACAGAAGATGAAGCCAAGGTGCCATGGTGAGGTGGGAGCAGATGCTGAGAGCACCAGAAATGCAGGAGGGGAATGCAGAGGCTGTTGTGGCTCCCTGTTCCCTCCTGCAGGCAGGGCAGAGCCCACCAGGCAGTGGGACAGAACACACACTCAACAAATGATCAGGTTTGAGCATCCCTTCCCCTATGGAAGCCAAACACGGGATTCCAGGGTAAGAAAACAGGGATCAGGGCATCCCTGGGGTGGGGGAACCATCCTCAGCACGGCACCCCCCCCTGCTGGGAACATCCCCCTGCACCCAGTGGCATCGGGAGCCTTTTATCAGGGATATGAGGGATAAAAGCTCCGCTTCTGCACGAGAGTGACCGAATCTACAGGGATATTCCACGCAAATTGTCTGGTTAGAATAATAAATAGTGGCTTCGCCTTATAATGTCGGCCGCGCACAACACGTTCATTTGTGATCCGAGGCTCCGATTTAAGGGAGGAAGAAAGGATCCTCGCCTGCCTGGAGATAAACTTAAGTAAATAATGTTTGCCATCAACTCCAAATGAAGAATGACAGTTAAATTTTATAATCATCTTCACAGCTCCAGGACTTACTTTATATTTTCTCAGGCTCATGACCCAGGGGTTGTCATAGCAACTAGGAAATCCTACCTTATCAGCCTCTTACATTTACATTCCTTACGGCTGCTTCCCTTTATGAATTAAATCCATCACGGTCTTCTATTCTCCAAATAAGAAGTTCTTAGGATTATCTCGCAGAAACAAGGATCAAATGCTTTGATTGAAACACTATGCAAAAGCTAATTCACTGGTGGTTTTCTTTAAGGGAAGATTGACTGTGCTACAAATAAATGGCTCCCATCCAAGCGTGCAGTTGGCAGCCACTCGCAAAAAAAAGTTTAGAGAGCAAACACGGTTTCTGCAGCATGTTCATCTCGCTGGAGAACATTTCTACATCTGGACACTAAGAAGGACACCTGCTGGGCCGGGTGCTCTCTTGCTTTACAGAATGTAACCAAGATCCAGTGCTCCAGAGGAAGAAATCTAAACACACTAAATAGACAGATCCTGGGCATTGCTGAGAGCCCGGATACTCCATGCACACACCAAGAAACACAAAGGTGGCTGCCTACAGACACCGAGCCCATCAGCCTGGGTGTCTGTTCAAAGACAACATGTCACCAAAAATCAGCATGAAGTCTCATTATACATAGTTATATATATATATTTGGGTGCCAGGCAAGGCCATTTAATTGCTTCAATTTGATTTTTCCACATTCAATGGGCCCCGGTTCAAAGCCTAGCTCAGTATTCAGAGAGACCAGCAGCAACATTGCTTGTCTCTGTCCTAAACAACACAGAAATAAAATAAACTTTAATTCCCAGAATGTTTTCTGCAGGAGTCTCTTGATTAACAGAACTCCTATAAACTGTAATGAATTTCAGAAAGGCAACTCTGCAGTTACAGACCTACAGGCATCAAGAGTTTAATTTACTTAATGTACTTTTTATTCATTACTGGTCCTCCACGAGAAGCTGATCACCAACTTGCAGAGTGCATTGCTTAATTATCCATGCTGCACTTCTTCAGATGAGAACTATCGGAGCTGCCTGTCAATACGGCGGGCGGGGATCGATTGATGCAGGCAGAGCCATGCCTCTGGAATGCCAAAGACCAGAGTGTGTGTGGAGCAAAACAATCAGAAACTCATCTCACAGACTGAAAACCCTTTCTGTTCCCAGCGATGGTATCTGCTGCATTCACAGATGGTGAGCAGACCCAGCACTCTCTTCATGCGCCGTACGTCCCACTCTGTGCAAACAGCTCAACACCTTGTCCGGACAGCCTGCAGCACCCATGTTTGTGCTTTATCTCTGTCCTCTACACAGGCAGGACAACGGAAATGTGTGTTCCAGCCTCTGCCAGCTCCCTCAGTGCCCCAAGGAACAGGTCCTGAAGTCAGAACTGGTCCCTCAAGAGATCTGCTCACTGACAGAAGGCCTGGTGAGGCTGAGATTCACAACAGCACACAGTGTCAGCACAATGTATCTCCTCAACGCCAGCAACTCAATAAACACAAATTACAGTTCCTCTGGCATCAGCAAATGCAGACTAAACCTGCATTCCCAACAGTAAAGGCCCTAGGAAGCTCCAGGGCTGACCAAGGGTGCCATTCTGCACAGAGATCTCCCCATCCAGACTGAAATCCTGCCCACCTACATCTTCACCAGCTGCAGGGTTTCACATCTCACCTCTCCCTTCCCTGCAGCAGCAGTGATGCTGATTTCAGGGAGAGCTGTGGCAGCCTGAAGGGTGGTTGAGGATCTGTGCCCTTGGAGCCACGTTCCAAGGACGATGCCCAAGGAGCTGCATGTGGTCTGAGATGTGGCAGAGTGAGCCTGGGACCGGAGAGGCTCTGCTGAGCCCAGGGCAGGGCTGGATCTGCCGGTGGCAGCCTCTCCCGGAATATTCACAATCAGTGGATCAATAATTCATTATATAATGTGATAGAAGGTAATCCACTGTTTGAAGTCGAAGCTTAAACAAACTCCATTCAGTTCCAGCATGGTGAGGTCTCACTGAGCTCAAGATACCCAGCGAGAGGCAGGAGGAGGCAGTGGGAAGGGACAGATACACCCCTGCTCCAAAACCTCCCCGTCTGTGCTGAACAGGAACTATTCACAGCTCCAAGTTAAGCCAGAAGCCCTTTGCAAAGGGATGCTAATTCAATATGAAGTAACATAAGTCAATATTCTTGTTTCCCCTTTCATCCTTTCAGCCAATATAAACTAATACAAATGATAATGACATGGCACCCGTGACCCCTTCAATACGCTGCTCATGTTGGCAGTTGGGTGTTGATTCTCCCCTTAAGCAGACAACTCAATTTGAGTGAAAATTAACTCAGGGCAAAGGAATACCTAAATTGTGTCAGTGCAGAGCTGCTGACACGCCCCAAACAGCAGCACCACGTGTAACGTCCCTTTTTGAGACTACACACTGGATTTTCAATGCCAACCAGATGCTTGGCTTGAGCAGCTGAGGCTGGAACTCAAACACATAAAAGCAGGGACATGAAGCTGATTCAGAGGGGATCAGATCAGCCTTGCTGTCATTTCTGGACCATTTGCCAAAGGTGTCAGAACTGGGAATACGAAAGGTGCTGAAGCAACCAGACCCTTAAATCCCAGATTGTGAGAAGCAAACGCAGCCTGCACTTCCTTGGGCTCCTCATCTGCCTCAATTCATCAGGAAAACCTTAAAAAGGTAAATATCTGTATCAAAAAAGGTCTCTACATTCCCAACCACCTCATGGGCACAATAAGCACCGACTGAGAGATGCATGTGAAAGGGAAAATCAAGCCTCCCACCTTTGCTGGCATCCTTCGAGCATCACAAATGCTTTAGCAAAGCTGGTGGCCACAATAGGGGCTTGTTCTTTGCATAAAAGGCCACAACAGCGCACAAGAAACCCTGCTGATAGTTAAAAGGCACAGATCCAAGGTCAGCCAGGCTGGGAGCCAAGGCTCTGGCAATAAACCTCCAGATCTGCTCTGAAGTGGGGAAAGTAAAAGACCTTCTAATTGTAGAGCTCTAGAAGTCTTCCATATTAATTTAACGTTCACCTTGAAAGGTGATCTCTCTGCAGACCCTCTGCAGAGCACAGAGGATGAGGGAGACCACTGGCAGCAAGGAGGAATGCTTCTCTCCAGTGTTTAACCACGTGATAATCAAGATTACAAGAGAAAGGCCACCAAATTGAAGTCCCAAAGCCAGCCATCCTGAAGAGAGCAGGCCCGAAGCTCCTGCAAGCCTGCTCATGCCTTCACACCCTGCCCCATCCGTTCCCAGCATGAACATCAATCCTGCACCTGAGGATCCGTACGTTCTACCAAAATAGTTACCGTGGGAGAGGCTTTGTTCGTAAACTGAGCGAGAAAGTTCATTACATGATAAAAATTCCAACCGTGCTACCGGGATGTAAATTGCCTTCGTACCCAGAGCTGACATCTTAAACAGTTTAATTTAGGTACCGCTCTCAGCAGCGTTGGGTGTCTGCAACAGAAACAGATGCCTTGAATCATTTCAAAGTATGCTCCTGTCAGAAATGTCCTTTCTGACACCAAAATCAATTTCCTTCTCCTTTACTAACTACTTTTCTAAAAATAGAAGGGGAAAAGTTGCCTCATTTTATCTATTGTGAGCGGCACAAGACGTGCTTTAGGCTCCAAGGAGGAAGATGGCAGCGCGCGGCACGTGCGGCTGCGGTAATTAGTGCTATTTTGATAGAGCAACTGGCAACGAGAATGAACCTGATCCATCTTCATTATGGAGATCTATAAAACCTTTGACAAGCCCCGTGTAAAGGCAGACAGGCTGCTTCCTCGCGTCCCCACCGGCGTTCCGGCACAGGCAGAGGGATCCGCGGTGGCTCCGGAGCGGTGGCAGCGGCGGTGGGGACACAGCCCCGCGTGCTCCCCCTCTTCCTGCACACTCCACGGAGCTCACTTTGAGCAAACGGAATGCATGGGGCTGGAATGATTTTCTGCTGATGGTCAGATGAACACCTCAGCAGTCCCCAAGACCTCGCTGTGCATATTTGAGCAGCTGTTGTAAATCACGGCTCTTCAGCAGGCTGCAAATCCAATTAAAACAAGAGGCACTGCTACCCAGCGATGTGCTGGGCACAGAAACATCCTTCCCCGTCTAACAAGCTGCACCAATGAAAGCCTCTCCCTGCTCTGCAGAAGGCTGGCTGCTGCCCTGGCAGCCCCGTCCTGCCCCGTGGCTGTGGAGCAAAGGGATGGGGACAAGTGCCACCACTGCTCCTCCTCCACAGCTGCAGCCCAACACAAAACATCCCCCTGCGTGTGGTGACGGTGCTACACGGTACCATCAGCAGCCTCCCTGCTCTTCAGCACATCTGAAACCTGCCCCATTCCCATCTTCCCACCAGCTCCCTCTCCTCTGCTCCTACTGGTATAATCAATGGCCCTGACCTCCTGGGGAAAGCCCTTCAGCAGCTGGAATTGAAATTTGCTGGGAATTTGGCTTGCTCAGTGCCAACCTGGCACCCAGACATCAGCAGGGTGGCTTGGCAGCTTGGGAGAGCCATCCTCCTCTTAGGGGCAATGAGAGGCCCAATCTCACCCCATCACCCATGCTGTAAAATCTGCTCGTGAGCCCCACAAAGAGCCAAGAGCCACAAACACCGAGGGTTTGGGTCACACAGAAAACAAGGGGGGGTCCTGAAAGTGACTTTCCTGAGAATGCCAGCACTGCCATCACTACACAGGCTACTGCTGGACTTGCTGGGGAAATGGTTGGAGTCAATGATCCTACAGGCCTTTTCCAATCTAGACAATTCCATATGATTCTGTGATATTGGCTTCAGGAAGCCCTCAAAGATCCTCAACCCATGTGGCCATTGCCAGCTGCCTCCTTCAGCAATTTAAAATGCTCCACTAGTTTAACTCCTGCCCAAACATGCCAAAGTATTTCCAAGACTGCTTCCCTGCAAACACACTGTGCCAGGGTCTACAACCAGTGCTCCCTCTGCACTCAGACATGCAAACAGGGCAACATCTCCTAACAGTAATTTTTTTTAAGCTATCCAAAGGAAAAATCTGTGCGGATTTGTGTTCTGAAAGGAAACACAACGCGGAAAAACAAGCTCAAAACAAGCAAAGCGACAGAAACGCAGCCCGAAGTTCATATTCCTGACAAATGACTTCTGATGTTCAGAACTGCACGATGGATCAGCTGGGTGAGGGCATCTGCATATCCCATTAACGCGGCTGGGAGAAGGGGCCTTCGGCAGCCACAGCGCTCGCCGTCATATTTTAAGTTTATTTTTCCTTGTCTGACCAGTTCCCGCAGGGCAGGGGGGTAATGATGGCACTTCATCACCAGCAGTGGCGGGTCTGTGCATCCATCCTGCCAGCGACAGCTGTGTCCCCGTGTCCCCAGCCGTCCCCGCGCCGCGCGGGATGGAGTGCCCTGCAGCCATTACTCACCAAGCACTTTCATTAACAAACTGCCCTTAATTACAGCGGTAATTGCGAAATTATTTCATAGCAGCAATTATTCTTCTCAGCCCAATCCAGGCTATTTAGGCAGGGCATTGTCTCCGAAAATGGCACCCAGCCAGCTCATCTACAGCCCACGGCTCTCACTGTGCCCTGCAGCCCCGAAATGGAGCACCCCAGGATGGCAGCCCCGGGTGGGGGGAGCTCTCCCCTTCCCCTTGGGGGTCCAGCCTCAGTGTGGGACCCTGTGTGTGTGGGGACACAGTGTTCCACCATGGGCAACCACCCTGTCACAAGGGGGAACAAGGAACTGGCTCATGAAGCCAGAGGAAATGAAGGTCAAGAATGGACAAGGCCCTTTGAAACCACAACTTGGAGCTTTCCTGCACAACTGTTGGTTTTCAAAGTTCCCCACTTAAAGGATGATCCCAGATCATCTTGTAAGAGCACAAGATCAAGACAAATGGGAGGTTTTCTCCAAAAAAGACTACAGCTTTGTTAAAAACTTCTCATAGATCATTCCTGTAACAACTTTACAGCCAAAGAAGTGAAATCTGTTTCATTTTGATCATTTCAAATACTCCATTAATGAGAAAAATTGAGGCATATTAGTCAGTGATCTGAAATACTGAGGAAGCACAAGTTCAGGGCAAGGCTGTGAGCAATTCCCATGTCTGACAAGTTGGGGGAAAGAAAAGGGGATGATGATGATGTACCAGCAGGAGAAATTGCCAGAGGGCAGAGTTAGATGGGATATTGGGAAGAAATTCCTCCCTGTGAGGATGGTGAGGCCCTGGCACAGGGTGCCCAGGGCAGCTGTGGCTGCCCCTGGATCCCTGGAAGTCTCCAAGGCCAGGTTAGACAGGGCTTGAAGAAGCCTGGGATAGTGGGTGGCACCCCTGCCTGTGGCACAGGGTTGGAGTGAGGTGATGTCTCAAGTCCCTTCCAACCCGACCCTTTCTGTCATTCACTGCCTGAACCCTGTTGCAAAAGACTTGGACTGGTCAGATTTGCTCCACTAATTCCACACCCTTCCTTGCTTCTGCTGCTTTCTAACATCTGAAGTACCTATGGCAGCTGCCAGCATGCAGGAAACACCCAGCATAGACAAATTCATGCAAAATGTTCATGTAATAGAGGGGGAAAAAAATCAAACAGCAAATCAACCTGCCATGACCTCAGCTCCTCTCGCCTTCCTGAGCCCTGCACACCAGCCGTGCTACAATGCATCTTTAATGCCTGACCTGGTTATGTATATGCAAATACTGGAACAGCACCATCTCCAGTGCTCTGGGTGTACCTGACCTGCAGACACAGGAGCTGGCTGCTGCTCTGGGTTTCCAGCCCATTGCGTTTCTCAGTCCCTCCTTGCTGTGCTGCTGCCAACGCCATCTCACGAGGCTGGAGATTCCTACAGGGAGATGTTTCTGCAGGCTGAATGCTGGGGTTTGGGGGCTTTTTTGAATCCGTGTAATTTTGGAAATGCTTGGGTAATTTTGGAAATTCTAGGGTAATTTGTTTGTCAATTTTATTAGAAGAACACAGCACAGACCCGCCTCTGCTCAGGGCAGTTGGTACGACAAGAACATTTCCCTGCAGAATCTCATACTGGGAAACTGCCGAGGGATGCAGAGGGGGAGCAGCTGACTCTGCTCTCACAGCCAGGAAGCCAAGCCACACGAGGTGGCAGCTTGGCCAATGCCACCCAAGCACCTGGGCCAAAGAGGATGGCAAATATCAGCACCCACACAGTGAAACGCTGCAGCAAGGACACAGGGGCAGGTGCCCAGTGGGCAGTGCAGACACACAGCCACCAACACGTGTTCTGTAAGAGCTCAAATACTCCAAATCACAATACATTCACAACCACGGTGTTACTGCACTTCTCAGTCAAAGCAGAGACATTCAATAATCACCCAGAAAAGCACCATCTGTTATGCCTTATAGCTTAATTAAACTAAAATACAGAACTCCTTAATTCTTCCAGCTCATAAAGATAAAGGTCATCCCACAGCTTTACTGTCAGGTATCCTATACAGAAAATGCAGAGGTTGGAATTTCTCTCACCCAGACATCCCTCAAATGTGGCACCATCCACCCAACACACACAAACATAAATCCAGCAGCGTGACAGAGGATTGATGTGTGGCTGCTGGACTGACAGCCAGGGTGGATGGACACAGTTCACTCCTTCAGTACAAGGGGGCTGCCTGGCTAGACCAGGCCAGGGTGGGCACCCCCTCCCTGCCATCCAGACCCCTCCTCACCCTGGCCCTGAGCACCTGGAGAACACTGCTGCAAAGAGCTGGAACACCAGCACCAAGGACTGTGCCTATCTACAAGATCCTGTGAGAGGCCTTTGCCCAGGCTGCCCTGTTATCCCATGGAAGTGCCCACAACAGCAATACTGACATTTGAAAGTGCCCAGCACCTCAGTGTGCCCCATCCTACAAGCCCTCCATCCTGGGATGTCCCAGACAGAGGTCCCTCACACTGGAAAACCTCCCCAATACTCAAATGAGAACCAACACTGAGCACATGAGGGCTCCAAGGCAGCAGTAAGAGGGGAGGAAGTGACAGAGCCACTCCTCATTTTGGGAGTGAAACGGGAACTGAAAGGTTGCCTCTGGAGAGGCCACGGACGAGCCACCCAAGCTCTGGTTTTTTTCTGTTCTGCATTCACATGCAGAGAGAAGGTCAACAAAACTGAATAAGGAACGTGACCGAATGGGTCCAGCATAACCCAGCCTCAGCCCCACTGCAGGCACTGCCAGTGTCCCCCAGCCAGCCAGCTCCATGTGAATGGGATGTTCCAGCCCTTTCCCTCCCCTGAGGCTCCTGCCCAGCCTGCCTGCTGTGCCAACACAGATATCAGTCCTGGTCCTGTTTTCCTGTGCTGCTCAGTGGCCAATGACTCCACACTCAAAGCTCCACTCTCCCCAGAGCTGTGATTCCCCCACCCTTCCTGCACCAGTACTGCTCTCCTCAGAAAGATCTGCTTTGTCTTTCAGCACAAACCCCAGCAGAAGCCTCGCTAACGCAACCAAAATTCAATTATTGGCTTGTCAGCTTTCACACGTTTCCTTGTCGAGGCCTGGCTACGAGGAGTGAGGAATTAAAACCTGTCTGAGAGGCACGGAGCCTTCAGCTGCCAGAGCACCTCCAGGAGCAGGGCTGTGTGCTGCACAGAGAGGGATCAGATGCTCCTCTGACAGAAGAGGGCTAGCAGAAAGTATTGTGTGATTGTGGGGGGTTTTCTTGCTTTCTGCTTCCTGTAGGTGGAGGCAAACTCCTGGCTGAAAAGAAGACAGACAGGAAAACAGAGAGTACCTGCAGCAGTTCCAGAGAAGAGCCTGCACATCTCTCCTGCAGTGTGATGGCTCCTGCAGAGGAGCACCCTCACCACACCACACACTCCCAAAAACAGCTCCCAGCTCAGGGATTTGTGCAGTCCCACCCATTTGTGGCCCGAACTGTCCCCGAGGGGTGGCTGCCCCACGGCACTCTCTGCAGAACACCTTCAGTGCTGTTTTTGCCAGCCCATGGATCACCATGGCACCTGGGCAGGTGTCATTAACTCGCCCACCTTTTGCCTCCCCGAGATTTCCAAGCTGCCCAGCCTGTGTAGGGGTGCTGTGCCCTCACTCCCTGGCCACTGGCACAGACAGGTTTTCCCATCCAGCAGCCCCATCCTTCAGCTGCACTGGATCCTCGGCACGCAGCACGAGGGAGGGATGCCCAGCAAAGCAGGCTGAGCCACAGGGATATTGCCAAATCCCCAGGACTGAGGGCTCCTTTCCCCCAGAGCCACCCAGCTGGCTGTGAGCACCACCTCAGCCTCTAACGAGCTGCCTGACCTTGCCCCTCTTCTCCACCCAGCCTTTAAATTTTAAAGCTCAACATGAATAGATGAGCAAGAACATCACACTGCTCTCAGTGTAGGTGCAGTGCTTTATATCTTCATTAATATTTCAGTCTCTCCCATCTCCTCCTCCTCCTGCAACTGGCCTCGTTTTATTTATATCTGCAGGATACCACTCTCACTTCTTCCAAGTTCTTGTTTGCTTGGAGCAAGGCTCCCTGCCGAGGACCTGCACCTTCCCAGCACTGCCTCCGTGTGCTGGCACGGGGAGAACTCCAGCCCCGAGGCCAGGGGACCAACGTGGTGCCTCTGCCACCATATGGATCGTCACATTTCTGCCAGAGAAGTGACATTTGGGGTGGCAGAGCCGGGGTGTGGGTCAGCCCAAACCCGAGGGCAGATCCAGGTATACAAGGTCACACTCCACACACTGAGACCCATCAGATGGAGGGCACAGTGGAGGTCTCTGAGCCCCGTGGTCATTCGATACTTTCCTGACTTGATTATGAAGAAATTAAATTATACAAATATTTCGTTAAATATCTTTTTAAGCCTATTAATATTAATATCAATCCCGCCTCTTATGTGCCTGGCATTTAAAAATCCATTTTAAAATCTCAAACTAATTTAAGATTTACATCTAGAATACAAATCAGCGAGCAAGACTCCCCACTCTCTATTTTGCCTGGCACCCATATCTGCCCAGTTACTCTTAGATGTCACACGGCGACACTCGCAGAAGATGAATATTCAAAGCCTGCTCTCGCCTGCAAATGTTTTACAGCTTTCCGGCCACTGAATTTGTTTAAAGCCACAATTATGCTGAGCAGCCAGTCCCTGGAAGACCAAAGTATTCTGTTTGTCTGCACGTCACCACATCACTCGCACACCGACACGGTTTCAAATTAATAATCAGAATTCTGTGCTGAGGGAAATAAGTGGTGTTGCAGGCACGGGTGAGTTTGCTTTCCTGTCAGATGGAACCTTGGAGGGAGGCAGTCAGAGATGCCACCACCTGGTTCCCGTGCGATAGCCTTGCCTTTTCTCCTTCCCTACTGAACTGCCTCCGATTTACAGGCGTTCCCTTTATTTATTCCAAGAGCCACTTTTTCTGCAACCATCTTGCACGACACACAGCTTCTTTTTAACCACCCGGAAGCCCAGGGAAAATGAAAAAAATTATCTTTTCTGAGCAGCCATCCAGCAAACTAAAGGCAAACAGAAAATTAGCATCGTTTAAACACTGGTACATCAAGGAGGACAATTGGGAGAGGCTTCTCATGCTGGCTGAGCTCTCCAGAGCCTGAGCCCCTGCCCAGGTTCTCTGTGAGGTCAATATTCCCTAGCTGGCACAAAAATAAAAAACCTATTAGTGGCCCAGGCACTTCCCCTGACACTTCTCTGTCTCAAAGGCACTCCAGGCACCAGTGGGGAGCAGTCCCAGGGGAGCACAGGCACTGAACGCTGCAGAAACCCAGCAGGGTCAGTTCACATGGTGACAGATGACGGTGGAAGAACCCTACAGGCCGTGTCTTCTGAAAACCACACCTGCACAGAGCAGGAGGGGACTGCAGGGCGGTCACTCATCCTTAGGGAGAGCACATGGTTATTGCACAGGGAAGGAGCCTGCCCCAGGCATGACTGAGAGATGCTCAGCATCGATCCAGAGGGCTCAGTGTTGGCCCACAGCGGATGCTGCAGCCCCACTCACTGGAAAGGCAACGGGGAACCCCATGGGTACCACATCTCCCCTGGCCTGGGGGCACCGCAGCGTGACTGAGCTGCTCCTCAGACCACAGTCCTGTATTCCAGACTTGGCTGCTTGGGAAGCCACAGCAGCTCTAGTGCTCAGACTTCCTCCCTTTTATCTCCGATGACTCAACAAGCTTGTATCAAAATATTTTCTTTATAGTTGGCAAAATCTGAAGCCAAATTTTCCTTCCCTCTTACAAATGCAAGTGTAAGCGCTGCAGATGCAGTCAGGGAGCTGCTCCTCTCCCATCCAGCTCGCAAACCTAAAGGATCACACCACGTATTTTGAAGGGCAACACCCAATTAACATCATGCTAAATAAAATTTCCTTTCATGCAGAAAAACCAGCACATCAGCAAACCCATAGACCTCACACCAGTACTGCCTGGCTCTCAATCAAGGCAGAACACAAGCAGGAACGCTGTGGAGAAGCTGGATCCGTAACCTGAGCTCCGTGCTGACCACATCCACTGGCACTTTGGCAAAGAAGGAGAGGAGCCAGGCAGGAGAGCGTGGAGCCAGCCCAGGACTGAGGGAAGGAGCTTATTCCCATCAGCATCGCTGGCAATCCTTAAGACATCACTCTGCAGCTTCATGCCAAGTCACTCTGGTTTCTGGATCTCCTTTCTGCAGCTCCTGTCCCTACCAGTTAGCCAAGAGACAGCAAAGGAAGGCCCTTCTCTGCATGATCTGTACCTTAAACCAAACATCATTATCCTTTTGAACCAGAGACACGCAGCTAAAAGAGATATTGCTAGAGAGAAGACTCAAATGGCACTTTGCTATTTGCTAGATACAGCAAGGGCTCCCCAGGGCCTGGCAGTGTCTCAGTGTGCATGCCCTGCCCCAGAACCACCCTGAGTGTTACCAATGCCCTCACCTACAGCACCCAAAACACACGGGATGGCCCATCCCAGGTGAGGGCATCCCTGTCAGACTGGCCACTACACTCCCTGCCCCGAGTGCCCGTCCTCCCTTCATGGCCACCCTGCAAGATCCACACACCTGCTGCTCCCCACAGCTCCATTCTCATGGCAGGAGAGGAAAAACAAACCCCAGTGATCTTTATCTCGGGGATTATTTCTCCTCCCATCTAAATTACACAGCAAAAAACGCTGCTGCTGAAGTTCACCAACTGAGTTTCACTTTATGGCACCAACAAGATCAGAAAACAATTCTCTGTCTTCTTGTCATGTTAAGTGTTTCAATATCCAACTCAGTGTTTCCAGTCTAAAAATTTATGAATTCAGCGAGCAGCCTGTGCAATATCTTCCCTTTCTATCCATCTACTAAGGAAAGAAATTACACTGGCCATTTGTCATGACCGTCATTCCAAAGTTAAGTAACAACTGAAATTACTTTAACTTACCTTAAGACCTGCAGCTACCATAAAAAACAGCTGCATGTGCAGGTTCTGCCATGCTGTAATAAGAGATTACTTTAATTTGATTACTCAGAACAAAGGTAGTAGAGGACCTAAAAACCAGGGCCAATTTATCATACTGGAGAGCCACTGTTATGTTTGGCTCACAGAAGTTATCAGTGTGTAGCTAAAAAACACATCAACTGTGTAAGAGAATTTAGAGAACTTGTAATTTTCATCAGCCACAGCTGAGTCCTGGCCTGGCTAACACCCAGCTGAGATCCTGCCCAGACACCCAGTTCCCCTTTTCAGCAGGACAAGGGAGGGTTTGAGTGTCCCACCTCACACATCCCAGCCCTTTATCTGCCCATGTCCAGGCGCAGCTGGGATTTATTCATTTGGAGCAGAGCCCACACCTATCAAGGGTCAATTAATCTGCTTGTCCAAATGCAGAGACAGGAGTTCAAATTAAATCTTGAGGCTCAACTGCCTTAAAAAATTCCTTCCCTCGAGGGCTAGGCTTCGAACAGCCATCACAACACAGCAAAATAATTAATCTCTGCTCAAACAGGGACTAAATGAGACTATGGGCCTAAATGAGCTGGGGAATGTCTGAGGAGGGTTCTCAGAGGAGCAGAGAGGACCAGCACACACACAGTCTGTCAACATTGATGCTCACCAGTACCAGCTACAAAATTTCCCCAGATCAGTGGCTCCATCCTGCACCAAGAGATACAGAAAATCAACCTCCCTGAAGCACAAATAAGGCAGAAGGGCCAAGACAGGAAGAGAGCAGGGCCCAGCCTGACAAGGGGAAACAGCCTCCAGATTCACTTCTGCAAAGGATTGAAGACATGCCATGCCAAGGGCTCACTTCATAAAAAGCCCAAGCTTCTCTTCAGCATCACTTTGCAAAACTTCACATCTGAAGCAGAAACCAAGGGCAAAACTAATCAAAAGGATATGGATGCTACGGATGGAATGGGTAGGGTGGGGGGGAAGGAGGGATGGGGGCTCTGCTCCCTGCTAAATTTAATCTGATTTTCATCTGCCTTTAAAGTGTCAGCACTTGGCAAGGAATAAAACAAGGTTAAAGAATGTGAAGTTGAAAGCAGATGTCTTCGTGTTTATCTACAAAAGCAGCACAACTTTTAAGAGCATCATCCCAAGCGAGCGCGACGCAACGCTCAGCTGCCGATTTGCATAGCAAACCAGCTCAGACAGAGGCTCTGCCAGCAAGTCCACAGCCCACGGCCCCCCAGACACCCACAGAAACCTCCTCCTCCTCAGTGAAATCCTCCTGACACCCACAGTGCAGCACAGTTTAACCAAAGCAATTCCCCATCTGAGCAGGGTTTGGTTTGTGACCTCCCAGCATGATGCAAAGGCACTAAAATAAACACCAAGAAAACAAACTGGTCCTCAAGTTGTCTTGGGACTTTTAGGAAATTCAAGGGACTTTTAAGTCCCTGTCACTGACTCACTGCAGTGCTTCCAGCACATCAGCACTGCAGAGCCAAGGAAACTCCAACAAGACTTGGAAAAGTTTCACTCCACAGCTTCTCCCAACTTTGGACAAGACTAGACTACATATGGCTACTATTTTCTTCACAGCGTGTCTCATACCACCGCTTGAGAGAAACCCAAAAATCCCACATAAAATCTGTGGACAGGCTCTAAGTCGTGGTTAACCACCGAGGATCATTGCAAACAGAAATCCTGGGAGATTTGGCAAAGCAGGCGAAGAACCACCAGGAATCACAAGAGGCTCATGACTCATCTGTGGCATATAACTGGCAAGAGGCACCATGAACAAGTGGAACAGCCCTGCAGCCTTAACGAGCCTGGCTCAAGATAGGAATATCAGCACTTCTTTCCTGGGAAAAATTACACCAGCTACAATAAAGGTGCCCAAAATAAAGAGGCTTCCAGCGTTATTGATAAGTTCTACAAGTTTGTTAATAAAGGCTGCAAATTACCAGGCTGAAACCTGTCATTTACTAATCAAATTTAAGACTCATTTTCCTCCTACAGACACAAGATGAATTATTAATTCCTTCATATCACTGGTTGAGGAGCAGCCTCCAACACCGCAGAAGATGAGATCTTAGAAGCTTCCCACCAGCAGCACTCGGGGGTAGTCACTGCAGATGACACTTTGGTGAGCCCGGGGTCTGACACACTGGCAACTGAGGGGTCCGTGACACCAGTTTTCACTGGATGAAAATTCCACTTGGATTTCTAGCCAAAATCTAGTGCAAACATGAAGTGCCAAGAAGGAATTCCCCCACCTGTGTACTTCAACACTGCCAAGGATTTGGGAGTCATCGGGCTTTGGAGGCTGTTTTATTCCAGCCTCTAACGAGCATCCTGACATCAAAACGCCAGGATTAACTATCCCCAGCAGACCTCCCTGAGCACTTCTGAGGAAAAGAGAAGGCAAGCACTACCCACGGACTTCCTACAAAATTGTCCACAGAAGCACAGCTTTAACCAAGACTCTGCTGTAGCAAAGCCACCAGATCCTGACGTTAAGGGAAGCCCAAACCATGGCCTCAGCACCGGTATTTGTTCTCAGCGTATTAGATGGAAAGTTCCATGCTAATATGACATTTTACTATCATGAAGAAAGCCCAATACTAAAATTAGAACATAAATCAGGCACAAATATTCTTCCAGACATGCAATCAACTCGGCTTTCCACTCATCCTCCTTTATCCACTGGGGGCTCACACTGAATTCCTTTACAGATCTGTTAACAGCGAGCGCGGCTCCCTCGCAGCCCCGGCGGAGGTGCCCAGGCAGCTCCAAAACTCTGCAAACCACACCAGTTGGCTGCAGATAAAGCCAGTGATTAGAGAGCTTGGAAATATCCCTTTAAAATCGAGATTGGAAGATAAATCCTGCAGAGTCTGGGATATTTATCCTGACGCGTTCCAACCGCAAGGCACGCCGGGGAAGGAATGACTTTAAATGCAGCACCAGCTCAGAAAAGCAAGAGTTTGCCCTGGGAAGGCCACGGTGAGCCCAGGGGCTGCTTGGTGAGCAGGAGGCAGCCTTGAGGACAGGCTGCACAAAGAGAAACTTTGAATTAATCCAGCCAACCTGTGCCAAGCCCTGTAAAATACTGTCCATTTGTGTCCAGACGTGCACAGCTGTGCCCGGATCTGACAACGGCATCCACACCAGGGGAAAAAGCCCATAAACCCAGCTGAAATTCCCTGGCTATCAAGGAGAACCACCAAACCACATACAAACACAAACTTTGAATCAATATGCAATGAAATATAAGCAGGCCACCACAGGCCTTGCAAATTAAACAGCATGTTCACAGTGCATCACAACTCGGCGCATTAATAATTAGCATGTTCTTTGTTTCGAATTCAATGAATTTATATCATCCTTCAACACTGTTTAGCCAAAGCAAATAAAAAACAAGAAAATCACATTACTTTTTCCCATCCATACAGAATGATCTGGATATTCACATTCAAATTTGCCATCATGGATTAGCTGAAGGCAATTACTCGACTTGCTGAATTCTTTTACTGTAATTTAAAAAGAGAACTCCAGTCTGTTCTAATAAGAAAAATGAAATCCCATTAGCTGCGTCTCCCATGTATATTAACATTTCTTTTGTTTAGAAAGGTTAATATCCCCCAAATAAAGGAGCACAGACTGCCTGTTAAAATAATTACATCATGACATTTCCAAAGGGTTGGCAGATAGACATGGTTTCCAGCAAAAACACAAACAAAATAAGAGGGCTTTTCTAAAACTATCCAGACTTAAAATATGGGAGGAACGCTCCAACAGTTTTTGGGCAGTTGGACTTTCTAAAGGAAACACTTTCCAATCCCTGCTCCCATGATACACAGAGTCTCATCTAGTTATGTGGTTTGGGGAAGTTGAACCTTCAGCAGAACACTGAAAAGCCCCAAATTCAACAGTTTTCTGTAAAACTGTACAAGACAAGTGCAGAGAGGGCCAGGCTGAGCTTCCACTCACTGGGGAAGGGAGTCTTGGATCCCATCATCACAACAGAATGTTTGAGAAGCACAAGCCAAACACTTCATAATCAGAAACCCAGGAATATTTGAAACTCTGTGACAGCAGGAATTCTCAGATTTGGGGGCTCAGAGCCTGCAAGTGCTGCTGAAGGCAGTGCCAGCCCCTCTTGGCAGATGCAGAGCAGCACCGTGAGGAACACACCCGAGAGAAATCCCCTGCACATCCCTTCAGCTGGAACTGGGAATGGATCCTGGTCATCTTCCCACTACTCATTTAACAAATTCCAGACAAACAGAGCAAACAGACTCTCCACCTGCTCAGTTCTCACCTGTGATCAGCCACTGGCACCAGTCACAGAACCCTCCCCGTCCTCCTCCTCCCTGCTCCTTCAGAGGACCCAATGGATTTGCTTTGGGCCACCTCTAAAATCACATTTGGCTGTAACACCATTTGTGGCTTCTTGCAAAAATCAGCTCTCTTCATTGCATGAAATATTTGCATATTTTAAAGCGCTTGAAAAGCAACAAATGTTACAGTTTCCAAATGATTTTGGAACAAGCACATGTAATTAGCCCTGTCTAACAAATCTGCTCCTGACTGTGGTAGTAAACAACTGAATTTAAGCCAAAACCTGTTTCAGAGGCATCAAATGTCAAGGTCTGACTCCTGTTCTAAAGGCCCCAGCCGGAGCCTGGCAGGTAATACCTCCTTGGGGCTTATTTGCTTTGACTAAGCCGTGTAAGAGGATGAGACGCCCTTAATTCTGTGGGTTCCTCATGCAGTAAAATGCACCTTTGGGCTCCTGGAGTCTCCCGTGGCAATTCCACTGTGGCTGGCATGGTACAAACGTGATTGCTGGGCTACAAAAACCACCCCAAACCCTCCCAAAGTGCCACCCCTGGCCCCGGGGCTGCTGTCCTCTCTGGGCTCTGGCACCGAGGCAGCAGCAAGCCGCGAGCACCGTGCAGGGGTTAACTTATCCTGGCAAATTTTGGAAATTACTTAAACAAATCTGCTTATGATGACAGCAGTCAGCAACGGATCCGAAGGCAGAGCTGTTTGTGAGCCCTGCAGTCAGGCTCCCACTCCCACGCTCAGCACCTCGGGTGGCAAAGCAGGGTGACAGAAGCTGCCCTGCTCCTACACAGAGCTCCTGTGGTGACAGCAGGGCCCCCCCGCCCCGGGGGTGTCTGTGCCCAGCAGGGCACGGAGAGGAAGAGCTGCAGCTCCCCAGCTCCAGCAAGCAACGGGAATGCAGCCCAGAAACTGAGATAACTTCCACGCTGGAGACACCCCAACAGCCAACATGAGACATGCCCATCACTCACAGGAAGCCAAAACTGCTCCACTTCTTCTCCACTTGCTCCAGCTTGCAGGGAGAGGGGACTGTCCTTGGCATGGCATTCGTGACAACAGGCAGGAAACCAAACCCTCCATCTAATTTAACCAAGAGGTTCTTGGTGACTCCAGGTTGGGCAGAAACACTCTGCTCCCAGGGCAGGATGCTCTGGGAAAGGTCAGACCCCCTCTCCAGGTGAAAACAGCTTCTCAAGGCAGTGCCAAACCCAAGCCTTGGGACAGAAGGTGACATGGGGGACAAGAATCAGGACACCATCACTGGCTCCCTCCCCTCTGTGCTCTGAAACAAGGGGAAAAAACCGTATTTTTGCAGAACCCTCTTCAACATGATTTCTGTGAGAGCATTGAACCACAATACTGCACTGTAAAGAGGTTTAATACTGATGATGAAAATCCATCTTTTCTTATTGCCTCTTCCATGGGCTGGGAATAAAGACTGCCTTCATCCCGAAAAGGTCATGTTTGCATTTCTGGTAAACACAACACTTTGTTTTTTCCTCTTCACCCAATATGCTCAAGTGAGTCACATCTGGCTGACTTGTCAAAAGATAGTGAAAGTTTGAGGAAATGGTGTTCCACAGATGTTACTGCCTAAAAATAGGCTTGCCACAACTGATAACAATTTTCCAGCTCAGTGGCCAAATATTCTGCTCCAAGGCATGTATTGCCAATCGAGATTATTGCAGATGGCAAGTTCAGCAACTTGTTTCCTGTCCTGTAAAAACTTTTCTCTCCTACCATCTCCTGAAATCATTCCACGATTTCAACACTCCTACTGTTCCATCACAGCGCTGAGACCTACCTATCATAAACACAAAATCAACGCTGCTTAATCTTCATCTTCCAAAGGAATAATTTTCAAATCAGGTGCCTGTAATAAACAGTCGTTCTCTCACAAACTCATACGAAGAAAAGTGCAGATTTGGCATCTTGGGGTAGCATCTTTCCAAGCTGTGTCTTTAGCAGGGACACAGAGAAATAATCACATTAGAGTGTCAGCCAATAAATACTGGAGGAGCAAAGCACAGACAAAGCAATTTCTGCAAACTCTGCTTGGATTGCTTCTACAGTTATTGATAACGAAAGAACTGAATGCAAACAACGTCAGGCTGGCAAAAATAAGAAAAATATCTTCCGGAAAAAATTCTATAAAATGAATACTGATATCCCATTGCCATCTAAGTTAAAACTCTGCAGAGGATAAAGAAACTTCAAAAGCCGGTGCATTTACTGTTGAAAATTCTTTACATTCCATGACTAAATCACCAAGCACAGAGGTATTTCCATCTCCGATTCTGCTGATGTTCACAAACTGAGCCGTGCTCGTGTGGTTCACGCTGTCAGCAGAAGCCCCTGACTGAACACCGTGTCATTCACGAGATAAAGTGTCCGAGAGGCAATTCACCAGGTCTTAAACAGGAAAGAGCGATGACCTCAATCCCCTTAGGAAGAATCTCTCCCTAAAATGCCTTCAAAAAGTGAGAAAAAAGGATTCTGCAGGAATCCATCATCTCTTCCTTAAGTAGCCAGCCTTAACGTCTCGCCTGCTGCACTCCTGGCCTTCAATTATTCAGCATTTAAATGGATCCCTGTCCTCTCTAACAAGTGGCACACGGCTGCCAGTGGCACTGCTCTGGTTTGGGAGCTCAGGACATCGGTGCCAGCAGTGCCCACTCGTGTGTCCCTGCTCTGGCAGCAGCACTGGGGCTCGGGGGCTTGCTGCTAACACAGAGCCACAGCTGCAGTTAATAACACAGCCCCTCAAAGAGCCAACTTTGCTCCATCTGATTTTCTTCTCCTGAGAGGAAACACTCTGGATGGCACCACGGCCACCAAGATGACTGAAACCTAACCAGGAAGGACATTATACTCAACATGATCCTTTCTGTTTGATTTTCTGATTACTGCTTAAGTGCAGAAGCCTTATTAAAACAGATGGAAAGAAGGTATTTGCTAAGACTTTCACAAGCATCAATTTAGCTGATGGAGCCAAGAAGATATTTTTCCTCAGCACTGCTGAAAGAAAACATACAAGAATTTTTAAATCCCACAGCAGTTCCTTCCCTCCAGGGGAGGTGGATATTTGATATTCTAAGTCTCCCTGCGGCAGAACTGTAGGGGAAGAAGAAAGCAGTGTTCTCAGGAGTGCTGGGGGGCAGAGGGAAACACCCCACAGCCCCAGCTCTGGGTTCAGCCCATCCTGCATCTGCATGGCAGGGTACCGATGGAAGGGGAGGGATGGGACAGGGGCAGGACAAGTCCTCAGTGGACACTGCTGCAATCCTGACAGGATACTCTGCTTCCCACCCTGCAATCCTGTCAGGATACTCCTTTTCCCACCCTGCCATTCTGATGGAACACTCTGCTTCCTACCCCACAGCCTCGGACAGACGCCCAGCACTGCTGCTAAGACATGGCAAAAACTCAGCGGGTTCCTGGGAGGTTGTCTGCAAGTTAAAGAGAACTTAGAAGGGAAGGAAGCAGCACTCACAGCTCCTGGTGGCCCGGAGAGCTCACAGTGACACCTCAGCATCCCTCAGCCAGCTCCCTGCAGCAGCCGCCCAGCGCGAGGGCTCCTCGTCCACCGCGGGAGGCACGGGGACAACACGAGCAGAACACGCCAGAAATAAACATCTCACAGAGAAAGTTTTGTAACATCTCCTATGCCTGTCACATCCAAATGTTCTCTGCAGAGACAGATGGTCCAGGCTTCTATTAGCAATGAATAATGAGATGTGAAGTGGAAGGTGTGAGATGCTGCTTAACCTTGCTTCCCCCCAGCACCCTCAGTCGTGAACCATACAGCATTTGATATTTTTGTATTGTAAATCACCAAGAAACACCACAATAATCACAAGTTTGCCATGCACCGGTTGTTTTGCTGTCTTTAAAAACAAACCTGTTCCTATTTTAGCCTTCTTTGAGACTGGCAAAGCTGAACCATCTGCCACGAAACCACGCCAGAGCCAGCCACAAATCAAAAGAGGTACCCAGTGAGCGTCCCTCCATCCTGCCAAGCCACACCAGCCACCTCCTCACACCTCACACCAAGTTATCCTGGGTAAACAGGGGGTGCTGGACTTCACCACGGGCTGGGGGATCAGTGAGACACGGTCCCCCATCTGTCTGCTTGCTCCTGGGTCCCAGCACAGGACTGCAGGCTGGGAGGGAACCTGGCAAGAGCAGGCACAGCCAGGTGCTGCTTCCAGCTGGAGCAGTGCCCGGGCTGGGCGCCGCAGGCTCCCTAAAACACACAACCTGTGCACAGAGACAGCTGAGAGGAAAAGGGAACGCTCCTCAAACACCTGAAAGGCAGCTGTGGAGTAAGGAAAGCACATCCCTCCGCACAGAGCCACGGGCCTGGCAAGCTGCAACAGGTGAGACCACAGCGTGGGATGTTCATGCAGGTCCAGGCAAGTTAAACACCAAAGCACACGGCTCGAGGCAGCCCTGGCTGTTTGAAAGGCTGTGCCAGGAGCAGGTCAGGCACACCTGGGTCCCCAGCCCTGAGCTCAGTGCCCCATTCACCCAGGTTTGCTCTGTCAAGCCCATCCCCACAGGCAAGGAGCAGCACCAGCACAGCTTGCTGCTAACAACTCCTCGCGTTGGAGCAACAGAGCTTTTAGAAAGAATCATCTAAAACTATTTAAAACATTTTGTTCAAATTAATGGGCTATTTCACACAAAAAGGCATTCCCTAGAGCCATGTGCATTTGCAAACGTGCTTGCTTAAGCGGTTTTAGCAATTTGTAGACAAAAGTTTGGCAACATGATACTGCTCATCTGGAGAATACACATTATGTCTTACTTAGATAAACACACATAATAGCTATTCCCTGTCTCTTGTCAGCACCTCTGCTACCACTTGAACTGAGTAATTCCCACAAAGGGTCACTACCTGCACAGGGAGGAAGGTCAGAGCGGCCACAAGGGACCTGGTGTTTCATCCTTGAAGTCCAGAGAGGCTTCAGCAGCATTTCTGGGATCACCAGACACACAGACAAGGCTGTAAATAATCTAAGTTGCCTTCAAAATCCACTTATAATGATGCTGCTTGCAGCATCCCCAGTGCCCTTTCCCTCTCGATGACAGTAATCTGCAGGGCTCGTTGTGTTTTGTCCCGTCTTTATCAAGAAGTGGTGCTGTACAGGAGCAAGTGGGATTTCTACAGGAAACCAAAGGATTGCCTGGATTCCATCAGGACACTGACACTGGTAAGAAGCCACACAGTTGAGTGCCCTTTGAGCAAGAAACTTTTCCTATTGGACAATTACAGTGAAATCAAAGGGAACATGGAATGAAGAGCCCACCTCAGGTTATAACTACACCATTAACATCAGCATGTTTTGTTTCCTTCCCAAATGAGATGAGATATGAAGCTGATGCCAATGAATGATCAACAGGAACTCTGCACTGAAATCAGGAGACACTGGGACTGGGGACTGTTCCTGCTTGAGCAACCTGCATCCCAAATTCTGACAAAGCTGGGGAATTAGAACCAGGAGATCTTGCATTTGCCTTCTCTGTCCACACACACAAACACAAACACGATCTATGTGTGTTTGTGTTTGTGTGTACACATGTGCTGATGGGAGGGAGGGCCCCAGCAACTATAGCAAATCCTTTCTTCAGGGCACATAAAACCCTCTCGTAGGAGCAAGTGTTTTAAATCCAATTTGCCACAACAAACAAAAGCATGAAATGCTGTGTAACCCTCACACAGGCATTTACATTCCTTATTGTTAATTTGCAAAGGGAAACCACATTTCTCCCGGGCAGATGAAGCTGAGGTCTGGGGATCTGAAGCGCACTCGCAGCCGAGATGTTCTGCCAGAAGGACACTTCCTCAGTGCTGCAGTCAGTATTAATAGGTTTGGAAGCCTCATGGGATCACAAGCAAAAATTAATCCAGTTTAACAAAGTCCGAGGGCACAGTGTGCTGCTATAAACTCCTGGAAGTTCATCTGAAGGTAATCAATAACTTAACAAGGCACTTCCTACCTGTTCCGTGTTAGAAACCGCAAAAATGCCACACAAAACTTTTCTTTCCCTGCAGTGTCTTCACTGCCACGATGCTGCAAAAATTCCATTTCTGAGCAGCCTGACATTCACCACTGAGATGTTCAGATCTGGCTGACCCTTTTCAAAGCAATCTCCTTGCTAAGGCACCTCCCTGTGCCTCACCCCCTTCCCACAAAGTTGCTCATGATTCAAGCAGGTAGTTCCTTCTTTAACCAGGATCCCAGTGGAAACTAAATTAACTTCTCAGGGTCTCCAATGGACAATGCTGTCCCGGAGAACTTGCACCTGAGGAGTTAAGGCTGTCACTGATATTTCCTAAGGAGGCATTTACAGAATGATCCAAATGCTCCCAGCCAGCTCCTGATGTGTGCAGGGACAAATCCCCGTGAGAAGTGAGGGCTGGGAGCAGGCAGAGACTGTGGCCTTTCCCTGTGAGCTGGGGAAAGAGAAGTGGCAGCCTGGTCAGGACCAGCAGTGGCCAAGCTCCCCACCAAGCCCAGGGCTCTGGGCCTCCTGCCATCCTGCTTTTTGAAAGGTCTCTACAGTTCCTCGAGGACAAAGGCCAAGTGAAAACCCCCAGGGAGCACAACCTGTGACCACACCCCAGATTGGGAGATGCTCTGTTCAAGGATTCCAGGATGGGAGGGGAGGCAAATATCCAGTCAATGCCTGCCTAGTATGGGCACACACCAGCCTTGGGACAGCAGGAGGACTCACACAGCCTCACTGGCCAAAGAGGAGCCCCCAGGCCACAGGATCTGAGGCTCCTCCTGACACCAAGCTGCTGTTTTGACAATAGCTTTTTTTTACAAGACATTTGTCATTAACAAACTTTAGACAAGGTTAATGAAAGTTCTGTCACTTTAATGTCTCGCCTGCTTTAAATTACAGATGTCATCTGCCATGACTAAAGAAAGGGCACTGAGCAATAATACCATAAACTATCATCTCCAGGGACACACAGGTAATTGCATAGCTCATTAAAAAACTGTTTTAATTATTAATTGACCGTGTCAGAGTTGTCCTTTGAAGTCAGTTTTAATTTTTTTCCTTGCAAGCATGATGATTCCAAGCTGACCTACACAACTTTCTCTACCACCTCCAGGAACTGGAGGGAAGGCTTGGGACCTGGCTCACAGCACGGTGACTGTGGCTCGACAGCACAAGTGTGGCACATGCTCAAACATTCCCAAATCACACAGGTAATGGTGTGAAATGAAAAGACTTGAGCAATGAAGTGAAAAAACATCCTAAATGTTGGCTGGCCACCAAACCTGAAAGAAGGAAAAAAAAATCTGAACGGTTGGCAGGCCATAGACACAACAGAAAATGCAGGAAGGCTTTTGGTAGTTCCTGTGGCTACAAAATCATCCAAGTCACCTTCTCCTGAATGGCTCTAACTCTGTCCCAAGTTGTGGGGCTGCACTGCAAGGTCCCTCCTGCCTCAGTGACTCTGAGACTCGCACAGCAACAAGGACCAAAAATAGGTTGGAAAATCACACTGGAAATCCAGACAGCTGAATCAAAAATTTCACTCAGGAGAGCTTATCCTGATGTTGCCACGTGGGAAACCCCTGTGAGCCCAGGGAAAAAGGGAAGGTGTCTGGAGACACAAACACAGAGGCCGCTCTGCTGGGCACTCCATTCATGGGTCAGTAAAAGCTGTAAGGAAATTAAACACAAACCGCCACCTCCGTGAAAAAAACACCTGCACAAACCCCGCCAAAAATACAGACAGAGAGCAAGACACAGAGCCAAGTTATCCTACAGAGGCTGTGCACCCAGGCAAATTCCAGGAGGGGAGAAATCCCAGGCGAATGCGTGTGGGGGTTGGGGTTTTTCAGCTTCTGTGTTGTTTTTTGTTAAACAGCCAAGTGAAAAAGCCCCAGAGAAAGCAGAATGAGCTCACAAGTCTCAGCAACCTACTGGGGCCTCTTGTCCTACAGCCCATGAGCTGATAGGAGATGTTTGTACTGCAGGGAGAACTCGAGCACAAAACCATGTAGTGCTAACCCCTGGGATGAATCACAGCCACACCAGCTACTCACCCATTCCCTGCATCTTAACCTAATCCTGATCTCACCCAGCATTCAATCCTGGGCAGCTACCTGGACCGTCATACCTGCCCAAGCAAGGGCAAATCAACTGAACAAAGCTCAGCGACAAGACTGTGGGAAGAAAAATCACCTATTTTCAATGAAAAGAACCACAACAGAGAAGACAAACACGTTAACTCTTCCCTGTGCTGTAACTCCCTGCAAGAGGAGCATTAGCAGAGACTCAAATCCTTCAAGGATGGGAGTTTCACCCCAGCAGCTTTTGGGGGTTTATTTTCCACAGAAGGAGCACAGTGAGCACACACCACCCCTGAAACACTGACAGCAAAATGCCACACGAGCTGTTCCAGCAACGGCCAACACTTTCCCTTCTCTGAATCACAGCAATACCAGGGACTGCAGAAGCAGGTAAAGATCAAAGTACCAGCATCACACAGTTCCTTAATTGCCAAGTGCCAGACTGGGAGGAAAAGAACAAAGTTTCAGCTCAAGATAAGAAAACACCTTGCCCACAAGCACCAGGTAATTGCACACCTCAAGGAACGCTGTAGGAAAAGGGGTTTATAGTGGCAGTGCTGGCGAGTCCCACTTCTGCTCCCCTGAACCTCACACTGAGGCAGAATTCACCGTTAACTGTTCATATTTGTCTTGGGCACCAATTAATTGTACAAGGAAGCCCTGTTACACAGCCACCTTGATGCCTTGGCCTTTTCAAGCATGTCCTTTACATGTCAAGAATACAACTCATTTCTTTCTGGGCATAACCACCAAACTCACCCTTCCCATCCTGACTGCACTAAAGCAGCTCAGGAATACACCCTGTGAGCCAACACTGAGATTAACCAGAGGGCTGGGTCAGGTTTCTCCCTCTCCCAATTCCGTGTACCTAAGGAAGGGAATGCCAACATCACCTCTCAGTCACCAGTCACCCAAAAACACCAGCACAGAAGTGTTTCCCAACAGCAACACAGCCAACCCAAATTCCCAAGCTGGAAGGAGCCTCAATTTGGGGTGCTATCCATGTACATAAACTATCACACACATATCAACAGCTGCACAGCCACACAAAGCCACCCCCTAAAGCAGCTCACAGGTCCATCTCCACGCTGCACAAATGTGATGTGAACGGGAGGGTTTAATGCAAGCGATGTTTTTATCGCAGAACTCCATAAATCCACATCCCACTGCCCTACGAGCTCCCTTCCTACCCAGCTCTTGCTCAAGCTATTTGCCAGTGTAATTGAATCCTTCTCCCAGACTCTTTATATTCCGCTCTGGTTTGGGGACAATGCTGCTGAAATACGTTTACCATCCATCTTTCTTAACGTGTTTAATCTAAATAGAAGACTCAAATTCAAGATTGTGCAGTTGATGGATAGCTCACCTTCTTCCACCAGCATGCCCTAAATACCTCCTGCTATATTGCTCTCAGAAACCTCACAGAAAAACCTGCATTCGCAGGGATTTCAGCCTCTCCTGCCCAGTGAGTGATCATATATTCTTATTACAGTAGAGTACCATTAAAAATTGATAAGGTTCAAGGAGCTGCTACATGTAAGACAGAGATATGTGAACACACTTAACAGACCCCCAGTGCCAAACGAGACTTTCACCAGTTTGAGGCTGCAGAGCTGAACCCAGCGCTCCCTCGGGCAGCCCCTCAGCACTGGCAGTGGTGTTCATTAGGGAGGGACCTTCAGCAGCCCCCCAGCATCGAGGTGTGCTGGGCTGGCTGACAAAAACAGGCAAAAAGCATCCCCTGTTTACTCCTCAAATGGGGCAAACACAAATGTCCCTCCCACACTTGCCTCATACCAAAACACCACAAGCCCCATGAATCAACTCCTAACAAGACATTAAGCATGGAATCAGCAGAGGTAATAACTCTGCTATTCCTGTCAATGCCCTGTTATAACTGGGAGGGTGGTGAGGGCCTAGCACAGGCTGCCCCACCCCTGAAGTGTCCAAGGCCAGCCTAGACAGGGCTTGGAGCAGATTGGGACAGGGGAAAGTGTCCCTGGCCATGGCAGGGGGTGTGGAATGAGAATGAGCTTTCAAGTCCTGTCCAGCTTGAATCATTGTGGGATTCTATGTTTTATGTATTTAGATGCACAGTTGGGATATTTAAAGGTATTACACTGGAACCAACAGAATCCCTTAGTGATGCCACAAGGCGTGAGAAACGCATTCCTATGTAGCCAATAAAATTCTATATTAGAAAACTAACTTGGGTATTCTGGATAAAATGCCTGCATTTTCCTGTCTCCAAGGGGCTTGGAGAACTGCATTATGGCAGCACTCACAACGAGGGGAATGCAGTCCTGCAGTTCTCATTGTGCAGTGCTCTACGGAGCTGTGTGTTCCCAGATTTTACAAAAGCGCATCACTGTGTGCTGCACAGAAAACTGCCTGCTCCTCCAACCACGACGACATCGTCCCCTGGAGCAAACAGCTGGCAGCACTCCACATCCCATGGATTTTCCACATAATCTCTGCTTAATCCCAGCCCCACCCTGTGCCCAGAACCCAGAGATTACAGCCCTGGGGAACACGAGGGGTCAGCCAGGGTCACTGCTGCCTGCTCCCAGCACCCCCCGCCATCTGCTCAAGAGGCTGGAGCACACTAAAGGTGCAAGTCTGGTTTTTACCACAAACCCCTCACCCTCCATCTCTCAGGGCAGTGCTTCTCCATCCCTGAGCCAGAGCTGGGGCCGTGCTGCTTGCCATCAGTGAGTTCCCACACTCACACACTGCCACTTCCAGTGCTGCACCAGGAGCAGGCAGCTGTGCCAAGGGAGCATCTCCCCGTCACCCTTAGCACACCTGGCAGCAGATGGCTGTTGGATGGTGCCCAGTACAGCCAGGACAGCTGCCAACATCCCAGGGACTGGCACCAAGTGACCTTTGCTGGTGCCTGGGACTTGCTGGACTTTTCCTGGAAAAGGTGGTTATGTTGAATAAGTGGAACAGGTGTTTTGTAAGACAAACATCCCAACCAGAGGCTGTGCCGTGCCTCTTCCCCTCCACACAAGCCAGCAAAGAACACCAGGAGAACAGGGATTACAGAAAGTCATACAGTGATGAGATTCCTAAATCCTGGCAGAGTTAGGTAAAAGCAGGTCCTTCCCAGGGGAAGGAGAGATAAAGCAGAAGAGGTGCAACAATGAACTGGAACCATTTGCATTCCTGGGAACAAAGCTGACCCCACCACTCTAATTCCTAGAAGCTCACCCTCATTTTTACAGCACAGGCAAGGAAAATCTATGAGGTCAATGTCTCACATCAATTTTGCTGCTCCTCCTCAGTCAATGAAATAGTTAATTATAGTTTTTCTCCTGGTTTAATGCAGGGAGAAGAGTCGACCACTTCATTTGATAATTTAGCTGAAATGTGTCCACACGAGAACACCCTAATTTCTCATTCAGTTTTCAAATTGAATCAATGTAAAAGCTGCCAGCAATAGAGAGGCAGAAATGCAAACCCCCCCTCTGACAGGAGAGCAAAGTTCCTCGTCCTTTATGAATGACTTTTGTCTCCAGTCCTGCAAAAGAAATCAATGTACATCCCTGCGTGGAAACCATGAACCCACCTGTGCTGGGCCAGAGTAATTGAGCGCAATTAGACACACAATTCAGAGGATTCATCAAAAAGAACAAAAATAAAGACATTTCCCACTGGATTCCTTAGTTCCTTTCCAGGAGCACACTGCCCACACTCCAGCCCTGGGTTCCACTGATCCTCTGCTGCAGCCCCGTTCTCCATCAGCCTGGGATGACAAAGATCAGGGGTGTGTGTGGAGCTGTGGCTCCAGCTGAGCACTGGGATTCCAGCTGAGCACTGAGGCTCCTCGATGCCCTCCATGGAGCTGTCACCCCCCTGGCTCCTGCCACACGCTCCCATGGAACCCACAACAATAATCTTGGACTGAATACTCTGCTGCAAACATCAGTGCTTCCCTACACCTTTTTTTTTCTAGAAAGATCTTTACCTACAACTCACTGGGTCTAGAAGTCAAATTAATTTTGCCTTTCCTTGCAGCTCCAGAGCTCCCTGGCTTTTCCTGGAGGCCAGGGATCAGCATGCTGGCAAAGCCACTCAGCTGCCAGGGGAAGCAGGAGGGTAAAATGAGGATTGTTTGCTAGGAGGTGTTCAGCCCATGGCTGTGACACAGTTTTGGTGCCCAGTCTGTTCTGTTCCACACCATCCCATACCCCCAGTGCCTCGGGTTCAGCAACTGTTTGTCACAACACCTCGCACTCACCCACACACTGCGGATCTGACCCAACTGCTGAGCACATTTTCTATTCAGTGGTGGTAGCTGTTAACTTGACTAACTTTGGACTGCATCCTTCACAGGTAGTTACTGAGTCTTTTTAAAGCACCGTCACATCCTTGGACACAAGCAGGGAAAGAATCAAGTCAAAGCTAAGAATCGTTGCTTCCCAGGTCACACTTCCCTGGTTTTATCCCTCCATCTTCAACTGAAAAAGCTCAAGACTAAAAATGGGCAGAGCACTAAAAGGAACAACTCTCCAAGTCTTCTGTAACTGCTGCCCTGTGTCCTCAGGATCTCCCAGGAGGTGGAAATCCAAGTTACCCTCATGGATTCACATCCTCACCTTCTCCAACAGTACACCTGGCTCAAACAGGTCCAAGGTGAGATGGAACTGAGTAAAGAAGTAAAGACAAAGGGCACTTGTGATGCCAGTGCTCCTCTTCCCATAAATCTCCTTCCTCTTATATTAAAGGAACCCATTGACAGCAAATGCATTTTTCAATATTTCAGCCAAATATAGAATCGCAGTGAACTCGGTCATAAATTCCCCAGGAGGCAGAGGGCTGGCTGGGAAGGGGAGGGAAGCTGCTGTTACACAACAGCACCGGGATGTCCTACTTCCACAGCATCCTGAGCTGCCAGCTCGCTCCCTGCCCTGCCCTGCCTGCGCCGCACCTGCAGCAGCCTCCCCGAGCACCACACGCCCCTGCAACCAAAATCCTTCCCCAGCAGCAGGAACCAACACCCCAGCAGCCTGCAGGGAGTGTGAGGGCTCTGTCCCTGTACAGAGCTGTCCCTGATGTGCTGCAGGCTGCAGCCAAAAACAAACTCAGGCAGCGCAGGCTGCGAATGAACCCAGGAGGAGCAAAGAGCCCGAGCAGAGCTGCTGCTGCTCCTTTTTGAAGTCACACACTTCTCAAGGCAGAGCAGAGACAAGATGCTCTGAGAACAATACAGTTCTTGCAGCCTCTCTTTAAGTCTATCTCCAGAGGGAAAACTCGTGTTTGTTAAACCCCAACACATGTGAGAAGCCACGACAAAGCAAATAAAGCCGTGGAGGTTTAAGTTGCAGGCAGGACTTTACGGTTTATGGGTCGCAGAGATCTGTACTTACTCATCTTCTCTCGTATTACCAACTGCAAGAGGAAAATGATCCTTAAGCTCTTAAGAAGCCACAGGACAGGGAAATCGCTTAAGAGAGAAAGGGAGTGCTGAAGCACATGCTCTACAAATCAGTCCAGCCCTCGTTTTATTCCCTGCAGGAAACCTAAGGGATAAACAGCAAGGAGATGCTGTTCCTCTGACTCTGTCCCAGCACACCACGAGATATCCCCTCCAGAGAGTTTTCCAAGGCAGGCAAGTGTGCCCTGCCCTTGTTGAGCTGGCTGGCTCCAAATCAGGCTCCTGTCCCCGGTTTCCCACCTGCCCTGTGAGGTGGGAGGGGAGGCCACGAGCCAAGGCAGCCTTTCCCCAGCGTGTGCCAGAGCTGTGCAGGGCACACAGAACCCCACACACCCCTCAGTGTACTGCCACAGCCACTGGCTGCACAAAGATCTTATTAGTGCTCTAAAGGATTGTATTAAAAATACATGAAATATGCAGAGAATGGCACTTCTGGATGCAGCTCGGCTGCCTGGAGCACCTGCACAGGGAGATAACATTGGAGCAGCACCAGCTCTCTGTACCAGCCTCTCTGTTTTTATCAGCTTGGTTTGATGTTCAGGAGCTGGCCGAGCTCGAGGCAGTGCCACAGCAGCACCTGCCCCAAGGTCCACTGCTGCTGGACCTGGCCACAAGGAGTCCTGGGGCAGCTGCCACCCTACAGCAAACAGCCTCTCACCTGCTGAAAGGCACAGCAAGGAGCACCAGCCCTTCCAGGGGAAATCCTCTGCTTTGGGAAGTGCATCAGTCTGGGGTCAGCACAAATGAGCAAAAAGCACCATAAGTTGCAACACTGATTGATACCCCAGGTGTGCAGAATTTTCTGTTCCAGCTCACTGCCATGACACACTACCCAGCCAGTATCTCTGTGACAGATAATCAAATCTCTTGTCTACCTTTCCCTTATTAATCCTTGCTTAATCCTCTTTCAGCTTTTAGCTGTAGCTTTCATTAGGGAAAGTCTGATTTCTGAAAGGCATCAAAAAGCACCACCTTGACACCTGTCACTCCAGCCCCCTGCAAACACACCTTCCACAGAGCAGCAGTGCTGCAGCAAACCCAGGGCTCTGCTGTTCCTTGTCCCCATCTGACACAGGGCTGAAATCCCAAAAAGACAAATACCTGACATTACAAAGAGGTCGAGTGGCCCCCCAGCTCCCAGCCCTGCTGTTTGAACCATGGGCTGGAGGGAAGGGTCTGCTCCTCCTTCACCATGGATACCTGACAGTGCTGGGAACCGATGGGGAAACAGCAAAGTTGGAGCTTTAAATGGCTCTGGAGGAGAGTCCCTGCTCACCAGGATCGGGGTGGGATGGGTGCCTGCAGTGGTGACCAGGTAAATGCACCCCAACCCCGGGTCCTTCTCTCCGTTTTATTTTGTTGCATCTCCCAAGGCCTGGGGCTGTTTTTCCCCTGCTGCTGATCATTCCTAATGTCATCTTCCAGCCCACAATCTCCTCCTTTGCCATCCCGTTGTGAGGTCACCATACATTTGTGACAAAGTTTCCATGGCAACAGACTGATGACATAAACATAAGCTGAGGATTTCTCTGCAAAGCGGGAGGAGCAGGAGATGGGCTGCAGGCAGCGGGTGCTCCTCAAACAGCTCTCTCCAGCGAGAGCTCTGGGAATAGAGAACATTACCGGCAAAGTAAATTGCTTTTTGTGAAAGTGTTCTCTTTTTTTGAAGTTTGCCCCCATGTGAAAGTCTCTAAGTCAGAACCTGCCCATTATTTTAATGTGCTGCTCGGTATTTAATAATCTTCTGCCTCAGACAGCAGTCTGTTGCCATGGGAATGACAGCTGCACAAATACGGGATTAGGGCTATCAGGCAGGAGAAGAGAAATTATGAATAAGCAGTTATGTTCAATAATTAGCAACTCCATGAAAAAACTCCAAAATCATGAATTTAGATGGAAGTGTTTATCTCAGTGTTTGAACACAAGCACGGGGGTGGCTGCTGCTCCAGAACGGGATTCCCACATCACACCCGGCTTTTGGGCTACTTGGGAATGTAACTGATCTTGCTCCTGGTCCTGTTTCTCCCTTCTCCCCCTCCACAGACCTCTCCACATGTGAGGATTCTCCTGAGACAGTCAGGTGCCCAGCACTGTTCCCCTGGAATGCTGAGGCTGGGAGCTGCAGCCTGGCTGGCAGCACTGGGTTCCTGAGCTCAGGAGGTCATTAGAGGAGCAAGGAACATCTCCTGCGTGTCAGACCACTCTGTCCAGGCTGTGAGCTGCAGCTCTCTGCAGCAAATTAAAGCTTTTAAGTCTTTCTTTTTTAAAAAAATGGGAAAAGCTTTCTACTTTAATTGGAATTAGTTACAGTGCTGCCGAATAACTGACCTCAAATGGCACCTGCAGTAAAATCCTGTGTTTCTTAACCAGATTCACAGGCAAAAAGACACTGGGAGCATCTGTGCCCACTGTGAGATGCTTTTGTTTTCCTGCAGTGTGCCCACACCTCTGGAAAAAGAAGATCTTCCCCTCTGCCCTCAGCTGGCTGGGGGTGATGGCACACCTGGTAAAACACAGCACACTCAAACAGGGAGCTAAAGCCAGGGAATGGTGTCCCACAGGACACTCCCCAAGGTTAAATGCCTTCCCTTAGCCACAGGAGCAGGGGACTTGGAAGTGGAGTTCCAAACAAACCCACTGCCACAGACCCTGCAGGGCTGCTACAGGGGGCTTGGGGACGCTGTTCCCTCCTGTCCATTATTCCTGGTGGGAATCTCTCCCCACAACAGGCAGGGACTGAAAACCAAAGGGAGCTGGTTCCCCTCCTCTGGCTTTGCTGGGGAGGACCAGGTTTGTGTCTGTGCCACAAAAACTCTTGGAGCCAGGAAATGATCTCCTGCTCACCAGCCTGCATTTCCTATTCACCTGAGATACCTCCCTTTTTGCATATCTGTTGCTATTAAAATTCCTCTACCAGCATGTAATTCCCTCTACTAGCTTTTCTTGCTTATTAGAGAAGACAAAAAGTATTCTGAGAATCTGATCAGAGAGATCTCATTTTCTCCAGGCACTCCTCTGAATTTAATTCTAGATTAAGCATTATTTAAAAAAAACAACAAACCACCCCTGCTGCCTCCTACCTCCTCACGCTCGCTTTCAACACGAGGCTGGAGAACACTCCCAAGCCCAGGAATCCAGCTGTATTTAAACATTACTCCTTGAAGAGTTACACTCCTAAATATACTACAGAAAATCAGAAACAGAAATCACAAGATGGGAAGGGCTGCTTGGGTTTTCCCTACAGTGCTGGGAGAGGAAAAGTTCTGAGTCCTCCTTTCTTCACCCAAACACGAGAATCCCAGAAAATCTCCAGAAGCTGTTGAAGCATTTTTTATAACCCATCATTTCTAGACTTACTAATGAAGCATCTCCTGGCTGACAGTGCCTGCTCCGCTGTCCGAGCCCGAACCTGTCCCGTGCCAAACACCAGTGTTCAAATCCCACCTCTGAACGTGTTCACTTACCTAAAAAAAGCCAGGAAAACAAAATTAGCACAAATGTAGTGACTTGGATATAAAACCCTGGACAAAGACAACTTTCAATCCAGGGAGGTGTTGACAGCTGCTCCTCCAGTTCCACAAATTCAGAAAAAAACACCCAACCAGATAAAGGCTTGGCCAAGTAAAGCCCCTGAAGAGGAGGAGAGGTTAATAAATGCTGAAACAACCTTTGAGGCCTTTTTATTTATACCTACACACATGAGCACAGGGATTTGACAAATAATACTTCTCAAATCACTCCTACGATGTTAACACTCTGGAGTATTAACTTGCTCGTGCCTGAAGGAAATGGGTCAATTTTAATTCTTCAAACAATTCTTGGCAGCACAATAACTCATTCTTCAGGCTGCAGATAGTGAGTTGTGCTCTGGTGTGCTGGGTCCTACCAAAAAGGGGCCACCAGAGGAGCCCTGCTGCCTTATCAGAAAAAAACAACAGAAAAATACACTCAAAGCCAAAAATAAAGGAATTAGAGTTGTGGGAACTCTTGCTTGGAAAAAAAAAAAAAAGGCAAAGACATTTAAACACCTGCCTTTGCCAAGACACCTTTTCAGTGCTCACAGTCACCTCCAGGAGCACAGCCCTGTGGTTGGTGACACTGAAACCTCCTCCCAGCACAGGGACTCCACCAACAGCAACTGAGCCTTCCAGAGGCTCCAGGGTGGCACTTGGGTACCCCCAGCACCAGAAGGGCTCAGTGCCACTTCCATTAGAGAGGCACGTTTGACTGCTTGCCAAAAGCACAATTTTGGCAGGTACCCATAGATCAGTAATGCTCCTTTTGAGCTTCTGTTTTTATATTTCCTCTGCAGCAGCAACTGCAAACACAGCAAAGTGTCACAGAGAGGGAAACCACCCCTGCTCCAATGAGCCCTGTGCACACAGAGATTAACAGGAATTACATCAGGTACAGGCAGCTGCCTGGGAAAAAAGTTTCCTTAAATGTAATACTTCAAACACTTCACGTGTTTAGGTGGGCAAAAGGAGGAATGCAAGTGGGACAACTGAAAATTATCCAACTCTTTATGCTGAGCAGCAGCCGGATGCTGCAAGTGCATTCCCGTGGTCTCATGCTCTCTTCCTTCACATATTTCAGATACTGGATCTGTTACAGCAGCCCCACAGGCAGGACCCCAGCCCAGACCCCAAACCTTGGCACCAGCCCAGGCTGCCACTGCCCATCCCTCACACCACAATTACACACAGTAATTATGGATTTAATTGTTGCGCATTAATATCACCTCAGCCTACAATTACAGCTTATTCATGTAAACCTAATCAAGGAAAACCAGCATATTTGCATAAAAGTTGTAATGAAAAGTATAATGATTTCACTAACAAGACGTGGATAAGAACGCGTATCTGTGACAAACACTTTGTGTCAAGGAGAATAGAAAACGATTTTCTTTCCTGAAGATTATTTCAGGCCCATTTAACACAATCTGTACCACTCCGGTGATGTGCAGTATCTTACACACATCAAGTCATATCTCAATAATGTTCCTGACTTCAAATAAAATTTCATTACTATATTTAGTTCTAGGATGGTTGGAAACGGTTGCATTGTTAAACTTACTAAAAATTGGAATTTGTGGAGTATTGGGCAATCCTCGTTGCCAGTTTTCCTCCTCGTGGTTTGAGCGTGGCAGCAGCTCTATCCCAGCCCCCCCGTGCTGCCGTTTACATCCCAGCTTCATTTGCACCCATAAAACAAGCAATTAAGAGTAAGTACAACTGCTTTGGAGTTCCCGAGGCCAGAGATAAAAATAAATTGGCTTTTATAAATTCACTTTTTGCACTGGTAAAACAAAAAACAGCCCTAATTATCAATAATTTGTTACCCCTAATTTCAGCAGCCAGGCTGACGGGCGCAAGCATCTGGATCCTTCCAAGCCCTGAGTGGGGTAGAGGCACAGGAAGGCAACTCCTGGGTAATCAAACTGCAGCAGAGGGGCCAAGCTTTCAGGGTACTGATCATCCTTTGCTCAGAGACGTGGCAACACTACCTCCATCCCCAGATTCACTGTGCTCTAACAGCTCGGTGTGAAGTTTAAAGCCCTGGACTTAACACTCTAATTTCAATTTTCTGTGGAAACTTTACGGAGATCAGTTAGACCTGTTCAGCATCAGGAAAGCATCTTCAATTTCCCACTTCTTAAATGTTATTTCCTCTCCAATTACAACTCCTCGCATCTCGTCTCATCTCCTCTGGTCATTATCAAGGTGGCTCCTTAGAAAACCACATTATCAAGGTAAGCAGAGAATTTCCAGAGCACAGGGAAGAGATGAGGGAATGAGTTTGCTTTTTTGTACGTAATTTTGAAATCTATATTGTAAAGGCAGCAGCTGTACATAACATCTGGAAGCCTGCACTGCCTCGGAGTGCTTCTAGAACAAGGAGGAATCGTGCCAGTCTCTCCAGTACAATCCCTGCGAGTTCAACGGGCTTTATTTGTCTCCTTGACAACGCGCAGCATGACTCAGTCATGGGCTCCCTGGTAATTAAGAATTTGGTTTTGAGCAGGAGGTCAGGAGCAGGGACGCAGCGTGGCTGTCTCCAGAGGGGCCAGCCCGCAGCTGGCAGGGACCCGGCAGCGCTCCCCGGCCACGGCAGCCCCAGAGCTCCGTGTCCCAGACACTCCGTGGGAGTGCCAGCTGCAGTTTCACCTCATCTATTGCTCCACCTGCCCCTCTGTTTGAACACTGTGGCTCCGCCAGCCCCCGAGCCCCGCCTGGAACAATGAGCATGGGCAGCTCCATGCAACTGAGGGGACCCAGTTCCCATTCCAGGGATGGGAAAGCTCTGAGCAACAGCACAGAGAGAATCCAGCCTCTCAAAGTCGGCATCTTTGGTCAATCCTCCGCCCCTGTCCTCATTAATCCCCTGGGAATATAAACACAGGAAACAGCACAAAGCATTCCTGCTTTTGCCTATCGAAGGGATTAAACCAGGAACTGGAATGATAGGGTTCAAACTGAAAAATGAGAAATTTGGGTTACATATAGGCAGCAGTCTTTACCGTGAGGATGGGGAAGCCCTGGCACAAAGAAGCTGTGGCTGCCCCATCCTTGGAAGTATCCAAGGCCAGGCTGGACAGGGCTTGGAGCAACCTGGGATACTGGAAGATGTCCCTGCCCATGGCAGGGGGTGGAAGGTCCCTGCCAACACAAACCATTCTGTGACTCTGTGACTTTATATGAAGCTGGTCATGGCCATTGTCAAAAACCAACACGGTACAGCATGGTGCCAACAGCAAGAAGAGCCCAGCACCAGCAATGCTGCTGCTGAAACATGGAGGCAACCTGAAGGAATGCTGGCCATGGCACTGCCTGCCCCTTTTGTCACACCAACATGCAGCTCCCACATCCTAGTCTAGGACACATCCCTGCCCTCATCCGAGGCACAACTGGCTGTGGTGACCCCGAGCTGCCCCCACGTCCTGCTCCAGCAGCCACCACACCTCGCCCTGCTGTGGATTGAGCACTTTGCACCATCTGTGCTCCCCTCCTGTGTTTGTATTTTGCCCGTTACCTATTATGAAACCGTGCGTATAATCTCACCATCAGTTCATCAAGGGAGAATTTAAACATGACACACCAGTAATTGAACTGCAGGAGGACCTGGCTAATTCGTGGCTGTGATTAAGAGCCACTGCAGACTAGCGAATTTTACAAGCGAGTGAACATGCAATAAAAATCTCGCTCATTTGTTTTGACAAGTGTCACTTCATATTAAAGGTACACTCCACCATGAACTCCAGTCTGGGAGCACAACTCTATTCCCAACATGGCCCCTCATTAAGTCCCAGACTCAGCAAAATGTTCTGCCATGTGCTCAGCTGTAACTGGGAGAGCTGGGAAAGCTGCAGGGACAGGGGGGATGAGACCCCCGTCACTGAGGGGAGCCTGCTGAGTACCACGTGCAAACAAGACACCTTTTCCATTTTCCATTTCATTTTTCTGCTCTCTTGTCCTTTTGCTGTATTAGGTCAAAACCAGAGTCAAGACTAGCAAAAAATCCTTCAGTGCATGTTACTATTTCCCAGAGAACGAGCCCAAGACTGAAACACAACCTCCAGGGACTTATGAAACGTGCCAGGAGCATTCTGTTGTGTTTCTTAGCTCCAGGTTACTTACACTGAAGTGGTTAATGCTGGTGAAGGACACAGGCACGCACGCTGACACTCCAGCCCCTGCCTCAAGACCACACCAGAGTCAGACTCAGAGGAACAAAGTCACCAAAGCCACCTTCAGCACGCAGGAAACACAACCTCTGTAAGCCCCAGGAGGTTCACAAGGCCACCCCAAGGGGCACAGGCCAGGGGGGCTGCAGCTCTCTGCCATCATGGCCAGTGATCTGGTTTTTTAATTTAATTACACACCTGCCTAAAAGCCTTCAGCTCTCCCCCCGCCAGGGGAAGTTCCTGTTACTGGATTCTGGGGACCATTTCCGAGCGTGTGTGGAGGAAGTGCCAATGGAAGCAGCTCCAGCATGTGTGACTCAGCTCAGGCTGGGACAGGGCCGTGTGTCGGGATGCTCCTACTCAGCCAAAACAGGCGGGGAACCAGGAGCCAAGGAGCTCGCCCGTCACGATGACGGCAGATGGGGCACAGACAGAACACTGGAGTTGACATGGAAACATCTCCAACCAGGCCCACACCCCTGTATTTTTCAGTTTTTTTATTCTAGGAAACTTTCCAGGTTCAGGAAAGCAGGCTGCCCCAAATTGTACCTGACAGTGCACACCCCTGAGGGTACTTCCACACAGGGCTGTTCACAGGCTCGCTGGGAAGAGCCACAAAGCAGCAGTTGAGCCCTCACATAGAAAATCTCTTCTCAAACAGCGAGAGGAGCTTCAAAAAGCCAACTCAGTTTCCACTGAAAAGAAACTCATTCTATGCTCCTGCCTGAACAAATTGTACAGCTTTCCATCAGGCACTTTCATACCCGTGTACTCAACAACTTCAGAGATCATTTAAAAAGAAATATGTTACAGGAGCCCTGCCAACCACAAAAAGGTCTTGTGACTCAAAAAGATCAAATCTGAGAGGAAAAAAATACTTAAACATTTTTACACAAACCATTTGAAGTCAAAAGTTCAAAAATTAGTATTTTTACATGCCTGCTCACAGGCAGATGCCCTGAGGTTATTTTCTCAGCCTCTCTATCTCCAGCTATCTCCTTGTAACACTCCTCCTTCCGTGCCGTCTGCATCCAGGCAATTAACTTCAAAATTCTGCTACAGGCACAGGGTGCTTTGAAAATAAACAGGGAGATCTTTCAGAAACAGCCATGGCTGAGCTAGGAGGGAAGAAGGCGAGTTCCCAAGCAGGCTCCCAGGTGAATATATCCTCACTGCACAACCAAGGGCACCTGGACTGGGCTGGCACATGCCCCAGGACAGCCTGCCTGGGGCTCTGCATTCTTGGGCAGTGCCTCACCCAGCTGGTTTTGCACATGTCCAGAACAACGTGGTTATGTCAGAACAGGGGAAGATGCCCAGCCTTGGACAAGGTTTATGGGGAGCCCCGAGGATGAGGTGCAGAAAGGCCAAGGAAAGCTGTGTGTCACCATCACTGTGGAGAGAGGGACATGCTGTGAGCTGGGCAGCAGCACCCAGCTGGGACAGCCCCAGGACAGGCCCCTGGGACAGAGACAGCCCAAAACACACATCCACATCATTCCAAGGAGTTCCACATGAACTCAGGAAGCTCCCACAGGGAGTTTTTCCCAAAAGCAGCAGTATGCAGCAGGAATGATGGACACACTCCACATTCACTTTGTTCTGGCCACATAAAAGCCACTGACCAGCTCTCACAATAAATTCCTGCAGGACCACTCACCCACCATAAAGCTCACAGTGCAAGGTTTAATGCTCCTGTAATTTTTATGATCCAGGTTCACCAGTGGCTGTACAGCCCAGTCTGAACTAGGGATTAAACCCAATGGTTACAAAGCAGTGCTGCTGGTGGGGTTCCAGTGTCTGTATTCCGAGGTGCCGGCTTTGCAAAGCTGAGCTGCCAGGAATTCCCTGGAGCACAGCTTTGCTTTGCCGACTTCCATCCACTTGAGCTCACTCTAATTCACCCCAGCAGCCAACAAACCCCTCTGCAGCTCAGAGACACCATGAGTCCCTCTGGCTTTCTCCTTCCAAGGACATCCAAGCCCTGGAGAATCCCTCCCCATGAGGAAAGGCCTGAGGAGCACAACGGCATGGAGCACTCAGCCCAGCAGGGAAGGTGAGTGGTAAAAGGATGCTACAAGGAGGGATGAGGCTGAAAATCCTGCATGTTCCCCACAAGATGAGGCTGCCCAACAACGAGTTTAAATTCTTTGGTCACACTTCACAGCTAAAGCTGATACCCTTTCTATCCCAAATCCCAGACTGCCCTATTTTGCATCTTATATTTATACGGCACGTGGCAACACTAAGTCTTGCAAAGTATCCCAAATTGCTTTCGAAGGGGTGAAATGAAAATAGAGGCAGCCACCAGCAGGCTTAAGCCTGAGATCTGCCAGAGAAAAAAAAAATAATAATAAAAAAAAGGATTAACCTTCTTTGCTGGTAATTTAAGAATATCAGTAATTGAAAAAATCAAAATCTCATTTTCAGCCTTTAAATCAGCAAGAATAAAAATTTGCTGCTTTTACAGTATTTTTGTCACTCGGTCCAGCAAACCCAGCCTTTTAGGCAGAGTTTGCAGTGGGGATCAACAGCTGATTCTTAATGAACTTTTCAGAGACCTTTAGCTGCCTTCAGCAGGAGTTCCTGGGAAGCCTGGAAGCTGTCCGTCCGTCTGTCCATCCCTCCATCCATCTGTCCATGCATCCATCCACCCGTCCATCCCTACAGTGGCTGTGCCAGGCACGTGGATCCTGCCAGGCAGTGAGGCCAGCGCCAGCCCTTCCACAGCAGCCCCAGCCCAGCCTGGAAAGTTTTGTCTCGCTCCAGGCTCCCCGTGAATTGCAAATCTTCAGGTTGCCACAGAAACTCTCAGGGTGCCACGCAGCCATCAGGAAGCATCACGGTCATCTTTTCCATCTTGTTTGCTTTGCATCAGAGCACTTTAAGCTCCCTGTGGCATTGGTGCTCCGCAGAACGATTCCCTCCTCGCAGTTATTCCTGTGCAGTGTCCAAGCCGCAGTGATTAATCATTCCTGCTTCCTCGGCTGACATATCGAGGTGGGGAAACGACATCCTAAATGAGCAGAGCTGATTACCTGGGAAAGCAATTCTTCAAGATAGCACAGCTAACTAATAGCTCCATCTGCTACAAAAACTCCTTCCTGAGCCCCAGAGTGGTTGGTGGCAGGGTACAGCCAACAATTCTGTTGCAGCTGCCAGATTTGAAATTGTTTGTCACAAGTTGCCACAAAAACGTGGGCAGCTCTTTGTCCTTCCTCTCCCTGTCACCTGGAAGAGCAGAGAATCTCAATCAGAAGGTCTATGGGGATTTGTGACAGGGACGCTGAAGGTGAGCTCTGCACTGAAAAAAACAACCTGATACTACGTATTAAATGTTTTGCCAGAACCACTTTTTTTATCACCCTGATTCCAAGCAGGCTCAGCAAACACCCATCCCCATGGGTGCACCAGAGGAGCTTCAGCCACAGCGGGAAGGCTTTACCAGTCCCTACCACTTACAAGTTAACCCAAATTTTAACAGAGAAACAACCCACTGGCGGCCCAGCCACGGCCAGCAAACAGCAGCTCTTTGTCCCACTGAAGTTATTTGAAAGGCAAATTGGCCCCAGGAACGCTCCGCACCTCAAACTTACTTCTATTTTTTAAGTACGTGGGTACTTCACTTTACAACACCGTTGCAAACGAGGCCATTCCGATCAATGACCACTCCCAGGGTCACTTTCAGAGTCACTCTCCTACGAACGACCTGCTGTGCACGATTTGCTCAAACCTCTTTGCAGATTTTTCCCTGGGATCATAATATTGGGGTGCCTCCTCTCCCTGTTCTCAGCCCCTCCTGAAATCACAGCTTTAGGTACATTCAAATGACTTCTGAAGCCGAAGCTTTAAGGAAGAGAGTTACTGGGAAACTCCACGCCTGTAATCTACATCCATCCATCCTCCCTCCTTATCCAAAGCTCTTGGGAAAAGCTTTGCCACAAATTAAGCTACACTTGGAGGTTTGCTGATCCAGGCGGGCACAGACCAAACCTCCCCAGGAGAGGCAGCTGCCCCTGCTGGGACAGCTGGTTGGGTTTTGATGGCTTTAACTCCAAACCACCCTGTCCTCCTTGGCTCCTCAGCACATCCATTTCCCTGATAGCCCTGCCATGCTCCCATCATGTGTCAGCAAAAGCCAGGAGCTCTAAATTAGGACCATTTGAGTGATTTGCTGGCTGTGGTTTATTTATCACATTTGTGAAATAAGTAAATTACCATGGTATCCAGTGGAATGATAGAAGTTCAATCACTTAAGAAATTAGCCCATCAAACAGAGAACCACATGACCCTGATCTTGGATTTGCAACTGATTTAATAACCTGGTTGTGCTGGTTGCTCACATTCAAATCACAACTGAAGGGTTATACAGTTCTGTAATTAATACAAGAAAACAGTGAAGGCAAAAGTATTCTCTTAAAAATTACTTAGCTTTTACCTAAACATATCTGTTGGGTTTCCCTCTGCCTTGGAAGAAGGGAGAAAAATGCCTCAGGAGCAGAGATTTCATAATTTCATTCAAAAGTCACCACTCATGTGTTGTGCTGTTGACAGCTAATTAAGTTCCCCCAAGGTAAAATAAATGTAATGTTTTAAAGCTGCTTCCTTGCTTTAAAAAAATCTTGACTGATATTTCACTCACTTATTATTAATCAAGGAAATACAATGAAATAGGGAACTTGAATTCGCTTCAGCCAGAATCCCAGCACCTTCTCCATCCTGTAAGTAGGTCACTAATCAGGTCTGGGTTTAATTTTGCTCAATTCTGTTTCTTGGCACTGACAACGATCACCCTGGACACAAGTCCTGACTCGGCAGCTTTGGTGATTAGACAATAAACTCCATCTTGCTTTGTAAGGGCAAAAGATGTGGGAAGCTGAGCAAACGAGAAGAAAAAGCTAAACTACAGCCCCCACAGCTCCAGCAGCTCCTCAGCCCTACTTAGAGTGGCTTTGAGAGAAAGCCTTGGATTTGAGCTGCTCCAAAGGATAAGCACAAACCTCCTGCAAAGGCACCACACACAGGCAGGGTTCCACACCCAGTGGTGGGACAGCCCCTCGGAGCTCCCTCCAGCACATCCCAGCTCCCTGAAAGCCAGGGCAAAGCAAAACCTGCTCCCACAGGTGCACTGCAACGGAGAGACCCCTCTGTCCCTCTGACCAACACCAACGCAGGCCTCGCTCACACACGGGGCAGCCCTGCTGCCGCCGGCCAGGCCTGAGCCGACTGAACCAAACCAACGATCCAAGCACATCAACCATTCCAGCCAAAACCACCGGACACCTGAGAGCAGCTTCAAAGCATCACTTATCAGCTGTATCTGCTGGGTTGTTTTTAAAAACAGCCAGGAGAAAATCTATGGAGGCACATCCCGCTGTGAGAGCTGCAGGGTGTTATCCCAACGCCCTCACTGCAGCAAAGAGCCTTTTCCTCATCCCCTGAGAGCCCAGGGAGATGATATTTCAGCAATAATGGCTCATCCCTCCCCACAGCACTGACACACCCGGGAGCAGAGCCAGCAGCCCCGGCGCTGCTCCCAGGCTCTGTTCAGGTGAGCAGCACCTCCCGGCCCAGCTGCGATCGATCTGGCTCTGCAGCCATCACCTCCTCCTAAATCACACCAAGGGCAGGCCCAGCTGAGTTATGGCATCATTTCTGCTCCCCCCTCACCGAGAGCAGCACACAGAAACCAAGGAACCCAAGGTAACCCACACCTGGGGGTGAAATGGAGCATGTGCCAGGGACAGAGCACTGGGGCTGCTGCTCTGCCAAAAACAAACCATTGTGGCACCTCAGGGTCACCAGGGTTCAGGTGACAGGAGCCACCAAGGCAGCCCCCACCTTCTCTTCCCAAGCAGCCTCATCTTTCAAACTTACTGGGCCCAAGGGTGAATCCAGGCAAGGAAAAGATGCAGGCCAGCTTTGCCAGGGTGCTGCACTGCAAAACCTTCTGCAAACAAAAATAAACCTGTTTACTTTGCCAAACCAGAGGAACTTCATGTCCTCTCTGTGGCGAGTTATTCCAAGATGGTTTTCACACGAGGCTGCCAAGGAGAATGTGAGGTTTGTGGGCTGTGTGCTGGGGGGGTTTGGGTGCTGTGGAAGCGATTGGGCTGGAGGTTGTTTTTGAAGTTCTGTGATTTGCTCAGATTTCCCCTGAAGTGACCTACAAAAGCAAAGGGGAAGGGAAGAACTTGTGCTTATTTTCTTTAGTTTACTGCTGTCAAAGACACCTTAAAAGCTGTCGGGAGATATTTTTCCTCTCGTTTTCTTCCTCCGTGTTATAAATTCAGGTCAGGCCTGCATTTGAGGATTATCAAAAGGCAAACTGGAGAAACTGTCTCCTCTGAAAAAGCAACAGGGGCTGTGTTTGATGTCCTGGGGGCTGCTCCTGCAGCATTGCCACCGGGAGGGTCCAATGTCCCAGCTCAGCTGAAACAACAGGAGCCAGAGATGTGATCCAGCTCTTAACTGGGGACAGAGTGCAGGCAGGGGACTGCCACCACCTATTCCAGACTGCAACTGCTGAGAGGATCAGACACACCTGGGCTCAGCAGCCTCCCCTGTGCGCTGAATGCACTGGGAATGCCACAGGACACTCGGGCAGAGCAGGCCTGGTGAGGTTTGGCATTCTCTGCATTCTAAGGACAAATCCCAGAGGATAACGCCAGCCTCCCACTGAAACCAAGGTGCACCAGGCCAAATCAAACAGGGAGTGAGGACAAAACCCACTCACATCCACAAAAAAGGCACAAAGTTGGAAGGCAGACCACGTTGGTACAAAGTGCTGTGCCTCTCCAAGCCCTGGCTGCTGGGAATCTCACAGCTCCACAGCCAGGAATCTCAGCTGTGTCTCTCAATGATGTGCAGAGGACACTCCAGGCTGCCTTTCATGTTTTCTCCTGTGTGTTGGGGACAGAGGATGAGGGAATTCTTTACCCTGAAAATACTCAATTATTTTAATAGGATTACATTGGAGATTGACAATATTTAGAACAGTCCCTGGAATTTATTAGCCTGCCAGCACTCCAGATAAGTAATTTGAATGCAAAGATCTCTTAAACTTAAGTAACTAACTGGCTACGAGCCAATTCCCACCCTCCATGGTTTTAGGCACAACACTAAGTTTTGGAAATGAGCTCCTGAATTCAGCAGTAAAACAACTCAGTCAGTCTCACACCCCAAACCTTTCACAGTTCTCTTCTAATGATGTTTTTGCCTGATTACAAACACAAGGGCAGAGGAGTTAAACCCCAGAGACTAATCCTCCTCTTTAAACATCTCCCATTAAGAGCAAACCAAGTCATAAATTATTGGAACATGGAGTCCAAAATGACACGGATGAATGTAGATCTTCTTCTGCACAAGAACACTGTGCAGCACAAAATGGCAGGACATTTAGACCTGGAACTGGCATTCTGGAGGGACATAATCATTTCTGTGGAGTCCCAAAAGAATTCTTGGCTGTAAGGAGGTGGCATGCCCTGTCCCCTGCTGCATTCCCAGGGACAGGACTGAGTCACACACCCGGGGGAGGGCAGCAGCAGGGCTGCCGACCAGCACCTCTGCCTAACTGGGCTCCCAGCACAGCACTGGGAAGGGGCTGCAGATGTGGCTGGGGTCAGAGTGGCCCTGGGAGGGGACACGGTGCTGCACCAGCCCAGCCACAGCCTCACTGCCTTCCCACGCACAGCACAGCTTATTTACTTGGGGGGAGGGAATTAATAAAAGAGTCATAACTGCTATTTACATAAAGCTTGACATACTCAAAGCCCTGTGCAAACATTAATCCTTAACAGCCCTCAGAGGAAGGTCAGAGTTATCCTCTCCCTGCATCAAGGAAATCTCTGACTGCTGGCAGCCGCTCTGGCTGCCCCAGCTCACCAGCCCAGGTGTGCTGCCACACCTGCCAAACTCCCCTCGGACCCCCCCTTGTCAGGGACACCCTGATAAGTAAGGAAAACATCCCGTCAGCAAGGCTGGAATCCCTGCCAGAACACCCGAGCGCTCCTCGGTGCTTGGCTCTGGCAGGAAGGAGTCAGAGGAGGAGAATCCATGCATGTGGAAGAGACAGCCTGTGCACTTCCAGCAAACTCCTGCTGGCTTCCCTTCGGAGGCAGCCAGCAGCCCGCAGCACATCCCTGCTGGAGGGTTTGCCACCAGCTCTGGCCACGAGCATCCAGAGCAACCACACTTGACAAAGCAGCTGGGGAGGAAAAGGAGGGCTCCAGTGGAGTTTGTCACTTTTGTCACAGCCATTTACCTTCAGCTTTTGCAGGTCTGGTCTGAGGGCACGCACTCACGAGGGGCTGCAGAGCTGGCAACTGAAGCAGCTGAAAGCCCCACGCCAATGCCCAGCCCTGCTCACTCCTGCACAGCTCCCACCGTGGGATGGGTCCCCACAGCCCCCTGGACATCACAAAACTGCCCCTAAAAGCCAGAGGGGCCAGCACGGGGAGCCACACATGGAACTGCTGCTGCTGCCAACTCCAGGAGCAAAGGACGAGTTATGAAAGCCAGTGGACACCAAAAAGTCAACTGAGGAGGAAACAAAAGGGCGCCTGGGGTAAAAGCACGGAAAAATCTATGAACTCAATCCTGTGCTGCTGTCACCGGGAATCTGTAAAAGCTCTGAGCAGCCCTGGCTGTGGGCATGGCTCACCCACCCTGACAGGCACTGCTGCTGCTCCACACAGGAATAAAGACACCTCAGGACTCCACACTTCCCAGTTTTCACTCAGGAGACTGTGCCCAAACATGCCAGCAGGCACTGGGGTTCCTTCCTTCCTTCCTTCCTTCCCCAGGCAGCCTTTCCCAAGCTCCCCCCAGCCAGGAGCTGTCTGAGCAGTGCTGCAGCATCCCCCTGCCAGCTGCTCCTGAAGCCCTTGCTGAGCTTTTCCCCTTGAAATTCAACTTCTCGGCACCCCAGGGTGCGAGATACAACTGGGATAGGGGAAAGCAGGCGCTCCTTCCAAAGGCTGCCACACTTCTGAAAAGGCAATTTAATGCTCGCTTTGTGTTCAAGCTGGGGGAACCAAACAGAGGAGAAGGAACATGTACAGGCATTATCCCTCTGGCCAGCCACCAGAAAGGTAATTAAAAACCTCCCCCCCAAACAGGTGGGTCAACAAAACCCAGCATTAATTCCTTGGATTGCCAAGCACACGTGTCTGAGCTCAGGAGCTGCCCTAGCAGGTCCCTGGGATGTGAAAGCACACTTCTGTGCTCTGACACCTGGCCCATGACAGAGGGGCTGTGAATCTGGGTCCTGTTTGGGCAGCAGAGGATCCTCACAGCCCCCCTGGGTCCTTGGCACCAGGAGCACCAGGATTTACAGCACAGGCAGTGCTATGACAGCACTGAGCTCAGAAGGAAAAGGTCCATTAAAAGATTGCTTTTAGTATGAAATTTCACTGGAGATACATTTTCTCTTGTCAAGGGCAACAAATTGCCCACGTAATTTCAGACCTCTGTAGTAAACATCCTAAAAATACAGACTTTTGCAGCAAATCACATTATCTTGAACGGGGCTTGCTGAATTTTTTTCCTCTCCTGGAAGCTGCTCCAGAGCCGGGGAGCTCCGGCCTGGCCCCAGCAATCTGCACACACCTGCTAAAATCCCACTGAGCAATTTTACAGCACACACCTCTCCAGCAAGGAAGGTTTGAACATAATAGGTATAAAACTTAGAAACACAAAAAGTGCCAGGACAAATAAGCACGAGCAAAAGTGCCAGGAATGCCACCAGATCCCCTGCAAATGGAGCACTTTCAAAACTAAATTAGAAACTATCTAATAGTTCTGATGCTATCTCAGAAATAATCTCTTTCAGCCACCCTTCCATGATCTTGGGTGCTTACATCAGGAAAAATTTGATGTTTTTAGATGCATTTTTGGAAACACAGAGGTGTATTCTGCTCCCAAAACAAGCCCCAGGGAGGCCGTTTGGATCCCCTCCTGCCCCATGTTAAAACTGAGTTTACAGCCGAGGCTAACCTTGCAAGTGTTTTGATAAACAACTTCTGCCGTTTTTTGAGAGGTTGAATTTGACAAATTTGTCACAAAATCTCCCCTGGAAACAAAACACATCCTAATCTCCCATGTTTCCTTTAGAGGAAGTGGAGCATCTTCATCACATCAAGAGCAGCAAAGAAAGACACACATCCCACCAGCTCAGCAGCACCTCTCAGGTTCAGAGGGTTTTATGTGAATATTCACCCATCAATCTGCTGAGGAATCAGGGAAGCTCGTAGGCTGCTCCCTCAACTTAGGAAGGTCATAAAGAAACACATTTAAAGCACAAGGACAGACTCCCTGCAAAACCACAGAGCCTCTCACCAAAACCTTCCATCGTCACCCAAAGTGCAGCCAAGGCCAAGCACGGACTGCCAGCTCTCCCAAGGCAACCCAGCTTCCCTCAAACGCCCTCTGCAAATGTCAAATCATCCACGAATCACCGCATCACTTTCCCCTGCAAATGAAGCCAACAGCAGGGAAATCCTGCCTGCTCACACCGTGCTGGAATTCTGTCCCCTAAAGAGAGGGGTAAAATTCTGGGGTAAGGACACTCCGGGTGGGGTTTGGTATTACAGCAACCCAAGGCTGTGATGGTCACTGCTTTCCAAGGAAAACACCAGGAGCAGCTGGCAAGGCTGGATAAAGCCTGAGCCTGGGGGTGGAGCATCAATGCTCCCGATGCAATCCTGGCACTGCTGGGCAGGAATGGCACAAACCAGCCCGGCCAGCCCTGACCTGGCAGCTTAAACAAGGGCAGCCACACAGCATCCATGTTTCAGGGGAGAATTTGCCTTTCCTGAGGCTACAAATACTGCAGCTGAAGGCACCCAGCACCTCCCTGGCAGCAGAAGTCACCCGGATTCACTTAATGCTCATTCCTGCCCTGAGCTAAGTCAGCAAGCAAAGCATCCAACAGTCCCAGGCAGGAGCCTTATGAAAAATACCTGCATAGAAATGCACATACATTAAGGCTACAGACCACTGGGTACCTGCCAAAAATGATGGAATACAGCAGAGTTTACTTATTTCTTCTTAATGGCTCCAACATTCCACCTGAAAAATGGGTCCTGGAGCTACATAATTGGGGATAAAAATTAAGCGACAGTTGCCATTTGTCACCAAGGAGGCTGATCACACACATCCCTCACAGGATCACACACAGCACACCTGATCCCAAGGTCCCTGATGGCTGAGAGCAAAGGGGTGCTGCAGAAACAATGCCTAAACTGTGAGTCTAACATAATATCAAACTATTACAGACCAGTAAAAATGTGTTTATTCAACAGTGATTGAGCTGTGTTTTGCTTTCCACTCCTAACATCACTTGAACATGTTTCAGTCACAGGCTCCTGCCTGACCAAGAGCCTTCTCAGAAGGCATCAAAACTGGGTCTCTAATTTAATGTAATTTCATGGTTTTATTGTGTCACAGAATCAGGAATGGCTTGGCTTTGAAGGGACCTTAAAGATGATCCCATTCCAAACTCCCAGCCATGGGCAGGGACACCTTCCACTAAACCAGGTTGCTCCAAGCCTGTCCAAGCTGATCTTGAACACTTCTAGGGATGACATTCCTCTCTTTTCTTGTGGTCAATGGGGCAAAATCACTTTTTTAAACCAGAACAAGCTCCTCAAGACTCCACTGTTAAACCAACATCAGTAACAACCTCATTTCTCATCTCATCTCAGGAAGCACTGCCAAGCAGAGGGCAGCAGAAAGGTGCCCTGCTTAATGGTTGTCCCCCTACCCCACAAGGGTATAGGAAGCTTCTCCCTTCCATCCCTGACCTCATGGCAATGCAAGAAAATAAAAAGAATCTTTTCTTTTTCCTGCCAAATCAATTCCCAGAGACTGTCACAAGGCTAGCCCGCTATCCATAGCAGTGATGGGAGCCTTTCATTCCCATTGCTTCAGCCCAGTTCTAAGTAAGACCTGCCACAAAGGAAGACAGTTTAACACCCTTTAATATGTAAACAAGTTTTCAGGAAACTGGAGCGAACAGAGAGGAAGAAAAACAGGTTTTATTTACAGATTTCCTGACGCTATAAAGGCACATTTTCATTTCACTCCCATACAAACAGCTCTCCGCTGGGAAGTTCCGCCTTCATCTCCTCATTCACTTCTGTCGGTCCTCTCTAAGGAGGCAAGGAAGTATCTCAATCCTTTTTCCAATCACAAAGCAGCCCAAAATAAACACGAGAAGGCTCTGAACCAGTAAATATTCTTAAGTACTTGACACTCAGTTCCCTCTGAGAACTGCACAGATTGCACATTCACAGAATGCTGGGATTCTTCGCACATTTTCCAGGCCATGTTTCCGAGAATTTACACAGTTTCTTCCAAAATATTGTGCAACATATAACACCACCAGAATACGCAACTGCTTGGCTGGACACACAAAATTGGTTCATTTTCTCTTTTTAATCTCTTTCAGGTGATGCTTCCATATATGATTTTTTTCGGCCAAACCAACAAAATGATAAAACCATTCCCTAAATCCCCTGAAGAGTCTGAGCCCTCATCCATTTTGCACTGAGCACCAACTCTAAGAAATTTGTTCTAGGAGAGTATTGGAAGCGAGTCCTGTAAGTTGAAAGTCAATTTAATTCTTTCAAATTCAACTATCAGAGATCTCCAGCCTCACTGAGGAGAGAGAAAATCATATATATAGATACACATATATCTATACACACAGAGAGCTGTATCTCCCTGCCCTGGTTGCTCTCGTTCCCATCTCTAACCCCCAGCACCCCAGGTAAGGAGCTACCAGCCACACAGCATCAGTGCAGTTATGACCACAGAGCTATTTTGGTTTTATGCACAGACTTTACTACCACCTTATAAAAGAAGGATTTCCAGAAGGCAAATGGACCGACGTCTCAAAATAGAGTGTTTACATTAACGCTTGGCAAGCAGAGCCTGCAAACAGAGATGAATAGAGATAAGCTATAAAAAACACCGCGGACGTTTATTTGCTGGAATAGGAGCTTGTAATCCAATTTCAGGTCCTTCTGCCAAGTGTTACACACAGCATCTTTGTGTGTGACAGTTCCAGCCCCGGCCCCCACCGCCCCTCACAGGATCAGCCAAGGAGGAGAAGCGGCAATTCCGGCGGAACGCTCCATTAAAGAGCCGTTTGGATGGGAGTTACGAGCTGGGTATATCCAGCTCACTGTCCTTCCATTTGTGCAAGCATTAAAAGATTGGGAAAGGACAATAAATGCTGCCTGAGAGGCACGAGGGATGCCCGAATGAGGGCGGAAAAACAAACCTTTCCGCACCTTTCTGCTGTTAATGGAGAACAAACAGGCTCTGCCTGCATTTGGAGGCTCATGAGAGCCCTGTGGATGGAATTACTACTTGGTAATTAAATGTGTCTGTTTGTTCCACACACAAGACACAAAGTCGCATAAAACAAGCCAATCTGAGCCAGCTCTTCGCAGATGAACCAGGGCAGGATCATTTTGGACCAGTGGGCAGAACCCCACACCCCACTGCCATGAGACCAGAGCCGGGGGAAGTCAGCTCCAAGTGCTGACTCCACCCTCCAGAATTTCATACTTCTGAAAACTCTTTTAACAGCCCTGATTACACTGGGTTTTGGTGGTTTTAATGCATGAAGTTTTGTTTTTAGACCTTCTAATGTCACCTGACATCCGGGAAGAATTCTTCTTCCGCTGGATTTTCATTTGACACAACACAGCAAAGATCCCTAATTCAGTTAATCGCTCATCACATAAACAAAGAAACCTCTTGAGAGCCAGAGAGCAACACGCACATGTATTTGCAATGCATAAGAGGATATTTTTTTTAAATGGTAAAAATGCAATCTATTCAGTGTGAAGAGTCTAGGAGGCCAATTAAATACTTTGGGTTCCATAATTATAATTGCAGTAATGAATAAGAAGGAGCATTACAGCTCACACAATGCAGTTCCTCCTCAAGTCAATGATTCAGTTCTTGTCTGCTTTCAACTAACCTTTTGTGTCTCTTCATATCAGATCTTGCAGATTACTTTGAGTAGAATAAAAATATCCCCAAATATCCCAGGTAATGTAATACATTTGGCATCCCTTGATTATGCCTACACACAGCCTACAGAGGGGATTATGCACTAAATGGATAACACTCATTTTGATTAATTTTAGAAATTAGTGAAAATTCAGCAAGGCTCCAGCCACCATCTGAATGCCCCTGGCAAGCCCATGATGACAGGGGAAAGCTGAAACTTCATTGCTTGGGGGGTTTTGAGGTTTACTCCCACTTTGGAAGAGCTTTTCCTGATCATCCTTTGCCTGGAAAGCGGCTTTGGCAAAGGGCTCTGCTCCCTCATTTTCTTCCCGCAGCAGCTTTTACCCACCATGCGTCTGCAGAGATCAGCCTCGGGAAATTGAGGACTCACTCCCAGAAAAGTTAACCCCAAACTGCTCCATTTCTACTCAGACAAGCAAGAAGTATTTTTTGCTTGGTTGGGTTGGATGGTTTGGGTATTTTGCCTAACATTCTTAGGGCTCCCCCACTCTTAATGCCCTCTTTGCTTCCTTTTGAGAATCAATCACCTTACAGAAATCCCTTAACTTCTGAGCATTTCCAAATACACAGAGCTGAGAGAGGGGATTTTTCCCACAGGAATATCACATTTGGTAAAACCTTGCCCATGATTTCTCATACAAAACAAAGCCTGAACAACACGGGTTAACACTGGGCTGCAGCTGCACAGGCACCAATTGCCCCCTCTGTCTCCAGGGAATGAAAACAAGAGATTTGAGCAAATCCAGCTTTATGAATTCAAAACTTCAGACACTGCCTGCAGGAGAGCAAAGCAACATCCTTCATAGATGCACAGAGAAAGGGAAAAGTTAATTTTATTGATGGAAGACCCAAAAAAAGGCAGATCCTAATCTGGGGGAGTGAAAAATCTCCTACTGTGTACAATAAATGGGACCTGGAGCAACAGAGACTGCAGGGATTTATTACCTGAGGAGACAACAAACCCCACCTCCTCTGGGTGCTTTGGGACTGTCACTGCTCATCAGGAGCCACTCTGAGGATCTGATCACCAAGGAACACCCCGAGCGTACTCTGCTCGTGTAACACCGCGAGAATCAGGCCTCTGGAAAACCTTCTCAACCCAATGCCTGCCTCCAGAAACTCACCTGGGCACCTTGCCCACCTGAGCACACCTTCAGTCACCCCCAGCCACCCTTGGTTTGCTTCTCTTTGGTATTTTCCAGAAAAAGTCTGATTCGAAAAGTCAACCTTCGCCTGGTTGAGGACAGCTCAGAGGCCAAAAGGAGCTCTTCAAGATCACTAATTACTCACTTACTGCCTTCTAACAGGGCAACTCACAGAACCTGTCATCGGGACTGTAACGAGCCTCACCAAGAGCCCCACGTCTGCCTGTAATTAATACAGACCTGCAAAAGCCAGAGCTGCACAGTTGGGTCCGAGCACAAACGGCCACGAGTTGACATCTCCTGTTGACTGAATTAGAGCATCTTCTAATGAGGCTCGCTTCAAAATCATTTTACATCCATTTGCTCGTGTCAGCATCAATGTATTCAGCATTATCTACCAATTAGTAAACCGGAAAACATTCTTTAGATAATCTAAAATCTCGCTAAAATATTCAATGTGTCATTCATTTACTACAAACTGCCCTATAAAAACAAATTACTGGAACCACCTGTCACAAAGCAACAAGTGTCTTAGGACAAAGTGGTTTTTAAACCAAGGGCTTTCCAGCACACATGATGCACGGGGTATTCTGTCTTCATCTCCAGCAGAACTGGTCACTTCCAACACTGTCCCTGTCCCCAGTGAGCAGGTGAAGCCACTACAGGCATTGATACCACTAAGAGGATGCAGCTCACTCCCCACCACACCATCACACTCCTCACTGCCAGAGCCACCCCCAAACCCTCCCCCTCAGCAGCTCCAGGTGGGGCCACACGCACTAGGAAGAGGATTCCCCATGCCTTGGCAAACACAGGGCAAAAAGCACTTTGTCTGGCATTATTTGGGGCTTTTTTTACTCCAAAGAAGCAAACCCCCTTGGTTTTCCCTAAGTTCTGCAGGCGCAGGAAGGGTGCTTTGGAGGGTGGCAGAGCAGTAAATTTTGCATTATGCTCTGAAGAGTGTCAGGTTTGGGCTTCATTTTGGTCTCAGATTAGACTCCTGAAGCAATGAATCTTCCATCACGGAGGCCATTACCAACCCAGTTTTCTTTCATTTTGGGCTGCTTTATCCCTGATTGTGTTATCAAACTCACCTCCAATCCCCTCAGCTGTGAGGGGCTCAGCATATCCACAGGCTTCCCCTGCACCAGGGGAGGTTTAGGTTGGATATTGGCAAAATTCCTTCCATTAAAGGGTTGTCCAGCCCTGGCACAGGCTGCCTAGAGGGGGGGGTCACCACCCCTGGAGGGATGTAAAAGCCGTGTGGATGTGGCACTTAGGGACATGGTTTAGTGGTGGCCTTGGCAGTGCTGGGTTAATGGTTGGACTTGATGATCTTACAGGGCTTTTCTAACCTAAATGATTCTCTGACTCTAAATTACCATATGCAAATTGTGATCATTAAAAGGCATTTATAAAAATCAAGTAAAACAGCCCATGAATATTGAAAAACGTTTAAGTGTAAAGTTAAACGACAATTTTCAAAACACACGAAGGAAATCTGACCGTAACCAACCAGTCCCATGAAATACCATATCTATCATCAACTTTTTAATTACCAATTGATCAACATGTAGACAGTGTAATAGCTTACAGCTTTTAATTACTGAACTATCAAAATTCCAACCAAAAAAGGAACCTCCAGAGATGAAACTGTAATGCTTGATTATTCACTGCTACATAATGAATGATTTGTTTTTAAACAAGATGTCAAGTTCCTCATGTAATCCATCTGGATGTGTGACTCTGCAAAGCTCACACTGCCCATACTAAGTACTCCGGGCTCCTTCTCCCTTCTCTCCTGACCCCACGAGTGAAGGGGTTTTGGGGATTTTTCCCCCCTTAAGGCAAAACAGTCCTGAATGAAGGGGCTGACAGGCAAACAAACTGCCAAACCTCGCTGCGGATCCAGGCACGCCGCTCCAGCTCCCTCCAAAGGGACAGGCTTTGCCTGGGAGGGAACAGAGGCTCCTTCCAACTGGCCTGTACTCCCGAGGAAGCAGCTCTAAACCAAGAAACACATCCAGGGAGGGTGGGCACGGAGCTGGTGCTGCCTCTCCCTTCACACGTCCAGCGCTGCGGGAGGCTCCGGTGCCGGAGGATCTGGGATGCAGCTCCCGGGTTCTCCTCCCACAGCCTAAGCCCAGAGAGAGCTGCCAGGATTTCAGTGTTGGCGTTACACAGAGGAGTAAATCGGGGTGGGGAGAGGCTTTTATCTCTGCCCTAAACTCAGCATTGAGCTGAACATCACATCCACAAATCCCCTGCACGCGCAGCACAACCAGCCTCTCCTCCCGTGTTTTATCCTAATAACCATTCCCCCCTCAGAACTCCAAAGGACCCCCACAAATCTCCATTTCTGTGAGCAAATGTACAAAATCCACAGGTTCTCAGGACCACAATCTAGATCACAGAGCCCTCCACAGTCCTCACCGCCCCAGGAGAGGATTCTGCCAAATCCAGGCTTTTTGAGTTCAGAGAGACATTTCCCAGAAATACTTGTTTGCAAATTCAGGCTTCTGAGTAGGGATGTAAAACATTCTGGAAATAGGGCTGTTAAACAAGGGCGGTTCAAGCAGAGCCTATTAGTCAATTAAAAACAAAACTACCAGCAAATAACACATTTGTTCCTTCAGCCCAGTGGCAGTGATAAGCACCCCTCAGCCTGAGCCTCTGGTGTATAACCCTACAGATGTTCCCTATGCATATCAGCCCCGAATAGCTGTTCCACAGAACAGCATCTGTTCCCACAAAAAACAGGGAACAAGAGCCTTTTATTTTCCCTTCATCACAGCCTCAGAACCCCAGTTGTTGCCAGCCAAGCCCGACAATACTTCCCCCATAAATTCACCCACTCCAGCCACATCTGGGCTTTGATTTCCACACAGAAACCACAAGCTCCTTCCTCGCACTTCCCTTGGGAAGCTGCTCGCACGCCGAGCTCGTACAGATTTCCACATAAGAAATTCAGTAATCAGTCCAGGAGCTGTAAGCACTTATGACAACAATATCTATCAACACTTAACCATATTTACAACTAAATCATGTAAATACCAGGCAGCTCTCCTCTGCATGCTGATAATCTGGACAAATGACGGCTGAAAAAAGCCACTCCAAGAGGAGACCAGACAAACAAAACCACGTCGGGTGGGCAACAAGTACCGATGGCACTCCAAGATCACTGACAGCACTGAGAACATGATGGCAGAGCCCCCAGGGCCACCCTTGTCTGGGACAGCCACGAGCCTTCAGCCTTCCACAGCACCTTCTTGTGCTTGGCTTTGTGCATTTTCTGTATACACGTGTGTATTTCCTGTCCATTTCGTAAATATTTCATCCATGGGATCTGTGTATTCCTCAGAAAAACAGGGAGAAGCTGCTTCAACACCTACCCAGAGCTCTTCCCTCTCCATCTGCCTTTGAATCCTTATAAATCCTAGGAAGCAATTTAAAATTAAAAGATCCCAATTTCAGAGAGGCTGTTCTGTCCCACTCCCTCACTCCCTCCAAGATGGACCATTTTATTACACCCATTAAACTGACAAAAATGACTCTTCAGCTGGTTCACTGAAATGCCGTTTCTACAGCAGTTTAGGCAAACACTTTCCCAGACCTTTATAAAGGAAAAGTGATTCAGTATGTAATTGGATTTTTTGGCACAACAAAAATACCAAGTTATTAAAACTTTCACATGGCTTTGGATTGTGCCTTTAATGGACGCCAGCGTCCTCAACTGCTACAAAGACATTTTACATTAAGCAAGGAGGAGCTGCATTTCCAAAGGTTTCCCAGAGGATTCACGGACAGTTTTCAGCAAGATTTGCTCTTTGGGCAGTGAAATCCAGGAGGAGGGAATGATCCCACCACTTTCCTCCAATATCCTCCTTGTCCATGCACACCCACCAACATCCACATTAATTCCAGCACAAAATCCTCTCATCCCCCAGGACACCCACTGGATTGGCCACTCCACTGGGCTCTCCCTGGGAAGAAGCAAATGACCAGGCTGAAAACAGCTTATCAATCCTCATTTATTTCCTGCAGGATCCTTTCAGCCTCTCCCTACCTTTGGACAGGATTTTTACACCCCCACAGACCCCCATCACCCACAGACAACTATTTTCATTTCCTTATCCTGCCTTGTCCAAAGATGTCAGATTTAGAGGGGTGAAGTGCATGAGGGGAAGGAGAGGAAGAAACAGTGACTTGTGAATACAACAAGTGGTCCACAAGACATTTATTCTTGTAGGAACCAAAAGAGTTACTCTGTAGGAAACACTGAAATCCCATTTGATGGGACTCTTTCTAAACCTCCCCCTTCCAAAACAGGAATGAGATCAACACACGCAGCCAACCTCAACAGAAAACAGAGTATCCCAAACCAGGCAGCTGGATCTGAGCTGCATTCCACACACATCATGTTGTGTTAACACGAAAATTTTGGATCCAATTTGCTAATGAGAGCCTGGAGGAGCGAGAGTCATCCTTTAACTGTGCATCCAAGATTCTCCCAGAGTGATTTAAGAGCTGCAGCACCGGGTTTGCTGTAAACCCTCTGTTTACAAAGCTCCGTGGATTCCTACAGAGCAATAAGCGATTTGCCTCCAAGTATTTCCTTTATTCCTCATCTCAGAGTGTCTCCCCCTTTCCCTGGAGATGTCTGAAGGGAACACTGCTAATCTCCCGTCTATCCCACTTTAATCTTCACCCTTCCCAGGGAGAGGCGCGGCTCCGCTCCTCCTGCTGAGGAAGCAATACCTGGCAGTTATGGATTCAGGGAGTTGATTAAACCTGTGCCTTCTGTTAAAGATTCTACGGAACGATTAAGAGTGTAAGACCTTTAAATCGAAGGAAAAGCTGTTTGTGTGGACAGAGCTCAGCAACCTCAGTGTGGGATTCACTTTCAGTGCCTCTGCCTACTCAGGGATGAGTAACGTCTCCTTCAGAGCCACCCACAGACCAGGAGCTGAGGAAAACTGGTCTTTAACTGTGACAGGGCAAGAAAAGCCATTGTGTGTCGTGACCCTGCAGACACAGACTCTGAATGATGCAAGTCTTCATCCCAAGCAGTCGGTAAAAATCACAGTAAACGAAGGGCAGAAGAGAAAAGTGCCAAAAGAGAAATCACACTCACATTTTATGCACCAGGAGAAATCCTCCCTGCATCCACCCTCCAAGAGTGACTATGGGAAAGGAGCAGGAGCAGGTTACACAGGTCCTGCCTCATCCCAGCACGGGTCACACAGGCACCTACACGGGACAGGGGTGTCACAGTGCTCCACAGCCTTGTTCCAGACAGAGATCTGTGCTGCCTCTCGCCCTCCAGGACAGGAGTCCTCCTGGCAAACCCTGGGGAACCACACTCTGCTTCTCCAGACTGCACAGCACAGCAACAAATGAGGGTGCCAAAGGAATGAATCTGCCTGGAGACCCGGAGCTGCTGTCAAACCAACACAACTCTTCCCAAGGCAAGCAGGGGTTTGGCTTTGTTCGTTCCTGCTGCACCCACCGTGGAAAAGCCAGCTGGCTCCAGGAGCCCTAACAGCCCAACGTCCCCCAGCAGCTCCCTGTGACAAAGCTGACGGGAGATGATGACAAGCATTCAGGGCTTTGATGGTTGTCAGCCAGCTTCCATCAGTGCCAGGGAGCCCAGTCAGGCTGTCACCAGGAAACGATAACGGGAGATGGCATCGCCGGGGATCTCAGCACTGAGCACGTTACCCCATCACCCACAGCCCTCCCAGAGCAAGGCAGGCAGAGATCGTGGCATGAAGCTTTTAAAGAGCTGCTGACACCCAAACCAGCACAGCGTGCTTTCTGCCTGATCTGAGTGCATGGCAAGGCCTGTCCTCAAACAGCTGAAAACAGTATTTAATTCCATACAGAGTGGGAAAAGCAGGAGGGGCAACCCTTAGGAGCTTCCCTGCTTCCACCAAGCTTCTAACTTCATGTCTGCACTAGCCAGCGTCAATGAAGACATCCAAGAGGCAATGGGAGCACAGGCAAATAGCTCCAACCATGCTTTCAAGCAAAATAGCTTAGAATGAGAATCCAAAACAAACCCAGCTACAGCAACACCTCTCTAAATGTGGATATTTCAGGTTCTCCTTACTATGAAACCAGTTAGGATTAGCTGAACAACCTCACAACCAAACTGCATGGAGCAATACAGGGTTTCTGCGACCACAGGCACTGCAGCAGGGCAGGTGACTGCCCAGATGGCTGCACTGAGGACTGGGATGGATGGATGGATGGATGGATGGATGGATGGATGGATGTCCACTTGCCCCCAGCCAGCAGAGAGGCACTGCATGAAAAGAAGCCTTTACAGCCGAGCCAGCAGCTCTCCCCCATGGTGTGAGCCAGCTGGAGCATTCCAACACCTCTCTACAGACACAGGGCAGTTGCTGCCCACAGCTATCCCATGCCACACCAGGGCAGGGAGGTGGGAATGGCTTTGGAGAAAGTCCCCGTGCTTTTCCAAGGTCAGGGATGTATCAGCATCACGGAGCACATCCCAGAGCAGCATCACTGTGATAAATGCATGATGTGAGAGCGCTCTCTCTGCAGAATTAGGGACAGATGTGCCTCTGCCTGGCTACAAAACCAGGGCCGTGGGGGCACAGGGAGCCTTTATTTCTGTGCGTTAGCCCAGAGGCTACACAGAAAGTTCCCTTTCCAGCCCAATTCTCACAGAGCCCGACTTTGCTGCAACCCCAGCTCCAAAGCTGAACACGAGTAATGTTGAAAGTGCTCTGCCAGGGAAGCTGCCAGGCAGCCTCATTTAAAAACAGGGAAGCAGCAACAAGCAGTTCCTCATGCTTGATCCGATTACTCTGATCTCTCTTTTGACGCTGCAGATTCCAACTCGTATTTCTATTGCTGCACGGGGGGAGAAGGGGAGGGAGGGAATGTCACTTTGCTGCTTCATATTTCTTTCTTCCTGTCACATTTTGGAGAGGGGATATACACTGCAAGAGCTGGGAGGGAGTGGGGGTCTGGAATGCAGCCACCTCACAGATGAGGTGCCCCACAGGCCAGTGGTCCCCAGGACATTAATGGGCCCCCACCCACAGTACCAGCACTCCCAGGCCTGCCTTGCTGGAGCTCGCTAAGCCCCACTATGGTCTGATGAAAAGTTCACCTCTATAAACAGCATCACTGCTCTAACAAAAAGTTTGTATCAAATGTTGAGGTCTCTCGGGTCCAAGAGTCACCACGTTTGGGATTAGCACCCAAGTGCATCTCTGTGAGGGGAAGGCCCCACTGCAGAGGTCCAGTCAGAGCCACTGACTCGAGGGACTCCTGCCGACAACCTGGGGAATGCAATGACCTTTCCATTCTGGAAGCAGACCTTGGAGGAGATCATAAATCAGATTCAGGCTCTCACTAACTGCTAAAAGAGGACACCACGAGATCAGAGTGGTTTACTCCAGACGTAACCCGAACCCAGGGGTTTACACACCCAACTCGGCAAGTCTGAGCACAACTTCAGGAGGCAAGGTGACCCCGTGGGCAGCCTTGGCTCTGATGGCTCCTTGGCATCTCCCTGATCTGCGGGTAGAGATCTCCATCCCCCACTGCTCAGCCATGGGCTCCAGAGAACGGGACATTCCCTATGGAAGGCTCAAGCCAGGAGTGCAACTGCTCAGGGCAAACTTCACAGCTGGGGTTGGCAGAGGAGGAGAGTTTCCAACACAACTATTTCCCACTGCCAAATGCACACCTGGGCTTTGCAAAATATTGGCAGTAGTTTACTGTAAAGAGACTATTCCCTCACCAATGCTGGCACCTGACTGGAACTGCCACTGAGAGGGGAGGGGGTACCTGGGCTGTTTCATTCAGGCAGGACCCACAAACATGGGCAGGACCAAAGCAAACCCACCACAGACCTGCCAGAAAGCAGCACTTGTATGTCAGACTGTCAGCAAACCCACAACACCAAGGAGCTGCCAGCACTTCCAGGGACAAAAAAATACCTAAAAAAGCAAAACTAAAGACATTTTCCAGTTAAGCTACAGCCCACAAAAGTTTTATATCTCTGAGTAAAGAGATGTGCCTAAGTATCTCTTTGATCTTTCACACTGGAACTTAATGGGGTATCAAATATTCTACTGATTCACCTTGAGAATTTGGTAAGGTCAGAGTCTTTGTAATGCCCAAGTTTTTAAACCACAAAAGAACACAGTAAATTAAAACCACACCACAGGGTAAAAATAGCCAGCCCAAGCCTACAGAGGGACATTGTTGGTCCAAAATAACCAGGAGTGGAGGGCAGCAAATGTCCCTGGTACAACCCAGCCAAGTGTTTTAAATGCAAGCAGCCACCAGCCACACACTGCGAGTGAGAGCATGGTGTGGGTTCAGCAATGGCTTTGAGAACCCCTGAGAACCAAATCTCCTTGGAGATTTGTATTACCTGCTGGAATTTAGAACGGATGAAACAGACTGACACAAAACTCAGGTTTTCAGAGCCCCATCCAGCAGCGTACAGTGGTTTAGTTGGGTGTTGGGACTCCCCAATATCCAACTCAACACACTGCAAAGATGTGAGAGCCTGATGTGCAACACAGCAGGAAAACCTAGAGGTTCAACAGGTTACAAGGACATCATGAAGGAGAACTGTTTTCACAGCAAAAAAGGCCAAGAGAAAGCAGGCGGGTGGTGGTCACACACAGGCAGGGCCATCAGAGGAGGCGTCTGCAGCCACAGTATCACAGCTGGGGCTCATCCTGCCCTTGCAAATTAAAAAGGGGAATAACTAAATGCAGCTCGTGGCTGAACCACAAACGCCGGCTGGTCTGGGCGCGGCAGGGCCAGCACCGCGCGTTCCCCAGCCCACAGCTCCCTGCGTTCCAGTTACCAGAGCTCAGAGTGAAGCCTCATGGTATTTCCCTTCCAACGGGCCTGCCACACATCCAAACCTACCCTTTTCCCCAGCACGCTGCCCTGAAGCGCCTGAGCCCACGCTGGGCGACCTTCAAAGGATTTGTGGTGGAGCTCCCCGGGAACCGCAGCAGCAGCTGCTCTCTGCAGTGTGCAATTACATCCCAGGAAAGAGACTGATTTATGGAACTTAAACAAGTACATACCACTCCTAATTACAACATTCCACCTAGGGTCTCTCCTTCATGGCAGGTTTCCACATTGTCCCTTTATTTAGCGCTGGTGGGTTTGCACCGCACAACATTCCTGGGAGGAACAAGCACAACTTAGTTTTTTTAACATGTAGCATCCAATTTCTCAGTAGACACCGGCTGCGGGTCCAGCTTTGCTCGGGCTCTCAAACCACTGTGTTAAGTATTCACTTCCTGGCTCAGCTCCAGGGAAGGCTGCAGCCTCACACTCCGCTCCTGGAGCCTGCTCAGATCTGGAGCCGAAACCTTTGGATACAGGAGGGAGCCCCTGCTTTCCTGACAGAAGTACCACCAGGTGCTACCAAAACCCAGAAGAGGAACAGGTTGTCAAAACCCCTATACAAAGTCTGACAATAATTCCTAGAAAAACAGCCGTTCAAGAGAAACATCCAGAAAACTCTGCCTACACGCAGGAAGGTGGGTTTGCTTTTTATGAGCAAGCGTGTTCTGAGCAGTGCTTGGATGGTCCATTCAAACAGAGGGTGTATCCAGGCCAGAACACAGGGTTTACTCCGGGTGGCCTCAGGCAGACGCAGGGTTAAGGAGCTGACCCATTTTCCACCCAGCAATAGGGCAGAGAGCTCACCCGTGGCACAGACACGGCCCCACCGGTCCTGGCAGGGCCGGGGGAAGGCTCGCCAAGCGCCCGGCTGACGGAGCCAGGGCTGTTTGATTACAAAGCCTTCTTTATTTACACACCAGGAAAGACAGCGCAAGGCAAACAAAGGCGACGGCAGCGCAGCATCAGCAGAACGGCCGCTGATACGGCCGGGGGTCCCCGGGGGAGCGCAGCTCTTCTCCGGCCTCCCGTCACCACAGCCACCTCTGTGCACCAACAGCGGCCACCCGTGCCAAGGGGATGCCGGCAGCGCCCATCCCGGCGGCGTCCATCCCATCAGCGTCCATCCTGGGGATGTCCATCCTGCCGAAGGTGCTGGCAGCCGCCCCCTCCTCGGAGCAGAGCACGCACAGAGCAGAGCGATCTCCTTGCCTTCCCATCCTCAGGAGCCTCCTTGGCAGTGGTTTCAAACCAGATTGTCGTGCTTATAAACCTGGGCTCAACTGCCTACACGCAAGACAAATGAGCCCAAGCTGCAACCCAGATGGATCACTTTATTCCCCAGCCCCTTCCCCGCCGGTGTTTGCGTCGCATGCAGAACGCTGCGCGTTGCTGAAGGCCAGGGACGAGCAGACTCGCCTCGCTTGCATACAAAGGCTCCTTAGAAACTCACTCCGTGTTTACAAACGAGCCTGGCTTAGCGCAGCCGCGCTGGGAGCGCTCGCTGCCTTCATGGGGGGCTTCTCCGGGGCCGGTTTGGTGTTGGAAGAGATGGAGGCTGCAGCCACAACCACCCCAGCCAGCGCCTCGCAGCTCCGTGCCACGGCCAGGTCCCAGCTCCCGCCGCCGCCGTCTCCAAGCACATCCCATGGCTTCTGCTGGAAAGTTGCTCTCCCTGAAGTGCCGTGTGCCAGCTCAGACACACTCCAAACTCCAGCCCAGCGCTGCCCAACCGAGACCTCTCCTCAGCCCTCGCCCTGCTGCATAGGGGCATCGGAGCTCCATTAACTGCAAAGCGTCGAGAGCAGCTGGAGAGGAAGCACAGACACGCACGGATCCATCCGAACGCACAGGCTCATCCCAGGCTGCCGCCTCAGCTCAAACCAAGTCTCACTGCTGCCTATTGCTGTTCCAGTCGGCTCCGTGAAACGAGGCAGCAGAACAGAACCCTCAGCCTCGCTCCGCATCACGGGGTGCCACCACGGCAGTGACACAGCGCTGGCACCGCTGTGCCTCGGGTGGCAGCCGTGCGGGAGACACAGCGACAGCACTCTGCGCTCAGCGCTGACGCTGCTGCCACACACTAATTCTCTCTTCGCAGAACACTGAGGCTAACACTGATAGCTTGGAAAAGGGGGGTAACGGGGAAAAAAGGGAAAAAAAAAGGTCTTCAACCGTAAGGAAATTTTGCCTAAGCGCAGACAGTCTGGGATTTTATCCCGCAATTCACAACACAGCACTGCAACCACAAAATATCTGTCTTTCACTAAAGCACCACAACCTCGGCTCACGCCGCGCGGTGCTTCTCACCCCGGTGCACGGGTCAGGCACAGCCACTGCGAGCCAGCATCCAGCCCTGCTTTTGTTTCCCGTCAGCAGCTCTGCGATCCCAAATCACAGTTCCACCCGTTGGTCGGGCAGTGGTGAACAGGCTGAGCCTGCCGGGGGATCACTCTGGCCTCCAGTTAAAAACTGCTCTTAGAGAATTTGAGGTGAGCAAGACAGCAAAACAAAGGATGAACGCGGCCGTCCTAGAGCAGGGCTCGTTTTTCCAATCTGGGTGTCTCTCAGTACCGGGGTCCCCAGGTCACACCGGCGGGAGACTCACCAGGCAGCGAAAAACACTAAACACACAAACAGCACCTTGTGACAAGACATCCGAGAAGCTACAACAGACCGACCGCAGGAGCCCCGGGCGCGGGGGAGCCGGAGCGGAGCGTTCCCCCGGCTCGCAGCGCAAAGAGCCGCCGCGGTGGCTCCTTTCCGTCGCCCCGGCTCCCCGGAATGGGCTCGGGGCTGCCGAGGATCGGGGCAGAGTCGCCCTTCGGGGCTGCCCAGCGCAACCGAGCGCAGCTGGGAAGCGCAGCCCTTGTCGGAGCCCCGGCCCCGTTCGCAGGGAAAACAAGCTGAAAACGACCCCGGCGCTCTCCCCTCACCACCATCCCACCAAAAAGGCCGCCCGGGAAGAGCGGGGAAGGCATGGACATGTACACAGGCTGTGAATAAAGCTCTTTGTTCGCCGGGCTGGCGGCCCCTTCGTCCCCCCTTTCCTACGAGCGGGATTCAACAGATCGCTCAATGGCCTCTTGTTCTTCCCAAACATCCCGGACACAGCACCCGCTCCTACGGCCGTGTCTCCCTGTGCCGCCCCACGGACACACTGCAAACGTGAAAGGCGTTAACGGGGCATGTCTGAACCGAAGCCATCGGACACGAGCGCAGGTCGCTGTTGCGGCTCCCGGGCTCGGCGGGGAGCGGTGCCAGGCTGGGTGGGGGGCTCGCCCCTCGCACCGAGGACACCGCACCCCGAGGCTGCCGCGGAGGGGACCCAACCGGCCCCGCTCGGGGGCCTCGTTAGACTCATTTAATTAGCGCCCACTCCAGCCGCAGCGCCCGAGCCGGGCAATCGCCCCCGAGCGCGCCCAGATGGGCGGGGGGCGCGGCTGCGGCAGGGGGCACCGGGGGAGAGAAGCAAGGAAGGAGAAAGAGGAGAGGGAAGAGAGGAAGAGGGAGAGCGAAGCGTCGCGCAAGTTCCACTCAGATTCCAACAGGTTCCCCGCTCCCGCGGGGGTGCAGCATCCCCGCGCCGCCGCAAACACCGGGGGGGGCGGAGAGGAGGGGGGGAATAGAGGGGGCGCGCAAAGCAATTAGTTTTT
>VZTR01006437.1:0-35700 GCA_013400775.1 Chaetops frenatus | reverse complement strand
GGGTGCAGGAGCTGCCTTGGCACTGCCAGCCCCCACCACCCAGCCAGAGCTGCTCCTGGGCATGCACGGGCCAGGCTGCAGTGTTTGTTTTTTTAAACCCATTGATCAGCACTGTTTGAAACATGACAGTGTGCCAATACTTCCCTTGTTACGTGACAGATGACTGCACGGACCCAGGGCTAATGCTGCTCTCGCTCCTTATTATTCACTAATGCTCACAAAGCAGCTGACAGTGGCCTGAGCTCTTTAGGGCAAATCGTTTCTTTCCTGGCCTCGGATGCTTTTAAGGCAATGATCCAGCCATGGCTGGGGGGGTGAGGCCCCTCAGACTCTGCTTGGGCTTGTCTGAACACCTGCCCTCCCCACCAGGAGGGAGCTGCCAATCCTTCCGTGCCCTCTCCAGAGAATCCCAGAATCCCGGAGGTTGGGAAAGATCCTCATGATCATCCAGTCCAAGCTGTGACCGATCCCCACCTTGTCCCCAGCCCAGAGTGCCACATCCAGTTCTTCTTTGGGCACCTCCAGGGATGGGGACTCCACTGGGCAGCCCCTTCCAAGGCCTGACCACCTTTCCCAGGAAGAAATTGCTGCTGCTGTCCAGCCTGACCCTCCCCTGGCCCAGCCTGAGCCCGTTCCCTCTCCTCCTGTCCCTGTTCCCTGGCAGCAGAGCCCGACCCCCCCTCACTGCCCCTCCTGGCAGGGAGTTGTGCAGAGCCACAAGGTCCCCCCTGAGCCTCCTTTTCTCCAGGCTGAGCCCCTTTCCTGGCTCCCTGAGCCAGATTTACTCTCCCAGTCCTCCCTATCACCCCATCCTCCTGCCCCATCCAGCCCTCGGCAGGGGCTGGGCAGAGGCTCCAGGCCGTGGCTATTGACGGTGCTGAGAGTGGAGCCGTTCAGTGCCTCTTTGTTGGTTTTAAACAATCACTGTTGCCAGAGCTATTTTCGCTTCCTCTCCCCCGCTTGCCCCCTCCATACAGCGCTGGGGCTCTTTTTTTTTTTTTTTTTTCTTTCTTTCTAATTTTTTTTTTAAATCAATGGGCTCAGATAGCTCCGTACTCAAAGTGACCTTTCGAATCCCAGCCGGAGCCAGGTCAGCTTAAATTGTGCTCTCCGCCCCCGCAGAACATGAAAGCCTTTTCATTCCTGGCTGAAGGGCCGGGGAAGAGCTCGGCTGTTTTGAGGGCAGCCCGGGCCTGGCACGAACAATAATCAGCAGCTTCCTGCCCTGTTGCTCCGCCGGGCCCGGCACCATTATCCCCTGCATCCTGGTTTTTTGGCCACCCTCTTCCTGCGCCAGGAGCAGCAGCTGAGATACCCAGCTGAAATCCTGACACCTGAAAGCACGTGGAAATCCAGACAAACCTGAATGTGGTCTCCACAGGGGGGTTGGCAAGCATCCCACCCAACGTGCCTGGCAGCTCTGAAAGGCTCCAAGCCTCTGCAGGGCCCGCATCCAGGCAGGCATTTTTGTCTGCTGGGGAAACCAGAAACCTCACTTCCATGCCCTCCAGTTCATCATTTTCACTCACACCGCTAAATTCTGGCATCTGCAGCACCACAGAGCTTCACACCATGAATTACAGAAGGCCCATGGATTCCCTGTGCCCCCCGTTTCCAGGTGAGATATTTTCCACAGAGCGAGACATTCCATGCTCAGCACAGGCAGGAGCAGCTCCACTCACAGGGAAGCAGGAATAAATTGCTTCTATTTCTTGAAACCTCTTCCCAGGTGTACTTTGCCCTTTCCAGATGGAAAGGGGAGTCACAGCTGGGCTCTAACAGTGCTCTAAATTCCCCTCTGTTAGGGCACCACAGACAGCCCAAATCAAACACATTCAGCTACAAAGACATTCCTTAATGGGAATGGCCAAAACTGCTCTGCCCCGGGGATGCTCTCCCTAGGGAGGGATAGCTCAGGGCCCTGCTTGCCCCAGCCTTGAGCTGCCCGACACCTCTGGCACCAGAGGGTCAAACACCCTCTGCATGTGTGGCTGCTCTCAGCACCACCTCAGCCCTTCCCTGGAATGCCAGGCCAGCTCCTTACACTCCAGCACTAATCCATGGGCCAGAAATGCAGGGAGCACAATGGGAAATGAGCAGTGCTGTACTGATGCCGTTTGGAAAAAGCTGTTTGTTCTCTGCAGTAAGCATCCTGCTCTCCCAGCAGAAATCCATCTTCTGCTGCCTGAAGTGATTTTTTTCCCCCCATTTTACTTCAAGAAGATGCTCAGCATCTTTTTAGCATTTTTACTTGAAAGTAAGGACCTCAATGGGCTTTCATATTCAGAACTTAAATGAGTAGCTTGCTAATTATTTACTTGACCACTTAGGCTTCTAATATCTGCAAACAGGTTTCAATTTCCTCATTATTGGGAATTAGTCAAAAAGGCACTGTGTCACTACAAAAAATCAATGGCTTTGATCATATTTCCTTCACCACTATTGGATGTTTACCATTTAAGATGTATTAAATTACAATTGGCTTCAGAGGTCCAGATCTTATCTGGGCTGATTTGCTTGGCGGGTGGAGGGGTCGCACAGTTGAACTCAAGCCTTGTTGGACTTGATCCCAGCCAGCCACCGATAAAGAAAACAAATGTTTTACAGATAGGGAAGGGGTGGGGAAAAAGTTTATCCTGAGCAGGACTGGTGAGTTGTGGGCATATCCCCAGAATTTGCTGTGGCTCCAGTGAAGAGGAGCTCGTGGAGATGAGGCGGCTGCTCCTGCAGGGTGACTGTCCCTGGGAGCAGGGGGACAAAGCCAGCATCCCTGGAGCTGGGGGGGCTCCACCAGGAACGTGATTCCTGGGTCCCTGCACATCCCACTCCTTGCAGAACCCCCAGCAGGGATCCTCCAGGTTGAGCAGAGGCCCCACCAGCCACCCCACCCTGCCCAGGTCCCCAGTGGGCCCGGGGGACCCTCCAGTGTGAGAGTCAAAGCAGGGGGTGACCAACCCTCACAGGCAGGCTCTGAAGTGGCATCACACAGAGATGCAAACCCTGCTCTGGACATTTTATGTGATTCCAAAGCCTCAGGGAATGCAGGCCACAGCACAAGGTGCTACAGGGCTCCATAAATATTTAAAAGAACAAAAATCAGGCTCAGTTTGACAGGGACCTGGCTGGCTGTGACTCGGCCCTCATCCTCTCCTTTGCCTGGGCTGAGATCCTGGCTACCCTGCATGTTTTAAATGAATATCCGTGACGTTCCTGCCTCCCTGGCAGCACCCTGGCTTCTCAGTGAGCCACAGCAGGTCACCAGGCTGGGACAAAGCCCTGCCTGTGTATCTCACTCACCTCTCCAGCCTTTGTATGTGGCTTTGTCTCCACGATGCTTTTGTGGAAAGACATGCATGGGCTTCTCTTTCCACCAGAGCCTCTTCAGAGGCTGATTTGGACTGAAGAGTGGAGGAAACAAGCTCGTTTTTCTCGGGCATTGTGTTAAAAATACCTTCACCTGTGCAAGAAGCAGCTGCTGCTCCTCGCTGGCATCTTTCTCTTTCAGACTCTGGTGCCCGTGGTTAAAGGGACAAAAGCACAAGGATAAATTGAAGGGACAGTGCTGCAAGAGAGCTAAATATAAGTGCCCCAAGAGCAGTGTTTCCCAATTTGAGAGTTGTTTGCTGCTGGATTTCTACTCCCCTGACAAAAGGTCCCTTTCAGAAGCCTCCGAGAAAGCGCCAGGAGCCGCGGGAGCACATGGCCAGAGGGGACGAGGACTGTGGCACACAATGGCTCTTCTCCCAAGAGCCAAAAACCAGACACATTTCACTGCCCATGCCTGGGAACGCGGCTGCACAGCCCTAATGAGGCTGGGGGTGGGCTGGGCGGCCCTGAAAGCGCCCTGAGACAGCGAGAGAGACAATCAGCAAACCCGAAACTTGAGGGATTTTAAGCGCTTTTGACTGGGCATTTTATTCCCGTGTAGGATGCATCCGAGAGATCTATTACGGCTGTCAGGCGAGGCTGGGGCTGCAGAGGAAGAGTTAAGTGATGCCCAGTGACACTTGCTGTAATCAGATTTTCACATTGTTTGAGGAGATACAGTTCCTGAGCTCCCCAGCTGTCCAGCCTCATAACCAAACACATCTCCCAGCACGGGCAGGACGCGGCTGTACCTGAATTCCCGAGGGGGCCACGGAGCCCAGAATCAGCCTGAGAGGACCCAGGGACACCCCGGGGCAAGGCTAATGCTGTGATGGAAAACCAGGTCACCAGAGCTGCTCCCCTTCCCCTGTGCATCATCAGTCATCACTCCCAGAGGGGAGGGCTCCACACAGAAATGGGGGAATGTTCTCCTCAGCAGCTCCCAGCCCAGGCAGGGGATAAGCCCAGCTGCAGCCCTGGCACAGCACATCTCAGGGCACTCAGCCACTTTCTGAAGCCAACAATTTTGGAAAAAAAACCTCAAATCCCCAAGTTACACCCAGGTTACTGGGGTTTTTCCTTCTGCTCTCCTGGACAAAGAGCTCACTGGAAAACAGGAATTGTAAAACACACATTTGACCCAACTCGTGCACACCTCAGAGCTGGACCCCTGGCTGCAGGGTGAGGCCAGCACTGAGCTGCTCCACTGAAACTGTGGAGCCTGGGAGCACTGGGCAGCTCTGGGGATGGCCAGAGGTGACCGAGCCCCGGGCACGAGGCACTGCACAAACCCAGGAGTGCAGCCTGGAAAAGGACAGGGCACACACAAAGATGCACGAGTCACTGGCAATACATCCCTGCTGCTGGTGCAATAAAGTACATAAAGCCCTTATTTTTCTTAATTATTCCTGATATTTCACCTGTCATGTTGTCAGCTTCCTCTGAGAGCAACGATAAATAGTGCTTCTCATCTCACACCCTCAGGGAAAGCTTGCTATTTATTCCTGTGATGGGCAAGACATCATGACTAATTAGGAAAAATGGGAGCCCGCTTGCACCCCAGCAGGAGAGGTGTCATCAGTGCCTGCTCTGGGGGACACGGGCAGGTTTGGGCTGTGGACCTTCAGCAGCTGCCCCTGAGGTGTTTGGTTGCTGCAGTTTGGGAGAGGGGAAGGATGGAGAAGGGGCTCCTCCATCCCTCAAGGATTGAAATGGCAGAATTAATGGATTTTCCATCAGGTAAGTAGTCCTAAGTGGGCAGATGCATTGTCAGACTGCCCAAGAGATAAATTATTGAATTATGGAATTGAGGTGTCCTTCCATCCCCACTCAGCCCCTCACAGACCCAGGGAGTTCAGCATCTGCCCTCCCATCACAAACCCCAGCCAGCAGTGCAGTTCCAGGGGCTGGAGGATTTACTCCTCCTCCTCCCCTGCCACCACCCACACTCCCATCATAACACGGTAATGGAGATCAGCGCTGCAGAGGACAACTCGTGGGAACTGCAAATACTTCAGATTAAAAGTAAGGAAAATTAATGCAGAAGTTTCTGTGACCGCAGACAAGAAGAACACGTGCTGTAACTCTCAGATGTGCTCCAGCACCAGAGGCAAGGCAGCCTCATCCCTTCCCTTCTCCCACCAGAGGTGGATTCATCCCAATGAAAGTCCTAAATACACACACAGGAGTAAAAACTGATGCAGAGACAAGGCTGGTGTTCAGCAGCACCAGCACAGCTCCCTGGGGAGGGGGAAGGAGCCCCCCACACCCCCAGCCAGTCACAGCATCTGCACAGCAGCCAGGAGGGAGCTGGGAGAGTCTGTTCCCAGTGACATGCGGCGAGGGCCGGGCAGAGCTGGAGTCTTTATGTTGGGAAAACTAATGAGCACAAAACTCCTCTTGTCACTGTCACGTCAGCGAGCGCTGGCGCGGATTGTCGCAGCCTGTTCCGCACTGTCACGTCGGGTGAGAGTTATTTGTTTGCAAATTCTACCTCTGGGCACCAGCCCCCTCTAAATAAGCTGTCAGAGGCAGCGGCGGGTGGGAGAGGTGCGTGGGGGAACCTCCTCACAAATCGATGCAAAATAAGAGATGGCAGTCGGCAAATCTCTCAGCTGGGAGCTCAAAGCAGGCGCAGGCAGCCTGGGGAGGGAGCGGCAAACCTGGAGCAGCTCTCCTGCCCCACTGTGGGCCCAGGAGCTGCACTGGGATCGACTGGGAGAACGCCAGCCCCAGCTACAGGGGCGAAACAGGGCGCAGCAAACTCCTGCGTCAGTGCCTGGTTTATCCGCGATTTATCTTGGCTAATGTGCCAAGGCTGCCAGCTCTGCTGCCTTCCCACCCATCCTGCTCCGGGCTCCCGGCCATGCTCTGATGATCCAGAGTTCCACAGGGATGAGCAGCTTCTCCCGGAGCCACCTGGCTGCGAGGGAGGGGAGGTGGATGGGACAGAGCTGGAGACGGGCAGGGGGAAAGGTGGAGTTTTCCTCACCAGCCCTGTGCTCCCAAAAGCTTGGGTGTGAAAGATCCGCCCGTTTCTGCGGGCCCAGGCGGAGAGCGGCGCGGGAACGTCGCTCCTTGCAGCCACGGCCGAGCGCCAGCTCACACCCTCTCCCGCTTTTCTCACATTCATTTTGGGCTCAGCGCTGCCTCCCATATGCCACCAACATTCCCCATTCATAAAACCCCACGCCTCGCTCGCGTCTCCCTAGAGACACTGTTTATAGAAGGAGCCAGGCACCAAAGCCTGCCTGCCAAGCACATTCCAGAGACCAGGAAGACTCCAAGAGTTGTGAGAAAATATGGAAATGACATCTTCTGCAGAGCGGGTGGGTGGAAGGCGGGAGATGCCCTCTTGGGCTCTGGCACCTCAAACTGGGCCAGCATTGGCCCTGTTCAGGATCAGCTCACTGCCTTCCCCCCGTCACGATCCACTCAATAGGAGCGGGGGTCGTGGTGGTTCGTTTTCCAATCTCAAAAGTGCAAACAAATCAGGAGGAAATCCGTTTAACTACAAACATTACCCTCTTATTAAGTACTCATAACAATGCAATAGGAGAGAGAGAGAGAGAAAGGTAAAATGAAGTAAAAGAAATTTAGAGAAAGAGGGAATAGTGGGATATAGCTACAACAGATGATGAAATCCTCATGGTCCTCTTGGCCAATAGATCCATCTTCTTCCATGGGGAGATCTCAAATTGGTTGATTTTTTGAGGGTCTCTTTATAGTCCTTTTCAGAAGCGGGGGGAGGCATCTGGCCAAAGAGGTGGGGGAGATTTGGCCATGGTTCAGCTGTTCTGTGACATCAAATTCAGTGAGCTCTGCAGCAGGTCAGGGCAGAAGGAAACCTTCATCAGCCGGTGTCCTGCGATCCACTGTGGTTTTCCATGTTGTGTTGGTCCAGTGGACAGAATGCTTTCATCTCCAGCAGCGGGCACGTCCGACAATGCCTGGCAGACATCCCAGGGCACACCTGTAGGCAATGCTCACCAAGCCTCACCCCACCTCAGGCTGGCCAGAGCCAGGGTCTTCTCTGCCTCCCGGGCCAGAACCAGGGTCTCAGTCTCTGTCCTGGGCAATGGCCGTGAGACAGATGAATCTCAAACCGTCTCTCACACCCCCTCAGAGGCCAGGAGGGAATTTGTCACCTTTGGCACAGAGTACCCGATCTGTGCTCAGAGCAGCCCACATGCAAAACTCCTGGAGCCTCCAGAAGGTGAGGAAAAAGTTTCTTCTTTAGGAAGGGGAGCAAAAAGGAAAAAAAACAACCCAAAAAATATTGGAGCACCCAGCATTGCTCCATTCAGCAGGGACTGCTGGAATTCCTGTTTGCAGATACAGTTCCTTACAGCAGGCCGGTAAATTAAATTAAAGCTATTTACTCTGTATTTACAGGCTTACAAATAAATCTCAGAAAACATTTTAGCAGGAGAGGCAGGGGAGAAAAAGCGTTTTCTAGGCCAGATATAAACAAACAAGGCCATGAACCTCCTCAAAATTCCTTATTAGCTCAGGGAGAGGGGACCTGGAGGTTGGAATGGTTGCAATAATGCAGAGGCAGGGAGAGCAGCATTCCTCATTTGCAGGTAATAGGAGAGAAAAAACCAAAGTGTTGCTGTGTAAGGGAAGAGATCTCCCCATCCCACATCCCCTGCCTTCACTGACTGTGGCACCACCAAGGCAAACAGACCCATCCCAGAACCAGTCCCAGAGCTTTAATGAGTTGGGAGTACATTTTGCACCTTCAAGGAACACAATTGGCAGGCACCATCCATTTTAGGTTATTCTGAGTTGCATTTAAGGCTTCTCCTGGGTCACCCCCAAAAGCTCCAAGACAAAGGCTGAGGTTGCTGCTCACTCACACCCTTTCCATCCCTGCAGAAGCCAAGGGAAAGATGCTGTGAATAGCTCAAGCCCCGTGGGATCCTCACACTCCCAATAAGACTTTCCTTTCCAGACAGAGTCTGGCACTGGTGGTTACCAGGCAAGAAGGAGCGAGCCTGGCTCTGGCACTCTCTGTATGACCAATTCCTGCTGTCAAGGGGCACAAAGACCCAACCAGAAGCCTCACCCCGGAGCCAGGAGGCCGATGCACATACTCAGGGTATGAGGTAATGAGTTTAAAGCCACACATCTAAGCATACAGCTTGTAAATGATTAGCCCCGTGTAACAAAGCTCTCTTTGCTGGTGAGGCATTAACCAGAGAATGGATGGCCTTCCTAACTCCAGGCAGCTCTTCTCTCCTGCATTCTTGGGTTTCCCAGGAAATTCAAGATGAAAAGCCCCATTTCAAAGCCACTGTTCCCAGACTTCCCCTGACCTGCAGGCAGGTGACGCCACGCTCACAGCACACACTGTCAGTACCCCTCGGGTCACAGCACATCCCTCGTCCAGAGACTGATCTCAGCACTGGAGCTGGATGAGGCCATACCAGAGCCAGCCCTTCCTGAAGTCACACATCAACGTTTCCAGTGTCCACCCTGGCCCCCAGCTCTGAACTCTCCTTTCTGCTGTGATTCAAACCAGGGCAGCCAGTTCCTCCTCTCCTCGCACACCCAAATGTACCTAATGCCATGTGCAACACCTGCCCGGGGTTCCCCTACAGGACACGGGAGCAGTGTCCACCCCATCTCCAGCTTTTCCAGCTAGAAACCCCACCACACCCCTGCTGCAAGCTGTGCCCCAAAACCCTCAGCCCCATCTCCCCCCTTGTGTTTTTTCCTGTACCAGTACAGACTTGGAGCTAAATCAATCCTTTCCCAGTGCTGTGCACCTGGCGGCTCGCCATGCCCTGCTTTCCTTTGAACCTCACCTGCTCGGAAATAAAGAGCTTGGACTAATCTATAAAAATATTTTGGATGCTGTGTTCAGCAGCTCCGGGTTTCTGCTTTCTTCTTGTCCTCCCCGATTGACACAGGTGTCTAAGAATAGTTTCCATTTGATGCGGGTATCATTAGTGATGATCTGGCAGGCGCTGCCGGGGCTCCGCCGCGGGCCCGGGGAGCCGGCGCCGCTTTCAGCCTCCGGCTCTTTGTGCGGGTTACGGAGCTCGGGCTGCCGGGGGATGTTTGCTAATCAGGCTGCTGGCTGCAGCCATCCCGTGCGGTGACAATCAGGCTCCGGCAGCTCTGCCTCCGGGCTGAACCTGCGCCGCTGCCGCCGGCCGGGGCTGAGCCAAGTGGGGAACGTGGGAGATGCCAAGGATGGAGCTGCTGCTCCTCACACCCGGAGCGGGGCTGGAAGCGCTGCAAGGAGATGGGGAGCAAAGGGATGCCTCCTGCCCTAAATGAGCCTTTCCCCAGGGAAGCAGAGGGAGCTGACTGAAGGCTCCCGACCAACAGTGCTGAGTCCATTGGCACAACAGACTTGGCGCCCATGGCTGCCCTGGATGAGCTCAGCACATTCAGTAGCACTAAAGAGCTTGTTAAGCAATCCCTCGGTTTTCTGCTGACTTCTCCAGCTCTTCTAGATGGAGGCAGAGCTGGCACCCATCCTGAAATCGCAGCGTCACTGCTGGCTCCCTGGAGCACCATCAGCCCCGTGCCTGCCGCAGCTCCCTGCAGGAGCAAAACACCCAGACAAGCCCCGAGCAGCTGCGTGGCACCGAGTCCCCCTCCCCTCCCACAGCCTGGGAGGGCAGCAAGGGACCAAGAGGACCAAGGGAACACCACACATGGGTCAGGGTTCATTCTCATCACTCGTCCTGCCAGGAGGGAGAGCAACGACCTCAAACCCTTCAACCTCAGGGTGAGAGGCACTGGCTCGGGCCCCATCACTGGGAATTCCAGCAGGGACATCTCAAGCAGCGGAACACAGAGCAAAGAAATTAATGTTTCTGCAGGAGACCAAGCACCAGGCTCGACAGCTCCATGGATTTTCCTCTTCCCTGGAGTGGAGTGTGTGGAATGCTGTGTGCGAGGAGCAAGGGCCCCGCACCGAGCAGGCTGCTGGAGAGGTTGTAATCCAAGCTTAAGGACAAACAGCTGGTGATTAAACAACAGATGGGAAGGAGGGAGAAGGGGACAGATTTCTTCCCCCTTCCCTGTTTTTTTTTTCTTTTAATTTTTAATCCGTTCCCCTCTCAGACAGAATGCAGAGGAGAGGAAAGCCCCCAAACACACTCTCCAAAGCAGGGGAAGGGTTTAATTTGCACAGATGTTTGGGAACAGAGAATTTCCCACAAAGTGTTACAGCCTTTCGGGAAAGCACACACTTAAAATAAACCCCTTCCTAATTCTTCCCAGACCAGAGATCCCCAAAGCTGTAAATTCTTCCAAAGAGAAGACCAGGCAGGAATCTCGGCTGGCAAATAGTTTTGCCCCCAAAAGCCCAGCTAATTCAGCCCTGATGCCTCATCCTTCCAGGGATTTTTAACTTCCAAGAGAGTGCAGAAACCCCTTCCTCAGCATCCCAGAAAAAAGGATCAAACTCTGAAATAAGCAGTGCCATAAAATGAGAGCTGGACATCACATTGCTCCTCTCCCCACAGCCCTTTGGGATGTCACCCTGCACAAGAACAGTGGGGAATAAAGCCAGGCATGGTTTTCTCCCTTTTCTGCAGAAAGAGCCCTCCTGTGCAAATGAGCACCATGATAAAGTATGCAAGACAGGCTTCCCTTTGGAAATGGGAGATTACAGCCGAGGGATCACAGGAACACATGCAGAAAGCAAGGCTGTTGCTTCTTCCCCAATTATTGTGCACTCTCAGCTCTATTTTGTTGACCTCGCACATTTCAATCAGGCTCCAGCACATTCTGCCTTCACCTGCTCTGAATCAAAACCTGGAGGGCTCAGATCTCCCTGCAAAGGAACCCTTTGATAAGCTTGTTACGGATGCCAGGCAGCTCTGGTTCGGAGGGAGCTTTTGTACAACACCATTGCAAATTTATGTCGTCACCCGAGAAAGTTGCGGGATTTACTTGGCAGCGTGTGGGAAGGTGAGGGAGCTGAGACACCCTGGATTTGCTTCAGCAACAAAGGGCTGGAGAGGAGGAGAGCACTCCCCAGCAACCACGGCCCAGGGGAGAGCTGCTGAAGCCGGATCTAAAAGCAAAACACAGAGGAACTGGGGCACTCTGTGGAGGGTTAAAGCCAGGAGCATATGGCACTGCCACCACACTCGGCTTGTCAGGCAGCCAAGGATCACGGCGGCTGCTTTAAAGAAACACTCACCCACGGGCAGGGTGTGCAGCACTGGGGCTCCAGGGGTGCTGTGGGGGCACCTCTTGGAGCATCTGACACCCCCTTGGGCTCCCAGCTCAGCAGGCCCAACAGCCCTGCACCCGCCGGGTGCTGCAGTGAGCTTCACCTCCCCAGAACCACTCTCTGCTCCCCACCGATGGCTCCACACTCAGGCACTCGAAAGGGAAGGGCTGCAGCTGTCTGGGAGCAGCCTAATTATAGCTCTGGGCTGCAGAGGGTCGAGCCAAGCCCCATCCCAAGGGTTGGACTGTTCTGCTCGAGCACTTGGGGGCTCTCCCACCTCTGCTTGTGTCTCAGGCAAAGCTGGCTCATTTTTCACACGCAAAATTGTTCTTGTCCATCTGCACAGCTCCACGGGCACCGGCCACTTTGTCCTGCTGCTTTCATTCTCTGTGCTAAAGCTTCCCTGATATTTCAAGCTGTTCCCCATGCCTTTCCTCAAGGTCCCTCTGAACACCTCCCTCGCCCAGAGGCGGTGGATTTAAGTGATGTGATGGAAACCTACCACACACAGTTCCCTGCTTCATCCTCTCAAGGAAGACAGTGTGGCACAGAGCTGGGTTTAAGAAACCATTAGAGCCATTCCTGTTTCCCTCTCAAAGGCAGAAAATCCCACAAGGTGTTTCATACTCCTGGAACATCCCCCTGCACCCAGGGCAGTGTCCAGCACCTTCCCTCTCACCCAGGAGGGGCTGCAGTCCCGATCCTGTCCCCATCCCTGCCCTCGCCATCTCTCACTTTCCCTCTGCACGGCAGAGTTTATTTTTGTGATGAAGGCCCAAGCTGGATTTTGTGTTTTCCCGTGGTTGTGGCTGTTGGCTCCCAGACTCTGCAGCAGTGAGGGAATCCAGCCCCTCCAGCACTGAGCACAATAACCCAGCACAGGCAAACTCCGCAGGGTAATTGGAAACATTTGCTGCTGCCGCTCTGTGGAGGCACAGGGGCACCAGGAATGTTTTCCTTCTCCCCCAGGTTTGTTTCATGGAGCTCCAGCACCCGAGGCTGAAAGAATTTAGCCGAGTTCATGACCTCCACAGCCCCCAAACCCAGCGGTTCAGGCATTTTTGTCTTCTGAGTTGTCTCTTACCTGAAGCCACTCTTGTCTTTCAACCTCATGTTCAAAGAACTGCTGAATCCATTATTGAGCTGAAACCAGGCTCTCTGCTCTGAGCAGTGAGCTAGCCCTGGACTTGTTTGGAGCAGGTAATGATGATAAACCCAAGTGTTGGACTCACACCTGGGTGCTCTGGATAGAGCTAACACCCAACAGCCTGCGGGTAATTTTGGCAGCCTTGCCCTTGTCCCTAATTCCACTCCCACCCAGCCTGGTGACCACAGCAGCCATCACCACACTGCTCCAAATCTGGGGGACACCCCCTAATTCCCCATGGCCACGGATGAGATGACAGGGTAGAAGCAGCAGCAGAGGTTACAGCTACCAGGCAGCACAGGGTTGTTTTGTGCAGCAGGAGCACGTTCTGATCCAGGTGGGATGCTCTGACCCACTGGAGGGGTGGCAGTGCCGTGCCTGCTCCCTGTGACACGGAGCCCACACCCCAGCACCAACACCTGAGTGGGGTGAGTTCCAAACACAGCATTTCCTCTCCAGCCTCACCAGCACCTCAGGGGAGCAGACACAGCACAGGGTGGGAGCCTCAGAGCATCCATCGCTCCATGAATCCATCCATCCCTCCACCCATCCAGTGCCAGCAGAGCTAAAGGTTGTTCTGTGCCTCAGCCCTCGAGAGCAGATGGAGCCAAGGCAGGATTGTGTTACTTCTACTGTACTGCAGCAGAGCTGAACTGAAAACTGCAATAAACCTCTCTCAGAACGTCCCTCAGCACAGAGCAGGGAGAAGGCAGCTCAGCACAAGGGAGCTTAAGGAAGCCCTGCTCTGGAAGGCAAGCCAAGCTCTGCAAAGCCAGGCCCTGTAATTTCCTGCTCTCTACTACTGCGAGGTGTAGGACCACATGAAGGAGGATAATTCAGCTATCTCTTCCTTTGGCCCTGCTGAGTGGGCAATATCAGGCTGCAGACACAATTTAAATCCTCAGACATGTGCAAAGCCAGAGACAATTAGTTCGTACTCCAAAATAACTTTGCCTCAGCCACAAATGAACATGCCAAAGTGCCAGAATAAGTCTTGAACTTGCAGATGCCCCTGCATGAAATGTAAACCCGGCTTTCCCTGTTCTCTCCACCCAAAAAACCCACTCTGAGCACGAGAGAAGGCATTGCCAAAGCGAGGGATGCTTCAGTAAACGAGATGCAGGAGCCAGCGGATCGTTCCAAGTCCTCCCCCGAGAAAGCAAGCTGCTTGCAAACAGATTTGCAAGTAGTGAGGGGGATAAAAAAAAATAAAAATCTGCCAAGTTACTCATTCAGGAGACATTCAAAGCAGCCAAAGGACAAATCTCTCTACACTGTGCAACATGGTGCAAAAATCCCCGAGTATTTCATCAGAGGAGGATGTGTCAGAGCCATCAGGAGGGAAGAGCCTGAGCTCTCTGCCCAGGATGGTGCAAGGGGTACGGGACAAAGTGGGGCTGGAAATGTGAGGAAGACCCCTCTCCTCTGTGCCCCTGCTGCCAAATAATCACCACCAGCTTTGCCTTCAGCAAACCTGCTCCAACCTGTCTCAGTGAACAGCCTCAGTTTTGTGGCAGTGCCTCTAAAGTCCTTGTTCAACCTCGGGAACACCTGAGCAAAGCAATCCCTCCAGATGCAATCTGGATCACCCTCCCAGCCCAAGGATGGGAGTTTATTAGGCTGCGGCCCACATCAGAGTTATTGTGCTGTGTTAAATTTATTGGTACTATCTCACCTCATTAAATGCTTAAATAGACCTGACAAGACAGAAAAATGGGACTTTAAAAAAAAATAGGGAAGGAAGCTGGTGTTCACATGCTTGGAGTCACCTCTAACACAACAGCCTGTGGAGCAGACAGGGGAGAACGAGGAGGGAAGGGATGTTTGACATCACCAGCACAGCTGACATGCTCCTCCCCAGAAAACCCCGAGAAAGCTCTGGCGTCACTCCAAACTCCACTGAGTGCCAGGCTCAGCCCCCCGGGTGGGATTTACTCACACCCCACACCTGCAGTCGGTGTCCAGGGAAGCACTGTCCCCAGCCCCTCTCCGTGGCCAGACCCAGGTCTGCAGGTGCTGCTCTGGCTCTCAGAGCAAATCGTGGGCCAGGGAACCAGGAGCTGTTATTTCCCCATTCCAGGGTTATTACAGCTACAGAGGGAGCAATGCCCACTGATGGAAGCAATGAAACTCTGCTCCCCAGCTGGGATCTGATCCAAAACAAGGAGTCAGGACAGGAATTCCTGCGCCCCGAGGACTGCAAATGGCTCCAGGCATCACCAACCCCGCAGCGCAGAGCAGGACAGGCAGATGGAGTGCCCTGTCCTCGTGGCAGGCAGTTTGTGGCTGGAGGGAGCCATGAATTCCAAGCTGTGCATCCCCAGACAGTGCTCAGCCCGCTGGAGTCTCTTAAGGAAAAGACGCGCCTGAAATCTTAGGAGCGAGTTGTCACACAAGAGTTTTATCTGGCCTGGGAGAGCCATCGCTCACTCCAGCAGCCTCTGCAGTGCCCATCCCTGTGCCAAACACTGGGAAATGCCATCCCGGGCTCCAGCAAGGCTCCTTCGCCAGGCAGGTGTGCTCCTCAAACACCAAACATCTCTGAATTCCCAGGCCGAGCCATGCAGATCCCAGCTAATTGCTATCGGGTGGCCTTTGGCACTGCCCAGGTCACTCCCTGCCTTTCCAGCCCTCTCCAAAGAGACTCCAGGCTCCCAAAAGGAGCTGCAGTTGGGAACGGGCTGCTTTTCCCACAGAACTGCCTCACTCTCACAATGACAGGGAGATTATCTGAAGAGACCTTCGCTCTCATTTAACAAATTAAACGACTGGATTTTTCATGAGTTCAGCATCTGAAGTACTATCCTGTTTTTGAAAATCCTGGCTGTAAATGTCATCACGCTGGGCCCTTTAGAAAAACCTGACTGCAGGAGTGGCTGGGAACCTTTGAAACCCAAATCCTGCGCCGCTGAAGCGCTGACCCTAAATCGATCCTATTCAGGAGCAGACACCCATCTTTGGATGTGAAATTTACTCTCTACCTTCATTTTTATTTAAAGTGGAAGCATTATAAAAGAAGGCAAATACTGAAACAGCTGAGCATCCTTTTCCCCCTCATTTCTGATCCAACAGCACTGAAGGAATTTCACACAACCAGGTCCCATATCCCACATCCTCCTTTTCCTTCTTGGAGCATCCATGGGCAGGTTCCCACCTTTCCCACGACAGCTCCAAGGGCACAGAGCCAGGGCTGTTACACCCTTCATTAACACCACCACAGTCCCTGTGTAAAGCCAGAGGATGGATACAGAGGATGCCCTTTCCTCTGGCAATGCCAAGTGCTCCCTTCTCCCCTTAAAACGGGCTGAAAAACCTACAAACAGCTTGTTCCTCCCCTTTCCACATCACATGGAGCACATGGATCACACAGGAATGTCAACACACCGGGGCTCAGGCCCCACTCAGGAGCTGATGTTGGGGACAGCTGAGAGGCCAGAAGGAAAATGCAAAATAAATATAGAAATAAATCCCTGGATAAAAGGTAGAGAGAGCAGCCTGCCTCACAGTCCAACCTGTATTTCTAGCCTTGCTCCAAGCTTTCAGGGCAGGGAGCAGCGTTAGGGGCGCACACTGCAGCTCCCAGCAGTGACCCCCAGCCCCAGCCCAGCAAGCTTTCCTTGGTTTGGCTGCAGCTGCTGAAGTTCCCCTTCCAGCAGGCTCAGACTGCAGCCCTGGGCTGGCACTGCTCACTTCTGCCTTCCCAAAGGCAGCTGCTCTTGTCTCTGCTGTCCCCATGCCCTCAGCCAGGCCCAGGGAGCAGCTGATGAAGGGGGGTACAAAGCAAAGGGAGCCAGGCAGGAGAGCAGAGCCCCCACATCCCCTCCTGCCTTGGCCCAGGGGCTGCTGCAGCCCCTCAGAGCCTCCCCTGCCCTGCTTGTAAAGCTGCCAGAGCACCAAAAATCACCTCCATTCCTGCTGTGGCAGCTCCAAAAGCGCCCTGAGTGTGAGGAGGAGGATGCTGAGAGATTCGCCCAGAGAGGCTCCCACAACACAGCCCCGACCCTTCCCCTGCCCCCACAGCCACCAGCCACCCTTCACAGGGCACAGCATCGCACCAAAACTCCAGCCCAGGGCACGAGCCCTCCTGTAAACGCACCCATTTAATATGCAGGGAGTGAATTCTTTAAACAGAGCCCTAAAAAGGAGCCTCATGCTGCAGGAAAAGGGGGAGTTCGGCCTATCGAACAATAATAGCAAGATATTATCAATGTAGAGCTGTGATTGTGCCATATAAAAAATAAAATACACACTGGTTAATCAAAGAACTACAGACACTTTTAAGTAATCCCAACTCTGGCTTTGCATAACTCCATATACCGCCAGCAGCACTCCTGTTGACCACAAGAGACCATCATATACATCAAAAATTCTCCTTTAAATTTATTTTCTGTAAAGATTGGTCTTTTGAACTGCAGTGGTGGAAGCTTAAGGGTACAAAAATCTGCCTTTTTTGTCTCTCCCTCTCGTGGAGGATGCTGATCTGTGGGGAAAGTGCTGCCACAAGCCTCTGTGCCTTGTCAAGATACCCGTCCTTTTCATGGATCACTTCTTTTATCAGCCACTTGATTAAGACATTAAAAGAAGGAAGGTGAAGGAAGGTTGTGCAGCAGGAAAAAGGCAGCAAGAAGCTTCCTCCCCCTTGGAGGCTGCATAAAAACTGCCTGCTGTCCTTCCAGGAGCTGAGCTTACTGGGGAGCAGCACCCACCTCTGGAGATGCTGCTCCTGCCCCTGGCTGGGGCACGGAGCCACCAGGAGCAGGCAGAGCCACTCCAGAGGGAGCAGCCCCGAGGACACTGGCTGGGATGCTCTGGGACAGGTTCCAGCTGCAGGTGGAGGATGGGGGTACCCCTGGGATGGTGGTGCCCTTGGGAAGGGAGCTGGCAGCAGGCTCCTTTCCAGCCCTGGCCACGGCTGTGGCACCTGGCAGCATTAATGGCTCAGGTAACAAAGCTGTTGGTGCCACTGCATCAGAATGGGAATGGGGGGTTAGGGTTTTATTGGCTAAAAGTGTCAAAAATAGTTATGGCCTTAAGGCACGAGCACGGCTGGCTGGAAGCCCTGGGGGTTGGAGGACTTTGAGCTCAGATGTGGGATCTGTCTTGGAGATAAAAGTGGGACATCACTGCCTCAACTTCCCTGAAACCCAGCTTTATATGCAGTGCTCTTACATTGTCAAACAAGTTCATAAAAGTTAAATTAAACACTTGCACTTCCCCTGTGAGACATCAAAGCCCTCCTTATTGTACCTGTGGGGACACCAGAGGTGGAGGCAGAGCCAGGCCCAGCGCTCAGGGGTGTGTTTGAGAACATGCACCAACAAATGCCTGATACAAACATCGTGTGGAGCTGAGGCTTTCATGTGCTGCACAAAGCCTGGAGCTCACAAATCCCTGCTCAGTCCCGGGTGTGGTACCAAAGCCTTGCTAAAAAAAAAAAAAAAATCCGTTTCAACTTTTTTGTGCAGAACATGTTTAGTCTGGACAAAGAGATGAAGCGATTTTCTTTCACAATGACTGGGAGGCAAAGGAAGGATTGCAGGAATATCAGGCCTCCCACCAGCTGTGAGCTGCCTGAGCACCCACCAGGAAAACCAGCCAGCCTGGAAAGCAGCAGTGGGATGCCCTGGGAAGCCCTGCCTGGAAAACAAGCACTGAGCAAAGCCAGAGCAGCACCTGGCACTGACCCCCAGCACAAGCAGCCCCAGGCCAGTGAGGGATGCTCTGGACTGAGGGGGCTGAGGCCCTGGTACACGTTCCAGAGAAGCTGTGCCTGCCCCATCCCTGGAATCTTCATAGTGGAAGGTTCCCTGTCCAGGTCAGGGGCTGGAACCAAATGATCTCTAAAGTCCTTTCCAAGCCAAGGCCTTCTATGACAGCACCAGTAGCACTCCCCCCTCCCCAGCTCCCATGGGGAGGGCTGGGAGGAGATTAGGGGGTGGGTTCACTTATGGAAATCCTGGCTCCGAGTCCCAGTAGAGGCTCCAGACTCCCCAGTGTACCCAGTGCATTAATGGGGGGAGGAGGCACATCCCTCCAAACGTCTTTACTGCCTTTAATAATTCATCCTGGCAGACACAACCCAGATCCAGCCTGGTCCCTCAGAAAGCAAAAGCCTTTCTGACTGCATGGATTCAGCTAATGTCTTCATAAAAGGTTCTCAGCCAGACCTCCTCTCCACATCAGCAGCACCAAAGGAAAACTAATAGCTCCAGCTGGCACTCGTTGAAAAGTCACTTAATATTTCACAATGCAGGGAGCTTTGTTTAATGGGACACATTGTTTTTCCCTAAGCAGTTGGAAAACCCCTTGACATCATATTAATAATGTCAAGTTTTATTGGCACTCTGATTTGAAATGATATTAAACTTTTCAGACTGTCTCGACTGAAGTAGGAAGCTGTTACGATGCAGACAGTTTGGATAACTGGAAAAATAATAGGTCTTGTCAGCCATGGCTTCCAGACAGCAAGGGGGTGATGTGAAAATCAAGGAATGGGCATTTATTCTCTGTCCTATGTAGGAGATGTGATTTCTGGCTGTGGACGCTGGCTGGGCATGGGAGGTGCCGTGGCCAAGGGAACAGGAGTCACTGCAGCACAGCTGGGTATCCAGAACCTCTTCCCAAGCTCTGCCCCTGAAGCAGAATCACCTGAGGGGTTGGTTGTGCCCAGAAGGAGTTGGACAAGCCCAGCAGTGCTCAGTCCATGAGGCAAATTCCTTCCACACACTCCTGCAGCTTGCTCAGGCACCTCCTTCCCCAAGGCACAGCTCTGCTGAACTGCCTGTGGTGGTGAGGAGCTGCACAGGGAAAAAATAAGTCACCTAAACGCACGATAAACTAGAAACTCTTGTATTATTTTCACAGACATGTTTCCAGCTTGCCTGCTGTCAAATGACTCTTCATTACCAGTTTATTCTGGGCCACTGCCTTAAAGAAATGCAGTTTTGACAACCAAAGGCTGCTCGCTGCACCTGAAGGATGGGATTTTAAATTGCACCTTTTCTCTTGCATGACATGAAGTGGTGATATTGTAACTGGGTTTCTCGGGAGGCTGGAGCAGCCCCTCCCCAGGTCCAGTCTGCAGCCTCTGGAGCTGATGGGATTTACTTGGCTCCATTAAGACGGTGCAGAGTGTGCTCTGGCTGCTGCATGTCAAACAGCTGCTCTGAGCCTGTGCCCGCTGAGCTCACTCAGGGCATAAATCGCCCTTACACCACCCAACAGGCCACTCTGCTCCTCTGAACCTTCACATGTCTCCACAACAGCCCAGACTGACTTTCAAACCAGCTCCCCCACAACCAGCAAGCAGACACACGGCCCTGCCCCACAGAGAACCTCCCTTTGCTCAAGTGCTTATTTACGAGTTCGTTTTGATAAGGCCATAATGAGCAATATTGCAACTGCAGGTAGGTTACAGATGCAGCTTGGTGGATGCCAATCCACCAGGACCTGCCCTGGGGACCCCCAGCACCCAATCCCTGCCTCCCCCAGCCCTGGAACAGCCCCAGGGGTGTCCCCAAATGTCCTGCACACAGCAGCCCCTTGGCTGCCTCTCTGCTGGCAGTGGGTGGCTTGAAAAGGCAGCCTCTCATTTTGATTATTTCCCACAAATGTGCCATAAATCTCATTTCAATCATGGTTTTCCACTTTACCAGGTGAATAGCCCCATTCTTGCTGACAGAACAGCCAAGGTGGAAACTCAAGCTACGTGTGGGTAATTTACAGGACGAGCTCAGCTTCACTCATGCAGATTCTGGCCTGTACTCTGTGTCAGATTTTATCAATTAACAATTAACAGCAGAATGGGCATCTGATAGAACCCCTCTTCCCAGTGACGTCCGTTCCAGAGCCCAGGGCAGTTTGCTGGCTGACGTGCTGCCCTTCCCACTGCAATGTCACCTGCTGCTGCTCCCTTCATCCCTCCCCTCCACTGCCACCTGCCCTGGGGACCACCAGCCTCCAGCCCCACCCAGGGCCTGCCAAAGCCAGCACTGGCATCCCACAGTGACTGCAGTCAGGCACAGGGTGCAAGGCCAGTGGCCAAAGCCCCAGGGGCCCACAGCGTGTGGGTCTGAGCACATCAGGAGCACAAAATCCCAAGAGCAGGGGAGAGAGCAGGCACTCCAGGCACTGTACAGCTCCATAAAGGAGGCAGGCAGCGACTGCTCCCAGGGAGCTTGGGACTGATGAGAGCAGAATCAAGGTAAGGCCCCAGCTTACCTCTGGCATGCCATAGATCATGCATCATCCTGTTAATTGGAATGCACTGCGGGCTGCAGTGTCTTCAGGTTTATATATAGGCTCAGACACTATTGTTAGCAAATTTATACAGCCACACTCGCCGGCGCTGTGCCGCTCCCGAAATTAAACAAACTCACTCTCAGTGGGAGAGTTATAAATAAGTGACTCGCCCACTCACAAGGCTGATCCTGCTCCTCTCCCAGGCAGCAGACACAGAACTCCTCCAGCTCCTCCATGCAGGGTCCTGCAGGAGGGGTACATGGAGATCTCCCCTCACTCCCAGCTGGGGACAACCAGCACAGGGACAGCAGTGGGAGCATCCCCACACCCCTCACTTCTCCAGCTGGGGCAGAGTGAGGTGGCAGTGGGTTATCTGATGCTGCCAGCCCGCTGCCACCCCCAAATCCATCCTCCAGGGGTGACCAGGTGGGCAGATCCACCAGCAGGACCCTATAAAAACCACAGGGATGAGCTGAGAGGAGCCAGCTCATCAGCAACAAAACAAATCCATTACCAGCAAAGTTCAGTGTATCAGAGTGACACAAGTGAGAAGTGTTATTAAGAGTCTGAGGTTAAGAGAAATTACTGTTATTTGGTTTATTTAAAGACTGTTAGATGTTGTTTATCAGAGCAAAAGTTAAAAGTTCGTATCAGGTTGCCAGAGGTGAAGAAGGGATTTTCCCAAGTGGCTGATGAGGTTTGGTGCCCAAACCACAGCACTTCCAAGAGCATTTCTGGAATGTCATTAACATGCAGCCCCTGAAGGTCAGGCTGTGTTCAAATCGCTCAATGTCTGACATTAAACTGGATGCCACTGGTCTGTTTGAAAATCTTGACAGATAATTGCAAATTAATCACTCCCCCAAACCTCCACATCTGCCATCAGCAGCTCACTCAAACCTGCCCATTTGTACATCAAACCAGGCAAACAAACATTTCTGGTTATGCAGATGAGGTTCCACTCTCCTGGACAACCACGGGTGCAAGGCCGTGTGTGCAAAGTGGGGACACAGTGATGAAAACATCATCTGAAATTAAACTAAGTGCAAATGAAAAGAATTTTGCAAGTGCTCTTTGCGTGCATGAAAATGTAACAGGGCCGAGGGCTGTTTGGCTTAAGAATGTAATAAAAATGCTTGACTTGCTGAATTTCATTCTATTTGTGTGTAAGGGGGATGAAAACATGCCTTAAGGAAGTTCTTAGTGGGGGTGGATTTTACATTTTTTTTACCCCCCCAAGCAATATTAGAAAGTGTTCCTAATTATCATTATCCTAAACAGCAGCATCTTTACTGAGGAGCTGTGTGCCACAAGCCAGGAGGGTTTTGAGAGAGAAAACAGCCCTGTGCAGGTTCTTGGAGTAATTCAGGCTGAGGTGCCCCAGCAGCACTGAGCACCCCTCAGTCACACACAGGATTTGGGCACCCCGAGTGTCCCCTCCTTGCCCAGGACACCCCGGCTGCCTCTGCACGGGCCCAGCCACAGCATCTGTTTCAAGAGCCCCCGACCTTTAATAATCGTTTCTGCTGCTATCTGAACACTTCCTAATTCATCCCCTTCTGTCCCTGAAAATCTAAATCCTATTTAAGTTAATGCCCTTCATTTTCATTTATAAAGACAGATACAAAATAATTATTTCCTATCTCTGCTGTTTCCTTATCTTCTGTCCTAATAATTCCTCACTGTCTCCCTTTCATCATCTGTCTGCCGTACAAGAAACTTTTCAGTCAGTTAAAATATTCTGTGCGTTCGTTTTCCTCCTCTTTCATATCTCGCTGCTTCTCTAGCACCCAATCCCTGCTCCCCCCTCCCCAGCCTGCCCCTGCTTTTCATGCTCACCCTTCACACTGATTTTCACGTCCCTGCTGTTTGCATTTCAGCCGGCGATCGCGTATGCAAACCGCGGCATCCCACCTCTGCAGGCTCTGCTTGGATATCCCCTGCCCTGCCCTGCTGGTTTGCACCCGCCCGCTCCAGAGCACGGCCCCGTCCTCACCCCGATGAAAGCAGCGAGGCGAGTGGCAACAGACGTGTCTCCCGGTGACAATTTGATTAAAAGAAAATAAAGGTGTTCTGTGTGGGAGACCAGCCCTGCCAACACCAGAAGAAAGAGCCCCCATCCTCCGGCAGCCAAGGGCGCGGGGCTGTCACGGAGCTGGCTGGATCCCGGAGACAAGAGGCAGCAGAGCCTCGAAGGGAGGGACCTGGCCAGGGGCCAGCAGGGCAGACTCAGCACCCCCAAACCTGCTGTGTTGGCCTCGGCATCCCCAGAGCACCGGGGCTCCTCTGTGGGCTCAGCCCAGCACCGTCAGCAGCGATTTCCAGGGGCTGAGCATCCTCTGTGCCCTCCCACCCCCATTCCCAGGGCAGTGCCCCAGAGCCCGGCCCTTGCACAGCCCGAAGGCACAGCCTGTTGCACTTGTGAGGCCAACACCCTCCAGACTCACAGTAATTGCAAGTATCAGCCCTGCTGAAGCCAAATCACAAACCCAACAGCCTCTGAACCAACAGAGCAATCCCTCAGAGCTGGTTTTTGGGGGGAACCTGCCAAAACACCTTCCTTAAAGTGCCTGTACTTGCTACATCCCACCTCACGACACACTAATAAAAGCTTGTTGTGTGTGTCCATATACATTCATTAAATCCCTTTTCTCACCCCCAGCTCTCAGTGTAGCCTGTCTGCTCTTTTCTCTGCATGGTGAGTTTTCTCTTACTCTGGCTGGAGAGTGTTTGTGTGTTTGCAATCAAAAGAAATGGGAGCATAAGTGCTCAAAAATTGACAGCGGAGCTCAGAGCAGCCGAGATGCCCAAATGCATTTCCAACAGCATTCCCTGGGAATGGCTCAGCCTTGCCTCTACCCTCACAGGATGGAAAATACTGCATCCTCAGCACCCTACCTGCCCTTTTCCAAAACTGCTCCAGCTTCCCAAAGATGTTAAAGTTGACTCAGAATCACTTAATCACAGGCAGAGCTGTAGGGCCCCGGTAACAGCTCTTGGTAACCACGTAGCTCTGGCCAGAGAACAAAGAGCTCTGTCTAATGCTGTCTAGCACAGAGCCATCGCTTCTGATAAATAATTTTGACTAGTGACTCATCAGCAGCCTATGCAGGAAGTATATATTTAAACCTGTGCAGCTTAAACAATTGTTAAAGATGTCAGTTTATCATGCAGACAGTTTTTATTGAAAGAAGGAAAAATATCATTTTTTAAATTAATGAGAGCAGACCTTATCTAAGCTGCTTTTACTACACTGTATTTTGGAAAATATTCTTTCATTGTTCACAATTGCTTCTCTTTGTTGGACCCACATGCCAGCAGCCACATTTCAAAAGGCTTTATAAACATTAACCAACAAAACCTCAGTGCTGGGAGCTGCAAAAGTAACAAGTGCAGAAAGAATAATTCACCTGCCTGAAGTTACATTAAATCAAACCAAACTCAAGAGCAGTGCCTGCGTTTTGGCTGCCCCGTGGTAGCCGAGGCTGCTCTCGTGCTGCCACTCTGGTTTTCCTACCCCAGACACTCCAGCTCCCAGAGCCCTGCTGGGAGCACAGGGCATGGCCAGGACACCCTGCCCTGCTCAGAAGGGACCATTTCCCCACATGTTTCACCCAGCCAACGGATTACTTATTTTTTCAGCTGCTGTGTAAGATCTAGGGTCAAAGGTGAGCACTTCCCCCTTCCCCAAAACTCCCTAAATCACTCCCACTGCTCCACGGAGGACCTTGAAAGCCCATATGGCCCCAGCATCCAGTTACAGGCTTTGAGGAGCTTTATTGTCCTGAGAGAGGAGAGAGTGGCACCAGCAGCTGGGCAGGACAACTGCAGCCCCAGGGGCCTCGGGGGTCAGCAGGGATGGGGCTGGGGTGGCAGCGAGACACCAAATGCAGCTCCCTATCCTCGCAGGGAGCAATCTGGGAGGGAAAAGCCAACCCTTGCACCATATGGGATTTTAAATTAATCCTGTCAGCTCAGCTAACGGGGCTGCCAACATTACAGACAGCTCGCTGAAAGCTCCTGCTCCGTGCTGAAGGGCAGGAAGGCTCCTCCAGCTGCTGGCACTGCTGCTGGGATGGATCCTGCACCCCACAGCCCCCAGGGCCTCACCCCAGCTCAGAGCACAGCACGGGGCTGATCTGAAGGAAGTGCCCTTATCTCAGAGGTGTCCAGGAGCCTGACAGATCTTAAAAAATGAGACTCTGGCTTTGGAATGGCATCTGCTGAGAGGAGGCAATAAAAAGGCAATGGATGATCTGTGAGGGGTAGAGTGGGACTTCTGTGCTGTCTCATAACACACAAGAACTGGGGCTTTCAATAAGATCAGACAGGAGGAACGTCCAAGCAGATAAAAAGAGAAACTTCTCCAGCACAGTAATGAAGTTGCTGAAGTTATTGGCAGAGAAGGTAAGGACAGGAGCCGAGCAAGACTCCAGAGGGGCTCTGTGCTCACACAGCAACCAGGAGCACCCGGGCTCCTTGAAACACACAGTGAAATGATTCTGAGGAGCGTTTTAAGCCTCACATTCCATGCTGAAGAGCAGCTTGGACTGTAGAGAGGCCGGGATGAAGCCTCGTGCACGGGGCAGATAATTACACATTCATTAAATTGACCTCAAGTTCTGTGACAGAAGCGTAACAGCGAGAGCAGCACAAACCCTGCTGCAAGCGCTCACCATGGACCCCAAACGGGTGCAGGGGGAAGGGGCCAGCACTCCCCACCCACCCCGAGGAGCGGGGCAGCTCCTGCCCTGCCCTCCCCACCCCGAGAGCGGCTCAATCAAGCCCTAATGGACCAGCGTGGCGCCGGCGCTGATGAAATCCGTGCAGCCGTGCGTGCTTGAAGGGCTGAGAGAACTCTTCAGCCAAGTCCCCGCTGTGCTCTTTTCAGGAGAGGCCCTTTTAACTCGCTGCTATTCCCAGACCATGGCGCTGATTTAAATGTTAACACGCTCTCCAGGATGCAGGCACCTCCCGCACGTCAGAGGAGCGGGGATGACGCCGGCAGCAGCCAGAGCTGCTCCGAGGGGCCCGAGGGCCGGCCCAGGGACAGCCAGAGCATCCCGTGGGAAGCGCTCACTCCTCAAGGGGAACAGAGTTGCCAATTTTCAGTAAATAACGGCGATATTTGCTGAACACCTATTGCAAATTGCAACAGCGGTCGGAAACAAAGGCGACAGCGAGAAAAAACCACTCGGGAAACAGCCAGGAAATCGTCTGGGGAATACACTCGGAGATTTGCGAAAGCTTAAGCCTGGGACACAAATCCCTGTGGTTTGTCCGTGACAATAGGGGATAAAGGCTGGTGTAGCTGGGCCGGCTGGGATGGGGGGATCTGCCTGCTCAGGGCCAGCTGCAGAGATACGATCTGGCTGCCCAGTGCCGGGGTTCACATCCCTGACAGCGGCTGCAGGATCAGCGGCCGCGGATTTTCTCTAACAACCAAGGGAAAAGCCCCGCTACAATGTAAGACCGGCATTACCCGAAAGGACAAGGCTGTAAGCCCTGCTTTTGCTCAGAGAACAGAGTTTGAAATAGGATAGAAAGGGACAAATCCCAAATGTAGACGAGCAAGAGGAGGTCAGGAGCTGCCTGCTCTCCACGGAGCCGGGATGAGCTGTTTGGAGATGGACACACAGGGCAGGGAGCTCAGGACAGGCAGCGATTTCCCTGCAAGGACCTTGCCACGGGAAGAGCCCCACCACGAGGTCTTGGACACAGAAAAGGCTTTTTATTCCCTGCCCTGGCCACTCTTCTGCCCCGGGGATCCACTGAGCCACCCACTGACACCCTGCTCCGGTGCTGCCTGTGCTCGCAGGGTGTGGAGGGACAGAACAAGGCGTGTCACTGTCTGCAGCTCCACACAGCCTTCTCTCCATGCAGGATTTGCCTGTCTCTTCCCTGCTGGTCTCTGCAGCAGCACGGAGAGCCTCTGAACAGGGCTCCCCGTAATCCATCAGAGGTGCTGCTGCCCATTCATGCTCCACAGGAGCTCTGCCTCTCCACTAAATCCCTCAAGCCATCTCCAAATCACCTAATCTCCATCTCCGCCACCCCCCTCTCTTCAGTGACCTTCCTCCTCACAACAGTATCTGCAGGCTTCCAGATAACTCCCTCACATCCTTATCTGCAGGAGTAGTTCAGCTGCTGTGCTGGCGCTGTGCTCACACAGCTCAAGGGACAGGCAAGGAAAGCACCACGAGGACCCAGAAAGGGCTGGAAGAGCAGCAGCATTCCAGCTGCTCACCTGAAGCCCCTCCAGCACCTCTGGGTTCACACTAAGGACAGCCCTCAGCACACCCAAACACCAAAGCCTCCCAGCAGAGGAGGCCTGGGCAGCAGCTGCACCAACCAGGCAAACCAGGCAGCAAGAACAGGGTTCTTACAATCAGGTCCTCCTCTCGTCACCCCCAGAGCTGGGTCACCCTCCTGGATGTGTCAGGAGCCTGAGGGGCAGGCAGACTCTCCCAGAACATCCAGTGCTCCCCACACAACACCTCTCCACTTACACTGGTGGCCATCCCAGCCTCAAAGGCTGTGAGAGCTGATCTGTTAAACTCGAAAGATGTGTGGTTTCCAAACGAGATGGAATTCCCAGGTCTCTTAAAACCCTGCTTTCATTTCTAACACCACAGAGCTTCCCTCAGAAGTTTCCCCACTGTAAACAGACACGGTAAAGGAGACAGATGTTGGTTGTGCCACACTAACGAGGCACTCTGGTGTTCCAGGGGCAGGAGGTGAGGGCTCCTGCCTCCCCAGGAGCCAGCAAGGTGCAGAGCAGGGGCTGCAGCACAGGGGTTACTCAGAGGTTGCACAGAGCCTCTGCTCAGTGCTTCAGCCTGGCCTCTCTGCAGATAATGAATGTTACAGGAGGAGAGGCTGGAGGGAAATGGAGCAGAAATGCAAGGCTGCCATCTCAGATATCGTCTGCCTCCCTCCAGACAGGCTCACACAGAGCCACAGCAGCAGCACCTGCGGGAGCAGAGGCTGAGGGGGGACCTGCCCAGAGTGGGCACAGGTGAGGGACATGCCCCAGCCTCAAAGCTGTGCCCACATCCGCTGCCACGTGCAGGGGAATCCATTTCCAGTCACATTTGTGACTGGAAAGCAGAATGACACTGAACTTTGTGTTCACCCTGTGCTGGGCAGAGCCCCAGCTCTCAGCCTGGGCTGGCCACTGGCATTCCCTGAGCCCTGTCCGTGCCAGGAGCTGCCCAGAGCAGCTTTCCCATCACGCTGGGGCTGCACCAAAGGCTCTCCCTGCCCTCAGCACTTCCCAGCGTGCAGCAAATTGCCACGGCCAAAGGAGATTAAAGGATGGGCTCGGGATCACAGAGGGAATCTGAATGCTGTCCCCAAGCTGCTGCCCTGCCTCCCCCAGCAGCTCCTGGACATGGCTTTCCAGCAGGCAGTCACAACACAGAGGCTCTGGCATTTTCTTAGAACACCTCAAATTGCTTTTTTTACACCTCGCTGCTCAGTGCCAACCCCAATTCGTGTTATTTGTGCATTTGCTTAGAGAACATTATCTGATGGGTCACCCTGCAAGAGAGAGTCTGGGGAGGAGGCTGAGGCTTCTTCCCTGTCACCAAAACAGGTCGGGAACAAGGGGATCTGTGAGAACGTTGTGTAAAGCAGCCTCCCCATGCTCACAGGGGGTCCTTGCCTGGGTGTCAGGCACAGGATGGCATGGCCCAGGACAAGGGACGGCATCAGGGCTGCTGCTCCCAGCTGAGCAGGAGCCACTCAACGGCACGAAATACAATTGGCACACTTCTGTGCATTCCCTCTGCTGGCAGAAGCTGGAAAAGGCACCACCCAAAAGCCTCAGGAAGATGTTGGGACTTGCAAAATACACCTAAAAATATCTGTATTCCCATTCCTGTCCGTGGCACATTGGCTGCTCGGTGGGAGCTGCCCCAGAGGACAACACCGCCCCTCCCTCCAAGGGGGTGAGGGAGGCCAAGCACAGAACCCAGCAAGCTCCATCCATGAAATCACACGTGTGGCTCACCAGCGAGGAGTGAGGGTCCCTGGGACCCCCAGCCCTTCCCACTGCCCACATCAAACCACCACCTATCAAACAGGCACCTTCTTGGGGAAAAGATGCCAGAACCACCACAATTAATAATTCTGTATTAGCCCATCCCTGCAAGCTGTTCCTGCCTCACCATCTGCATGTCCTGAAATGCGAGGTTTTAGTCATAAATGCCAGGCCTCGTTTTGGAAATTTATAAGCTGTTTTGCTTCCATTACCTGAACAGCTTCCAGCTACTGTATCCAGGCATTTTAATTCCCTCAACTCCACCATGAAATGGCACAAACTTCACAATACACGGCTCTGGTGTGACAGACACTGAAGATTTCACCATCCCAAGGAATTTCCTCCTTCCTCTGATTAAAGCCAGGTAGCCAGCAACTCAAACCTGGGCTGAAGCACACCAAGGCACAGGGACCTTTGCAGGACATTTTGGGATCCATGCTCAAGAAAACGCACTTGTTCCAAATCCCATATTGCAGCCACAATCCCTGATGCACCATCAGTTAAAAGCAGCAATAATTACAAATGGAAAACTGCAGACCTCAGAGCAGATAATGTGTTGCCATTAGATTAAGTAGTCATAGAAATCAAAAATAAAACCTATACTTGGGCTAATTAAGCCCACTCACCATCTGATTAAGATGTGTTGTGATACCATGGAAAAGCAGCAAAGAGCCATTGTAAGCAAACCAGCACCACTGGGTGTCTGTGCCACTCTCCCCGGCACAGGGGTAATTGATGTGCCCAGTGGCACGGCCATCAGAGCTCAGGCTCCTGCAGCAGTGTTTGGGGGGAATAAAAACAGCCTAAAGCTCTGTCCCTGGCCAGTCCCACACCCCTGACCTCGCTGACACAGCTCAGCCAACCCCCCTATTCCCCTGAGTAAATAATCCACTTGCTGGTTGTGCTCCCCAGGGTTTGCAGTCAGGACCAAAAGGAGGGAACAGAAAGAAGGATGGGATTTGCAGATGTGGCAGCACATCAGGTAAGTACAGGAGGGATTATCCTGAAGCTGGAAATGTGACCCAGGGGAGCCCAGGAACTTTTAGGGCGCTGCCAGAAAAACCCAGAGGAACCTGGGGTTAAACTGATGGTCACAAACTGACCACGAGGCAAGGGCATCCCAGCAGGAAGCAGCCACTGACACAACTCTAAGGGACACGGGGGAGCTGTGCTGTCACCCAGCCAAGGCCACTGAGGGGTCTATGCCTGACCCAGGGCAGCTCCCCTGAAGGCTGTGCTCTGCTGTCTCCTTTAAACTCCGTGTTCCCATGAAATCTGTTTATGGAAGATCCACAGAACAAAGATAAAAGGGGCATGACAGTGAATTTAATTAAATATTCGAGGATTTGGTTTGGCATTATTTACTCAGAAAGGACTCCAAGCTCCGGGTTCCAGGTTTGGTTGTTACTGTGGAAACCAACTGAATGTGGATGTATAAAAAGAAAGGGCTCATCAATTAAATCATTTAAAAAGTGAAATGAAGCCTCAGGAAACACAACATGACAGGTTGCTCTGTATTGAGGATTCTCTGTCCCACTGCTTTGCTCCAGGAGGCAGGAGAACTCCAGGAGCTGCAGCTCCTGGTAACAACTTACAGGGAAACCAAAAACCTTCCCAAAAACCACCAGTGCAGCAGGAGCTTGGAACTGGGCAAAGGTCCAGGCTACAGAGCCCTCACCCTGACTCCCAGCACCTGTGTGGCTTGGGATTCACTTCAGCACAGGTGTGGCTTTGTGCCTACCTATTAAACACGCCCTGATTCCACCTGCCCCCTTCCTTAACCTCTGCAAAGGGCTCCAAAACCTCCAGGTGCAAAGAGGTGTAAAATAGTGCAAAGCGTTATTCAGCCCCCACCTCCCAGCCTGCCCGGGGATTGAGAGCTAAACCGCTGCTTGAAATGGCAAATCTGAGGAAATGCAGATGGAATTTGAGGTCAGCCCAGGATTTACACCTCATCAGCACTCAGCACTGAAGGAAAATCAGCCAGTGAGGGTTATCAGGAGCTGGGAAGGCCCCAGGCCACCTGTCACCCTCCCCATGCAGCCTGGAAACCCCTCCCTGCCCACGGGAGGCAGGGCCACCAACCCTGCCACGAGTGTCCCTCTCGGGGTGGCTCGGCAGAGCCCTCCAGCAGGGAGCAGGGAGGGACAGAGGAGCCTGTGGTGGCTCCTGGGGCACTGGGGTGACCACCCCCATCTCCGCAACAAGAGCTCAGCACCCCAGCAGCTGCTCCGGGCCCTCCTGCCCTGGCACATTCCCAGTTCCCAGCAGGAATTCTGCAAACCCCGCTCGCTCCCGGGGCACCAGGGGAGGGAGGGAGGGAGGGTGGCTGGAGCTGCAGGAGGGGTGATTTGTCTCACCCCGCAGAGCAACGATGTGCTCAGAGGAGCGGAGGGCACGTTTGACAGCACCCATAAGGTTTTTCTGTCACACTACCCAAAGGATATTTCCCTGCTGCCCAAGCAGGGCCACCATCATTTAACAGCACCAGAAGATGGATTCCCATTTTGTTTCCTCCTGCTCTGCTGCCCACCCTCACTCACCACAGCCTGCCCGAGTGAGCTTTCCCGTCTGCCACAGCAGGGGCAGGTCCCCATCCCCCGTGCCCGGCTGCCAGAGCAGCCCCCCCAGAGCAGCAGGGGGACAGGGCTGAGGTGTGGCAGTGCCAGTGGGTACCTCTCACTGCACGTCACGACACGCTCACACAGCCACGGCGTTCCAGGCTCCGGCTGGCGCCGCTGCCCGAGACGGACAAACTCCCGGAGCGCCTCCTTCCCTGCACGAGATTTCTTCTCCCGAGCCTCTCCCCCCTGGCGCTGGGGCCCACTGGCTTTTATGTTGACGCCTCTTTTCCTGCTGGCTGCGTGTTAATGGTGCTCAGCTGGAAACAATTCAGAGGGCACAACGGTCTCTCTGGTTTAGCACAGGTGTTGGTTTCCATAGGTACCCTGCACCTCAGCTCCAGTGCCTTCCACGGGTCTGAAGGGAAGCTCAGCTCACACCCAAAACCTCCTTATCACAGGAAGCTGGGGCAGGAATCAGCCCCCAGGAATGGGTAGAGCTGCCCTGAGCCCCCAGGGCACACCTGGCACGGCCATCCCTCCCCCAGGAGCTGTCAGAGCAGGAGGAACTGGCAGCCAGCGCTCTCCATCGAACAGTTTAAACATTATTGATTTTTCCTACTGCCTGGCACCGAGGCCCAAACCCCAGGCAGTGCAGACATGATTAAAAAGCAGTCTCTCCTCAGACAACTAAGACACCATTCTCCTCCAGCGTGGAAGCAGCAGATGGAAACTCAAATGAGCTGCTGGGTCAGCTTTGTTCCCAGCCAGAGGAGACGAGGGGAGCGTTGCAGCAGAGCATCCTCACCTGCCCCCTCTACAGAGAGGAGAAAGATGGAGAGGGTTTGCAGCTGCACATGAGCAGCCACAGCTCTCAATCCCGTGCTGAAAAGCTGCCCAGCAGCACGGCACTAAAGCCAGGAACACCCCAAGCACCTTCTGACCCACACTCTGCATCAACAAATGGCAAACCCTGAGCAAGGAGCAGAGGCAAAGCCGGGCTAAAGGGATCAGAGGCTGCCCAGCCCCGGGCCCTGCCCCACCAGCTCACCCCCTGTGAGTGTGACAGGGCTCAGGGAGGGATGAAGGGCTCCAAAGGGCTTTTCATGCTCCCCTGCAGGAGGGTCACGCTTCAGAATGTGCCTGCACAGGCTTTAGACCCCTGGAGCTGCCGGAGCCTAAGCCAGCTCTGCACGTTCTGCACTGCTCCTGCCTCGAGCACCCCCTGTATTCTGACATCTGAGCGAGCTGGCAGCTACCCCTGCACTTGGAAATCTGCTCCAAAACCGCTGTAACCCTCTTTTCTCTGCCAGAGGATCAACCTCATTCCTGGCCAGCCTGCAGGAGAGGCCAGGACAGTGGAGCATTTCCCTTTGCTTGAAGACATGAACTCCCTGTAAACCCAGCTCAGTGCTGAGCACGGCAGAGGCACCTGCAGAAACTGAAGATGTGCTTTAATGGCTTTGAGATCGATCTGAAGATGGGGATTTTGCCTTTGACATTGGAGCACCAATGGGAAAAGGAGAAAGGCAGCTTGTGTGTCACTAGGAGGTTCCTGAGCACCCTCAGCTGCTGCTCGTGGGCTCACAGGTGCTGCTGCACACAGCACAGCTGGGAACAATCCCTACCCCTCTTTAGGGTCTGCACCCCTGAAATGGCATCTCCTGAGTTCCACTCCTCAGTCACAGCCTCAGACTCTTTGGAAAGCCCTTGAGAACCATCCCAGCAGCAACAGGGGCTGGGCAGCTCAAACCATGTGGAGCTGAGGCCTCTTTCTCTAAGAACCAAATCTGTAAATTCTCCTGAATTTACAAAGCTGAACCCCAGCTCAATATCAAAACAGCCCCTGAGCTTCATGATAGCCAAACAACGATGGAGAGGATTTAAAAATCTCATATCTCTCCCAAACAACCTGGAGCTTCAAGATAATTTTCTCTTTTCCACTCCCCCATCTTCCCTAAAGAGAACAAGCAAGCCAAATGGACCAGCCTATCAGGAAATCTTGATGCACTTAAATAAGAAAGCAATTAAACACTTTAATAAGGTGAGGGGGGTACAGGAGGGAAACTATTAAAGCAAGCTTGGGATGACCTTAACGTCTTCCACTATGGTGGCCGAGCAAGTTCCTATTTAGCAAGTCTGGGTGACAATCAGAGCTCCCATCACCTCACACAGCTCAGGGGCAGCACAGCCAGGCACAGAACCTCCCCCAGATCAATTAATCCCACCTGTCCCCTGCTGGCTGCTCACAGGCACGGTTTACCCATCCTTTGGCAACAAGAAAAGCCAAGGTGGTGCTCAAACCATGCCCTCCCTGGCAGTAGAGCTGAGTGCAGAGCCCTCAAGTGTCCCCAGAGGGTCCCAGGCCTCGCTGCTGCCCGACAGCCACCCTCCTCATGTAATGATAACAATAAATGCCTTCACTTCCACGGTGCTTTAACAAGGGGACATCAAAGCCCTGGCAGCCTCAGAAGGCCCTGTGACACCCTTAACAAGTACATTTTTAGTCTCAGTTTTATGGATGAGGAAATTGAGACTGGGAAGTGGAATGATTTGCCTGCACGACAGAGGAAAGGAAGAAAAGCTGGAAGGAAAAACACAGGAGCTGTCTCTCAACCCCTGCCGAGAGCAGCTGCCTCCCTGCCAGGGCTGAGCTCAGCCCAGCCAGCCTCTCCTTGGGTGCAGAGCCAGCACAGGGAGCTCAGGGCACTCCTGAGCACTCGGGATGCTCACAGAGCCCTCATGCTGAGAGCTGAGACCCGGAGCAGAGGCCTCTGTGCAGCGACTGCACGGGAAAAGGGCTTTAACAACCAACCCCTGCACCAGGGTTATTTGTTCCTGCATCAGCCAAACACCAGGCTGGGGACTGGGGGCAGCAGCTGCTGTTGTGTGTCACTTGCACAGGTCCCCAAAGAGCAGGGCAGGGCAGGAGCTGCTCCTGGCCAGCGCCTGCTGTGTGTCCTGCCCAGCCAGGAGCACCCCGGGGTGCAGCAGGGGCAGAAGGGGAGGTTCTGCAAAAGGCTGGGCAAGAGGAGGGCAGGACAGAGGTGACCCAGGGCAGGGGGTGGCCGGGAGCACCCCTGTCCCCCACGCCTGGCATGGGGAGGGTGAGCAGGGCAGAGCATCCCGGCCCCTGCTGGAGCAGCCTCATTGACGAGCCTTGTCATCGTTCCTCAAGACTAATTTTTTTAAATTGCAAAATCTTACAGAGCTATTAACCTCAAAAGAGTTTAACATATGGCAGCGAGAGTCTCCCTCTTACCCTAATTATAAGGCTTGCAGTAATGGGGCTGTCTTTTAAGTTACAGCTGCTATGCTTTTGGCTTTTCACTAACATTACATCCTATTAAGGAGCTACATTTAATGCATGCAAATTGCCAGAACACCGAGTGCCTCCGACCAGCGAGGGGATGCATTTAAGCAACAGCAGCAGTATCCCAGGGTCAAACTCACCCTGCTGAGAGCTCCCTATGATCCATCAATCAAACTCCACTCATTAATTAACTAATTCATTAAGTATCTTCCTAGATGAAGGTTCTCCAAGGCGGAACATTGTGTTGACAGCGACGTCCTGTCAGCACTTAGCAGTACAAGGCCCCCTCCAAGCCCAGACACCCCAGACCCAGGGTGGCTTCAGCAGAGCTCCATGACCTTAGATCCAGGGAAAAAAACTGCCCAATCTGCCCTACCTGGCCCAGCACACCCCAAAAATGCTGTACAGGGAGAGTAAAACCCAGGGTTTTATCAGGCATAATGATAAAGCTTGCAAATAGAAACAAATTAATTAATTAATAACAAAGGGCTTGGAGAAGCAGGGAGGGCCCTGGGTCTTGCAGCCCAGCAGTGAAAGTGTAGTTTCCTGCTAGACACAGCCCAGAGCCGTGCTGGGAGTTCCTGGGAATGGCACAGCTCGGAACGGGCGTGGCTACAGACTGGAAAGGCTCTCCCAGGGGAATTTTGGGAATGTCTGCCTGAGCAATGAATCGCATTTTCCTCCTGTCCAAACAAGTCCCCACTGGGGTGGGAGGGGAGCTGTGCACGCGTGGGTGCTCCCAAAGCCCCTGTGAGCGATGGGTGCCCCAGGACCCCGCTCTGCTGTCACCCCCTGACCCCACCCCTCTGTCACCCACCCCTA
>VZTR01006422.1:0-10450 GCA_013400775.1 Chaetops frenatus | reverse complement strand
TGTCACACAGCCCCGTGTCCCACACACCCCTGTGTCCCACACACCTCTGTGTCCCACACCTCTCTGTGTCACACACCCCCGTGTCCCACACACCTGCCAGTGGTCCAGAGCTGGCTCGGACCCACCCTTACTGAGCAGCTTCTGCCGTAGCCAGCCCTGCCCACCTGGAGGTGCTGCCCGGCAGGAGCTGCTGGCGGTGGGGGGTGTGATACCTTCCAGAAGGTGCCGGTGGATCGCCTCCAACACCTGGCCGGTGTTTGGCGAGGAGCCACGGCTCGATGTGAGGAAAGCGGGGTACTGGGCCCAGAGCAAACAGTGCCGAGGGGCGGTGACACTGCGTGCGATGCCTCTGCCCCAGGAAAAGCAACTCCCGTCCTGAGAGCCCTGGGAGTGGGCAGCCGGGGGAAGGATTTGGGTTGCTACCCTTTCCCGGCAGCGTGGGTGAGAGGAGATGTTCCAGAGAACTTCTGATAGGATCGTTGTGGTATGGGGGACACCAGAACCCGACGCTTTGGCCGAGGTGTTTAGCAAGAGACCGGTGTGAAGTCCCCTCTGTGGAGCTGCTTGTGCCTGAGGGCACAGGCAGGTGTTGGGAGGTGCTCGTCTTCAAATGGAGCTCCGAGCTGACTCAGGGCAGGTGGTGTTCAGCAGGCGCTTCCTGGAGAGAGATGGGAGCCCCTGTCTCCCCTTCCCATGGGTTGTGGGGCACGTGCTCGGTCTGGGACTTGTTTTTAAGGGGAAAAGAAAAAATGATTGACTGTGTAACTGAGCCTCCAACATGTCAGAGTTTACAGCTGTGAGCTCCCACTTGGTGGGAGGTTGTCACTTATTGACACCACTGCCCTGGAAAGGAGCCTCAGGAGGTTGTGTCCCCTCCTCAGCACCTCCTGCAGAGGACACCAGTTGGCACCTTGCCCCATTCCCTGCCTGCTCTGGATCCCTCCCTCTGGATCCTGCTGTCTCCCAGAGGACCCTTGGGGGCGTGCTTCTGCCTGGCTGGGCAGGGCATTGTCACCACCGTTTGCTTGTGTCTTTGTGGGAAGCAGGTTTCTCAAACCCCATAAATATTTGGGCCTGCTGGCCACCAAATGGTTCTGAGTGGGAGAGGTACTTGGGAATGGTTGATGGCACTGAGTGGTCACCTGGATTCAGCAGGCCAGTGAGTCCAGCAGAGTCTCTTACGTGTAGGAGCAGGTAGGAAAGCAGTGACAGAACCACAGAATATCCTGAGTTGGAAGGGACTCACAGGGATCATTGACCCAAATCCTGGCCCTGCACAGACACCCCAAAAATCCCACCCTGTGTGGAGCTCTGGCAGCCTCGGGGGCCGTGCCCATTCCCTGGGCAGCCTGGGCAGTGCCCAGCACCCTCTGGGGGAGGAACCTTGCCCTGATCTCCAGCCTGACCCTGCCCTGGCACAGCTCCAGCCATTCCCTGGGTCCTGTCCCTGTCACAGAGAGCAGAGTTTGGGGATGCAGCCCTTGGTGAGCTCTGCCCTCAGACTGCTCTGCTCCAGCTGACCAAACCAAGTGACCTCAGCCAGCCCCTGTGTGGTCCCTCCAGACCCTTCATCATCATCTCCTTCGAATGCTTTCTAACACCTCCTGGATGCAGAAGAGTATTAAGACATTGTTACAATTAAAGAGTTGAGGACAAAAGAGGAATACCAAGGATTAAGACAGAATCCCTGGCAGTAATTTTATAGAAAACTTGATGGTTAAACTTGAGCACGATGGGTTCTCCTGAAGTGTCCACCACAGTGGAAACAGCTCTGTGCTCACCTGATGGACAGGTGGGGACTGCCAGCAAAGAAAGCAGGAGTGATGCAAGAAGAGGGCTGCCAGGAGCTGGGTGGGAGGTCTTGGATGTGTGACACGTTCCTGCTTTCAGGATAAACACCTGCCTGAAGCATGTGCTGGTGGCAGGCGGCCCTGGATGAGGGCAGGGCACGGGGACACTGATTAGGAGCTGTGGCACAACAGCCTTACTGGAAAGGACCTGGGGAAGGGTGGCAGGCGCCAAACTGGGCACGGGCCAACAATGTGCTCTCCCTGCAAGGCTGGAGAAGCCCAGCCTGGGCCACAGGAGAGGACAAGGGGCCACCTGGCCGTCGTCACACCCCTGCCGTTTGGTGCAAGGGAGGTCGCACCTGGATGCTACATCCCAGTTCTGGAATGCCTGGAGAGGGGGATGTGGAGATGATCCAACAGAGGCCGACAAACCCCCGGTGACCCTGCAGCAGGTGGATGGAGATGAGTTTACTGGGTCTGGCCATGCAGGGAAGGTCAAGGGCCTCTCCTGGGTCCCATTCAGCCTCTACAGTGCTGGAGCCTCGGCAGGAGCTGCACGTGACCCTTGGGGGGGCCCAGAGCATCTTGTAAGACCTGTGACAATGTCCTGCTCTTCAAGTGCCACTTCGAGAGCTCCTTTGGGTGCAGCCTTCATCTTTGCCCCCCTCCAGTGCCTGCAGACCAGTGTGGCCAGAGTTGCTCTGCCCTTTCCCTGGAGTGTGGATGCCCATGGTCCATTTCCTCAGCAGGTGAAAGTCAGAGGTGCCTTACTCGGTGCAGGGTGGCTTCAGTACCCCAAAACAAAGTCACCCCAAACCTCCAGACCCCTACATTAGGAACCCCCCTTCTACTGTGTGTTTAGAGAAGTGGGGCAGACTGACAAATCTAGGTGCATGCCTTGGCCACATCTCAGAGCCACTCCAGGCTGACAGACACCTTTCCCTACTGACCTTTCACCGGGATTTCCAAAGCAAAACAATCTAGGAAGGGAGGGCAGGAGGCAGCCCCAGCCCTGGCATGGCTGATGAGAGGGATAACTCTCCCTGTTGTCAGGATGAGCCTCTTAGGTACTCCTCATACCTTCCTGTGAGGGTGTGAGGAACGAGGATGGTGGGGTGGGCTGACCCAGCTCCATCCCCCAGCCCGAAGTGGGACGAGGGGAGGGAACTGGGAGAGCAAAAGTGAGAAAACTGGGTGGAGGGACAGACAAGGTATGGAGTCTTGCTATGGCAACTTGGCTGTGTCCCATCCCTGTGCTATGAGGGAAGGGAACTCCATCCTGGCCTGACCCAGTACAGATGTTTTCAGTCTGTTGCCTGGGATTTAATCTCCATCTGACATGTGGCATCTTTGTACAGCAAGAAGCATCCTCATTTCTAAACAACAACTACTGGAAATCCACTTTAGACTTTGATCTGTCCTTGCAATAACTTAATTATGTCTCTCGTAACAAATAAATAAAACCACCATTGAAATTGGAAGCTGGAAACTTTCTTCAGCAATGCCAATTAAACCACTTTATCAATGGAAATCACCTCCAAAGGTCCATAGTCATTTGGCTCTACCTAAATAGTATTTAATCGGCCTCCACAAAAAAATTGGGGGCAACTGCACTTTCTAAACTGTGGTGTTACCTAACGAGTTGCATGTTCTGTATCCCAGTGTGTTTACACTTGCCACCCCACCCTGCAGCCAGTTCAAATAGGGCTGTCTTCAGAGGGGTGCAGAGCACTGCTCCGTGCACCAGCCAGGGGTGACAACCCACCCTCTGCCACTGCCGTGTGCCGCATCTCCATCTCCCCCGGGCTGGGCATCACTTCCCTGCCCTGCCCACCCTCTCCAGGGGCTGACATCTCCCTGTCTCCTCCTGCAGGAGCTCTGCCACCTCTCAGCTGGGCTGGCTGCCTCCTCTTCTGGACAGGTGAGTGTGGGAAAAGCATGGGTAGAGCTGGGTCTAACCCTGGCTGCGAATGGCACTCATGGCCCATGCTTGCCTCAGAACAGGGGACCGAAATCTGATTTGCTGGGTTGGGTTCTAGAGATTGGTCCAGCCCAATTTTTCTTGTGGTCTCCAATGTCTACAGTTGTTGGAGGAGCAACCCTTCCCAGACTTTTCAGTATCTGTTTGTGATGCCTCCTGCCCATAATTGTGTGCAAAACCTGCTGGCTCCATCTCCTCCACCACCTCCTGTGGCAGCTGCAGTCCCCAGCTCGCTGAGTAAGGGGTTTTTTAAACTGGGTTAAACCCAGTATCACTAAGGGATGTCTACATCTGCTGGAAGATACATCCCTCCCCATTTTGCATGTGGATTTGCACTTTAAAAGGTCCTCCCCTGAATTAAATGTAATCAATTCTTGTCTTTTTCAAAGGGCTAGTGGTTCGAGATTTTCTTTTCGTGATTTTATTTCTATTTAGGGAGAGAGGGCAGAGCTGGATCTTATTCATCCTCCCTCTCCCTTCCTTCCTGGGGAGGTTTGGGCAGGGTGATGGGGCAGAGCTCTCTCTCTTGGCCATCCCCTTTCCTGGAAGAGAGGCTGGAGAAGTGGCACTGCACAGCCACTGGTAGGACAAGCAACACCCTTTCCTTTGTGTATTGGAATAGTTGGATGGAGCTCTGAGCAAGCTGGGCTGGTGGAAGGGGGTTGGAATGAGAGGGGCTGTAAGGTCCCTCCCGACCCAAACCATTCTGTGATTCTGGGATTTTAACCTCTTTGCAGTTCCCCGTGGGCTGCAGAGCACTGCAAGGGTTGTTGCCTCACCTCTTACTGAAATTCCTGAAAGTCTGTCCCACCTCCCTGGAAATTTCCCTGCTGAGGTGTGTTTCCTGAGCCACCCCACCTGCAGTAACACCTCTAAGTGGTCATCCAGGCCGCCAGACTGAGTCTGAGCCCTACCTGGGCTGTTTCCCTGCCCTCACCTCTCCTTCCCCTGCTTCCCCTGGCCCTGACTCTGTGGGTGTGTTGTTGCAGGCACAGCGAGGATGTGGCTGGCTCTAGCTCTGGTGTCTGTGTTCCACGGGATGGCAGCGGGGGAATGCCTCTTGAACTCCCCATTTCTTAAGAATCCAGAAGCAGGGATGAACATTGTAAGTGTGTGGTGGCACTGGAGCCGAGGTGGGAAGGGTCTGGGAAACAGCCACTGATAAATAATGATAGCTAAATATTACATTTAGGGATTTCCTCACAGGAGCCTTGAAAATGTTATTCTTGGCTTTCCTCTTGCTGCAGAGTGAAATGATCTCCTTCTGGGGGTACCCCAGCGAGGAGTATGATGTGGTGACAGAAGATGGCTACATCCTTCAGCTGAACAGAATTCCTCACGGGAGAGGGAACGCCAGGTGCCAAGGTAAAACTGGTGCCATATAGGGGACACACACACAGACACCTTGAGCCCTTCACTGGGACACCAGGGCTTGTGCAAGAGGGGTTTCAAGATTCCCTGTGGCATCAGTTTGGATGGATCAGAACTTGTCAGGAAGGCTGATTCCTTGCCAGGGATGTTTCCCCACCCTTCACAGACCCCTGAGCACTGAGCGTCAGGCTGCAATCCCAGCAGTGAGAGGCAGCCCATCCATGCTGATGACATATCTTGGGTTCCCCCCGGAGCCTGGCTCCCAAAATGCTCTCCTGCAGCTTTTTGGTGGATCAGCAGACTGGTTTGGTATTCCCTGAGGAGCCTCCAGGGGATCCTCTTGTCCTGTGAGGGATGGTAACCAGGAGAGGAGGTTAGATCCATGAAAAAGTGCATTTTTCCCACCACATCCCCAGGCTCCTCCATGTTTGCCCACAGAGGTCCCCAGGCAGCCCAAATTCCGCCAACACCCCCAGAGATTTTGGGGATGAAGGCCAAGATAATGGTGCAGCTTAGCAAACCTGCTTTTCAAAGGGGAAACAGCCACACTAACCTTTGGCTGCCATGGGGATAATGCTTCATAAACTGCCTCAGAAGATGACAGCCAGCATTAAAAACAAGGAGAGCCACCAAGGCTGCCTGTCTTGCAGGTGTTAGACCCGTGGCACTGCTGCAGCATGGGCTCCTTGCAGAAGGCAGCACCTGGCTCACCAACTTGGCCAACAGCAGCCTGGGCTTCATCCTCGCAGATGCTGGCTACGATGTCTGGATAGGAAACAGCAGAGGGAACACCTGGTCCAGGAGACACCTGGTCCTGACTCCCAAACAGGATGAATTCTGGGCTTTCAGGTAAACGGGCTTGAGGATCTCAGAAACAGCTGAGTTCTGTCAGGGTCACGCTGCCCTGGCTGGGGGATGAGTGAACCAGGCTGGGCTGAAGCACATCCGACTCCTTTTGAGTGGAAACCTCACGTGAAAACTCAGTAGGATGGAGAAGTTTGTGGGGTGCTGGTCGTGCCCTCCCTGCCTGGCTCTGTGGTTTCGCTGGTGATGGATGTGCAGGATGTCTGCTCTTCCTTCTGCAGCTTCGATGAGATGGCTAAATATGATCTCCCAGCCATGATCAACTTCATTGAGCAGAAAACAGGACAGAAACAGCTGTATTACATTGGTCATTCCCAAGGCACCACTATAGGTGAGTGGGTGCTTTTGATGACAGCATGAGAAGTCTACATCCCCTCGGAGATTTGCAAAATTACTCACTGAAATTAAACTATGTGCATGAGTGTCTTGAAAGACTAAATCAGGGGGTTTTTTTCTACTTTTTTTCCCTCCTCAGGTTTTATAGCCTTTTCCACTATGCCCCAGCTGGCTCAGAAAATCAAGATGTTCTTTGCTCTTTCTCCTGTGACCACAGTGATATTTTCTCAGAGCCCGTTTAGAAAACTCGCATTATTTTCTGACTATGGGCTTAAGGTTGGTTTGCACTATGTTCTGCACAGCCAAAATGCTGTTTTTCATAGGGATTTTGAAATTACCTGCAGAATTTTTCAAGTCATTTGCAGAGAGGGGAGCTCTGCACCCTGTTTCCATAAAGAAGGAAAACACATCTCACTAGAGAACCTTTCGGTCCTGTCCTGAATTCACTCCCCAAAATGTTCTGGCAGAATCAGATCCAAAACATTCATGAAAAAAAAAAACTGATGCAGAGGCTGTGAGTTGAGCCCTAGCATTTAACACAAGAGCATAATGAATGTAAGAGATCATGCCCATAAGAAACAAGGAACAGAAGCATTTAATGGGGTGCAAGGGAGGCTTCACTACGGGCAACCTTAACATGGGGATAAAATAGAAGTTGTAAAGTGGTGGTGCTTTGGGGAAAAGCATGACCAGGCTTCCTAATTGATGAGTGCATTTGGAATTTTACAGGAGCTGTTTGGCACCAGGGAGTTCCTACCACACACTGCCCTGGGGGAGCTGATCCTCTCCAGGTTCTGTGTCTGCTCTAAGGTCTGCAAGCACATCTTGGCTATGGTTTTCGGGTTCAACTGGAAGAACACAAACATGGTATGTGGGAATAAATCTGCAGAGGGCCTTTCTGAAGGCCAAAGCCTTGGCAATGCCCTGTTTTGCAGAGCCAAGTGCATCCTGTTGTGAAATGTCCTTCATTTGCAGAGCCGATTCGATGTGTACATGGGACACACCCCGGCGGGGTCCTCAGTCCAGAACATCATCCACTGGATGCAGGTAAACCTCCCCAGGTTCCTTCCTGTGCCTCGTGGGCAGCCTCGTGCTGTGCTGGTTGCTGCAAGACACACCTTTGTCAGACCTTTGCTGGGTTTGTTCTCGCCCCTCCGTAAAAAAACGCTCGGCAGATTTTTGAGCCGAGCGGCCCCAAAGGAGTGAATCTGTCAGGAGAAACACTTGGAGCTGAGGATCCTGCATCCACAGCAGGCACGTTGCAGGGGTCTTGCTCCAGACCAGCTCCAGGCAGCCCAAGTGCTGTTAGTGGTCAGACTGTGGCAGAGATGCTTCTGGACAGCAGCCAATTAAGCTTATTAGCGATAAAGCTGATTATTACTCCTTCTTCCCCTTGTGGGCATGAGAACAGCCACCACCAGAGCCCCTTGACACTGCAGTCATGTTCTGCTGCGCTCCTTTTCTCTTCCCCAAGCTAAAAAATTTGCACAGTTTTTGGAAGATTGCAGGTTCAGTCCGTGCACCTTCTCTGAGGTGTGTGCCACAGGCTCAGGGCACAGCTTCTTTCTTCCCTGGGTGCAATTCCTGCTCAGGGACACCAGAAGAACTTTGTGAGGGTTTATGGCAAGAACACACACTCTCACTCCATTTTCTGAAGTGCTGCTGCCCAGTGGAGGGATCAAGCCATGACCTTGACCTTGTATTGCTGATAGTCCTGCTCCAGGTAGGCAAGAGATGTTCAGAGGCTCCTTCCATCTTTGATTGTGCCATTTCAGGCCAATTCCCCAGCCCACAAGGAATATTTAGAGTTCTAAACCCATTTCCCAGAACATTTTCGTTTCTTCCCATCCTGGTGTTGCCCACAAACATTAGAAACATAATCTCTGCCCGTTTGTCCAAAATCACGACAATAATTACTTGTACTGGGCCTAGGGCCAGGCCTATGAGACCCACTTGAAAAATCCTGCCAGTTCAGTGATGAAAACTAACTTTTGAGGGTTGGCTTTGGAGGGTTGACTGCACCCCCACAGAACTGTGATTTCACTTAGACCACTGCATGTCTGAATTTGCTGCAGGGAGTCCATGATGGGGCACTGAGAGCTTTTGATGGGGGGCACATGTACAACAGCCTTCGCTACAGACAGGTGAGGTGCTTCCCTCTTCTCTTCCCATTCCTGGAGTCAGGATCTCTGCTTGCAACAGCATTTTCGATTCTCAACTCTATTTTCAAATACCTTTTAAATGGAATAAAGCATTAGACGCTTCCCAGTTTTCACAGGAGAAGGGGAAACAGTCTTGAGTTACACCAGGCTGAGTATTAGGAAAAATTTCTTCTCTGAAATAGTGGTTAAGCCTTGGAACAGAAAAAAAAAGGGGGGGGGGGGAAAAAGAAAGCTTCTTTGTTCCTTAAACAAGAAAAATTGTTCAGAAAGCAGCGTGCTTCTTAACTGGATTAATTACACCACAGGTAATGAGAGATGTTGCTGACAAATCACCTCACAGCAAGCCCTTGGGATGTGGAGCTGAAACAACCCTCCAGAGACCTTTTAATTTCAAAAAAACTTGCTTCCAAACACTTCTCTGCTGCCACCGGGCTGGAGGAAGCACTGGTGAAGTGAAGGCAGGGCTGGCTGGCAGGGACCTGTAGAGGTCCCCAGTCCAACCCTCTGCTGGGAGCAGGATCACCCAACAGCATCAAACCAGGGCAGCCAAAGTTCTGCCTCCTCATCAAAACCAACTGTAGTACCAGAAACAGAATTTCTAGCCAGGCAGAACAAACTTGCTAATTAATTTTAATTAATTAACTCCCTGAATTGTAGCACATAAGGCCATGCTGCGTCTTTATTGAAGTTTTTCTTCTTTCTAGAAGGAAGGAGGTCGTTTTTATTTCCCTCTGTTCTCAAAGAGTAGCAATTCTTCTTGCACAGTGCAGAAATTGTGGCATTCCAGCAACACCTCCTTTTTGTGAAACTGATGTTTCATCAGTTGGACCTGGAACAGAGGCTACACAAATGGGAGGAATAAAGCACACTGCAAGGCCTTCCAAGGCCCCACCCTGGCAATGGCAGAGCCCGGCTGCAGCCCCTGCCAGGATGGGCCTCAGGATGGACACAGAAAAGGGGCTTTGCCCACGGGGTTTCACACTTTTATAAGTCATGGTCCATTTGCAGATTGAGGTGAACTGTCCAATTAATAACTTGGAATTATCAAGCTCCATCCTCCTTGCTTGCCCTCCTCTTCTTTACATTGTTTATGCTTTTGAGCCTGAGCTTTGGAAGGACTGTCCTTGAATTTTGAGCTGGAGAGAATTGCTGTGTCTGACTACCCTGTGAAGAGAACTCAGTAACACTTTAATATGAAGCTAAAGCAGAACAGGAAAGAGAAAAACTTAAAACTTAAGGCATCAAAGCCGCTTTTCCGTCTCCTCAGGTGGGGCCACCCCTCTACGAGGTGAAGGACATGGAGGTGCCCACGGCCATCTGGAATGCTGGGGAGGACTGCCTGGCTGACCCCCGGGACACTGCCCTCCTCCTCCCCCAGGTCAAGCACCTGGTCCACCACAAGCTGATTCCCCACTGGAACCACATGGATTTCGTGCTGGGCCTCGATGCCACCGAGGTGCTGTACCGGGAAATCCTCGACATCATGAAGAAGCATCCGTGAAGGTGCTGCTGTGGCCTGGTTTTGATTTGGTGCAATTCTTCTGCTGGTTTGGCTCATAAGATTGGTGCTGTGCCCTAGAGGGTTTTGAAATTTCTCTCCATTCGGACCACCTGAGTGTGGTTGATTAAAATGCTCTGCTTTTAACTGGAGCAGTGATAGGGTGGGGATAGGAGCTCTCATGCTATTCCTGGCTGGCACTGCATTGCCTTTCTTTTCCCACTTTCTTTCCCTCTTTGTCCTTTTTTTTTTTTTTTTTTTTTTTTTTTTTTTTTTTTTTTTTTTGTGTGTGTGTGTCTTCAGCAGTGACATGAAGTTCACTATTGGTGTCTCAGCTGTGGCACTGTTATGCTTAAAACCGTCAAAGTGGATCAGAAAGAGATCCAACAGATCTGTGGTGAAAAACTCCAAAATTAGGATCCCACAATGTTTTGGGTGGGAAGGGACC
>VZTR01006398.1:0-12065 GCA_013400775.1 Chaetops frenatus | reverse complement strand
GGAGGGGCCCGGGCGAAGCAGGGCACAGGCAGGCTGGCACCCGGGCACCGCCTGCCCATCGCCCTCCTCGCCAGCCGGCAGCTGCCTCCCCCTCTCGCTGGGTGGTATCCTGAGATTATGCACGTGACTAAACAACCATATNATAGACTGAAAAAAAAAAACAAATAAAAAAAAAAAAAAAAAAAAAAAAAAAAAAAAAAAAAAAAAAAAAAAAAAAAACTTGACTTCAAAGGCAGTGCCGCAGCCACCGGCCGGAGATGAGCACTGACTTGACCTCGGGCTGCGGCACCTCCGCGCTGGCACTACCCGCAGCCGGGGCAGCTGATGCACTGCCACACCTTCGCGGACGCCCTCCCGGCTCTCGCCCCGCTCCCTCCCCGGAGCCGAGCTGGAACAAGGCCGCCCTTGAGCCCCCCGCGCTCCCGGCCCGCCCGGCGCTCCCACCCACGGCGCGGCCCGGACCTCACCTTCAGCTCCCGGGAGGCCACGCGGGCCGCCAGCTCGATGACACAGCCCACCGCCATGCGTGCCGCCCCGGCCGAGTGCAGCTCGTTCCAAACGGTGTCACTGTCCACCTGAGCAAACAGCCGGCCCCGGGAGGAAGGCAGCGTGGAGCGGAGAGGGAGAGGGAGAGGGAGAGCATGAGAGAAAACAAACCCGTGAGGGAGGGCTGGCAGCGTGACAGCCCGTGTACAATAACATCAGTCTTCCGTGCTGGCCAGCTGAAAGGCCTCCTGGACATGGCTTTGCTTATGCTTTTTCTCTGCACGGGCTTCTCCAATGGAAACACATTCCTGTCATGCCTCGCTGCCATTCCCTGTTTAGATTTCTCATTACAAACAGTGTTACATCGGCCGGGCCGGGCCTGCTCGCCAGACGCTCCTCACTCCGGCTGGTGAGGTGACGGGGACCTGCCAGCGCCGGGACCATCGGGAATGTCCATCGGGAATGGCCATCGGGAATGGCCATCGGGAACAGCCACCGCTGCCCCAGCCCGTGCCACCAAAGCTCATCAGTGGCACATCAGCGGCCCCTTTCTTAAGAACAAAAAAGNGTTTAGATTTCTCATTACAAACAGTGTTACATCGGCCGGGCCGGGCCTGCTCGCCAGACGCTCCTCACTCCGGCTGGTGAGGTGACGGGGACCTGCCAGCGCCGGGACCATCGGGAATGGCCATCGGGAATGGCCATCGGGAATGGCCATCGGGAACAGCCACCGCTGCCCCAGCCCGTGCCACCAAAGCTCATCAGTGGCACATCAGCGGCCCCTTTCTTAAGAACAAAAAAGTGTAGTGACCCCTCGTTTTTCCTTCCCAGGCAGTTGTTTATAAGTGGCTGAAATTGGAACAATTAATTATTTTGAATAATTTCAGCAGTCACTCTTGCCACAGACGGAAAACGGAATTAGATCAAGCAAGACCGTTGCTGTATCTCCAGTTTTGATAAACTAATAAGCCTCGGCTGGAAGGCTTTATTTTGTAACAGATGAATGAGGGGTTTTAAAGCAGAGAAAGTTACCTTCTGCACTTTCTAAATGAGAAAGTGTGACATGTAAAACATTACATTCTAAAGAATAAAGGTAGCTAAGCAGCATTGCTCTATAGCTTCAATCAGTGTGCTAAAATCTTACTTTTGAAATCTATTTTTAATAGGTATTTATTTGCAGAAACATACCATAACATATAAGTGAAATGTGGTATATTCCTATATATATATTATGTATTATGTAAAGCAGACAAGATGGTGTTAAATAATCTGAAAAAGTTATCCAAAGAGACAGCCAGACTTCCTCGATGCTCCATGGGAAGTGCATTTAATTGTAGCATACTGTACAAATTTATCATGAAAAGAAAAACGTTTAGAAATAGACAAAATACTGTGGCAGATGCTATTTGGATGACTTCCAAGCACACTCAGACATGTTTTTAGTTTGAACCAGAAGCTTCTGTTCCTAATTTCTTAAAAAAAAAAGAAAAAAAAAAAAAAAAAAAAAAAGAAAAAAAAAAAAGGGAAAGAAAGAAATCAAGTAATTGAAAATGGATGCAACTGCTACTTGACTCTGGAAGTTCTGAGGAATTTCTCTGATTAGTCATTTGAAACAGAAAGAAGTTTGATCTAAGCTTGATCTTCTCTACACCTGTCAAATGTCTTTGCTATTACTGTTACAGTAATATTATATTTCAAGCTACTAAAATGATCTTACTTTTCAGTGTCCTGGACCTGATTTTTCTATCATTTTGATCAGTTTTGTGTGCATACAGCAGAACTAATGAAAATAGTTTGTATTTGCAGTAGACCTGCATAAGAAAACTGGATTTTGCTTGCAAAGTTTAGAATAACAGTAATGACAGCACACTGTGTTTTCATTTGAGAAACTCAAAATGTTGTACAAACACAATTAAGCGCCATCAGCTTGATGCAGGATGATTTATTATACTTGTTTTGTAGATTGGTAGCTTGAGATTTAAAGAAATAAAAGTAGGTTTTCGAAAGATGCACACTGATCAATAGATAACAAGAAATAAGAAAGAAACCAAGTAGTAAAAAAATAACATATGTGAAATTAGGCAGACCTTCAAGTTATCTCTTTATTGCTTTAAAGGAACTGTGAATCAAATTTCATTTTTAAAGCTAATTGGGAGATAAATAAGTAGAGGTCATTGGTTAAATCAATTTAATCAAGCCATAATAAAGTTTGAAAAATACTGTGCAGTATTTTAAATAAAGAAGCATCAGCAGAAGGGCTGGGAGGGAGTACTTTCTTACCATTTTTATGGCTAGCAAATTAAGGTTAACATGAAGGAGTGGCTGATGAAAATGATTCAATGGCAGCTGCTCCGTACACCAGGGCATGAGCAGGAGCAACCTGCATCCTCAAAGGGACTATGATTCATTTCCAGGAAGGCTGATTAAGTTAAAATTGTAACCACAGCTTGAGAGTACCCACCCCTAAGACAGTTGTCTGCTCTGACACATGAGACTCCATCCGCTGAGTGCTGAGCATTGGCCAGAGTACAGCATTTATCATTTTCTGCTTTCAGCTGAGTGTGAGGAGACTGAACTGGGATAGTAAGAACAAGTATCTTCCATTGAAAAATTTCCCTCAGACCACTTGAATGACTGCTGCCTTAATTTACCTGGACTGGTAGAAAAAATGGGCAATCAGGAAACAGAACAGTGTTTCCTGAGAAATTTTCAAAAATGACCACCTAAATGAATGCAGGAAATTCAGGATATTTTAGCTAATCTCTTGGGCATGGTACATGTAATGAGTAGTAAAGTCTTAAAACTGGGGGTAGCCAACTGAAGCTGCATACTTTAATGCACAGTTACTATAATACAAGAAAAGTAACATAAGTGTATGATCACCCTGAAAAGGCACAGTATTCCAAACTTAGGTGTCAAATACTATTTCATATTCTTGCAAAATTAAGAGTGAATTTCGGAGGAACATCTCATGAAAAACAACCTAGAAGAACTTGCATCACACAGCCAACACTTCAGCTGTAACAACTAGAAAACGCCACTAGAAAATGGAGTGACCATTTTGTGTCTCTATTAATTCTATGTATTCCCTTAAATGTTTCGGGTGTTTAAACAGAGATTTTCTTTTAGTGCTACTCAATGTTTACTTTGTAAATTGCTGTTGAAATACAGTGGTACAAATGGCAAACCCATTAAAATTACAGCTACTAGTTGGCCCAGTTGTCAGGCTGTATATGACATGAAGCTCTAAAATCCTACTGATATGCTTTTCTATATTCCTGTGAGATGAAATGGTTGGATTTTATAAAAGTAAAGGGAATAGGATTAGACATTGTGGTTTCTGGTTCTAGTGCATGTATATATCACATATATCTGACAGCCTATCTATATGCTGACTGTGCATGAATTTGTGACAAATGTGATGCTTTCTGAATCACAGACTATGACGAAGTCAGATGGAATTTTACAAGAGGTTATTTTTGTTCAAGTGCTTTGGAGCTGCCAAAGAATTCAGTGAAAAAACCTATCTGGATTAGGATTGTTTTTCAGACAATGTTAAAATTCATGGAAAATAAAGCATTTGTAGCTGAATTCTAACACAGAATCTTAGCCTTTTTTCTGTTTAATTATGTATATTACTTCTATTTAGGGGTCCTTTAAAAATTGTCAGGCTGGAAGAATGTTCTGATTTGAACCAAATGAAAAAAGCCTTTTTTTTAAAGCATCAAAATGTCAGTGTTGAACTAGAAGCATACTACACATTTTGTTATCCCTGCAACAGTTCTTCAAAGAAGAATTGTGCATGATAGCGCCAAGAGTCGGAGAACACGAGCCCTATCTGAACACTGACTTTCTAACACACATATGGATTTACTTCACTCCCAGTTTCCTGAATGAGCACTGTAGGTTGCAGGCTTTTTCAAGTACATCTAGTATAGCTCAATCATTGGCATGTGTAGCAAAGCGAATACTCTGCAAAGCTACAGATGATAGAAATTAGGCTACCTGTCCCTGAAGTGGATGTGGAGGCATTAAAGAGGAAGGGAATGACTTAAGTGAAAAGAAATGTAGGTAACTTCTCCTGACTGAATAAATTAATATTTCAAGCCCTGTGTCCAGAAATTCTCTGCTTTGCGCTACAAAAAACTTGATATGAATGCGTCCTGTAAGGAATATCTATGTGATAATGCCATTTTTGCAACACAGACTTTAAGCATACTCAGAACAAGCTAAGAAAGAAGCCTTACAGCAGAGACACTTCAACAGACAGAAAGCTTGTACTGTAAGAGCTTTTGGGCTGGAAAATTTCATTTTGAGGAAGAAATGACTATAAAGTTTGGAAGTTACCAGCTCCTTATGCTGTTCTCAGGTTGTGGCATATGTGAAAATGGTAAGGGAAAATATGGCAGTACATCTAATGGAGGTATTGCTTCCTTGAGGATCTTTCTGAAATAACTGCAGTTGACAAAACTGGAAAGGTTCTTTGTCCTGTTATTTAAATTTATCTGGAACCTGCCTCAGGAGGGGCAAAAAAGGAGTTTGATTAATAATGCTAAAGCATCTCTAGGATAATAACTGCTTTTTGTTTTACCTGTCCTTCCTAGCTACGAAACCTCTTCACTACTCATCTTCTATTTCAGTCCTGTTTTTTCCAGAAGCCTCCTGGGATCTGCCAAGTGGTCATTGTATCACAGTTCTGCTGACCAGAGATGCTCCTCACAATTGGATGAAGCTTTCAACTTTTTACACCCTGAGTAATGTATTAATCTGTGCGACCTATTTCTCTTTCCTAAATTATTGTAAACTCTGAAGTTGCCTTGAGTACATCCCCACTGATAGCTGTATGACAGTATAAAAGAGAACCCAAGCTACTGCTTTGGGATGAATTCAAAGCATCCTAGAACTTTCTCTCCCCACCCCTCCTCCCGCCCACAAACACGCATGTGATTTAATGTAAATCCATTTTCTGCAGTGAAATTCTAATTTTACTCCTAATAGGAATTAAAAATACACTGAATTTCAAAATCTGCTCTGAATTCTCTGTACAATTGTTGCCATCATTAAAATCAGAACAAGTCCTTTTAGAGATACCACATATCCCCACAAGAGATACTCCTCTTATTTTCTGACAACAGGTCAAAAATGCAATCTGTCATCTACGTGTTCACGGAAACTTTGACCTGTGATGCTCCTTTGATGGCAATCCTTGTATACTATATGTCCAATATTCTGAACAACAAGCCATTCTTTAAAGTAGTTTGAAAGGATTCTTTGCTCTTGCTTTACAGAGTAGAGATTGGGCTCAACTGTTCTTGGATGGTAGCTAATTAAGTAGCATTTCAGATGGATACATTTCAACACAAATCTAGAAAAAACAACATTTAAAAAAACCAGTCTTTTGATATAAGTGGTTATAATACTGAGAAGTAAATGAAGTCTGGTCTGCTCACAACAGTGTATCTATATACAGTAAACAGACTGATTAAGAATCTGTGACAAATAATGCTGGAGATCACTGACCTCCTCAGTGATACTCAAATTTGATAAAGCTTAGATATTTCAGAGCGAGTTCCCGTGTTTTAGCTTTAAAAGGATTCAGAGTCTCACATTCTTTCACTTATGCCAGAGCAAACATGTTTCCATCGCTGTTTTTCTTTCTTTTTTTTTTTTTAATGTCCTGGCGTGAAAACAGAAATTAAATGTATTTCCGAAGTGTTTCAGTCTCTAAAAATTGTGTGGCATTTTGGTATCACTTCCAGCAAGGAGTCTGTCATTCTTAAGAGTCAGTTGGTGCCAGCTAGCGCTACCGCATAAGTTTGGAATATTTTGCTCCTGGCCATGAGCAGTGCAGCTTCCCAGGTGTCACCTCATAGCTCTCACCTCCCGCTCTTACAGATGTCCTGGTGATCATTCATCACCTCTGTGATTTCCACTAGGAAGCAAAAGGTCCTCAACGTGCGTTTCAGCTGCTGTTTCATCTCACCATGACTAAAGAAGCGAAGGTGTGCACATCATCTCCGAGGAGCAACTTCTAATGAATGGCCTGTCAGCCATGTCACTCGTTAAGGAACAAAGGAGAAAACGGTTTGCACGGCTGACGTCTCTTCCATAAATTCCAGATACAGGAAGTGTGTAAAAGTGTACTACTTTAGGAAAAATATGTACAGTGAGCTTCCTTTATTTTTACTGCTATTGCAGCTGTATCAAAGATTTTTTCTGTCAAAGGCATTTCCAGCTGTTTTGATCTAAAATGCCTGCCATAAAGAGTACCCAGAATATCATCTTTGCATATTTTCTTGCCTACCAGTGTGATTTACAAATAATTTGTGAAGGGCCTGTGCTTTTTAGGTTGCAGCAGGATGACTAGTTCAAAGGATCATCACAAATCATTGCTTAAACGAAAACCATGGAAGTCCCTTAGTCTTGCATTGACTTCTGTGTTTGAATAATTCCAGTAGGAGAATTTATCAGTAATAATATTTATGGAAAAGGACTTCTAAAAATAGTTTTAAAGGCTATTAATTCCAACCCCAAAAACCTCTTTCCAGGCCTTCCTCAAGAACAAGGAATGTGAGCAATGCACGAACCTATTGTATGCAGAATACTTAATGTCTCTCAAGTTTTACCTGCCAATAGTGAAGTAACATGAGAAGCCAACCAAAGCCAATTTTCAGAAATTATTCAGTTAAAAATTTAGTTAATAATAATTATTGAATGCCTAGCAGAGTTACTGATGTTGGTAGTCATCCTCTGCTTTAAATGCAGCAACCCCTCCATAAAAACGAAATTCATCCTAAAGTTTGTAAAAAAACAAGTAAACGGTATGAAGTCTGTATTGAAAAATAAATAGCTTTGTACTCAAATGAGAAGCAGAAAAAATCGGGCTAAATCAAGCTGAAGCCTGAATAGAATAATGTCTCAAAAAGAAATAGTTTTTCTTGGTTTCTCTCTTAAACTAACTTTGATGACAGACACCCAGAAACTCAAGGTCTCATAAAGCATGCATTAGACACTGTAAAGGATCTCAAAACCTTAGTGAAACAGTAATGTGTGGATCATTGGTAGGGGGAATGAAGGGAGGATAGCATGGATTAGATGTGGATTAGAACTTGTTTTTAGAAAAAACTCATAAATAAAACACTTAGGCCCAGATTCAAGTCTCAGATACGTGGCGTATATCACCAGATGCTTGTAAAAAATGTTACTGCACTTTCAGGCCTAGCCCTAAGTACTCTATTAATTTAACTTGACATTTGTTTTAGTATTTAATGGGTCAGTGTGTGAAAATGCTTGTGCAACTGCTTTATGTTTGATCTTGCAGTTTCCAGGAGTTTGTAGACAAGGAGATACAACAATGGGTAGTTGGTTGTAATGCATACAGTAACAGAAAATGCAACTTCTTTGTGCAAAATCCAAGCCTTATTTTTGAAAAGTTTCATCATTTACTGCTGAGAACATTTTTATTAAAACACAGCATTTCAGCTTTCTGCCTGGATGTAGATGATCTTTATGTTAGAAGCCACTGTGAGACTACACTAGAACCTGGTGTTTATTCAGATAAACAACACATGAACATTTACTCTTCAGAGACCTCGTCTGTCCATCCTCTGGTTAAATTCTGTCAATAAACATGATATGTTTTTAAAGTGCAAATGTGAATTCTTCTTTAATTACAGAATTACCATCAAATTTGTATGTGTGTATATGATTAAGTCTGGGAAGAGTGAATAGTAGTAGTAGTAGTAGATTGGATATGGTATTATTCCATTATTTGCATTTAATATACCTATGCAAATCTATCTGCATCTATATCATCTATATCTATCTCTATCTCTGTCTATCTATATCATCTACATCTATATCAATGATTCCTAGTCTGGCAAATAAGAAGGCTTTTTTGCCTTTGGCAACACAATAATTTTTAGAAAATGCAGAAAATTAGGTAAGACTTTCAAAGATTAGAGTTTGCAGTAGTTCATTAACTTCCCAATAATTTTCTGTGTTCCATGCACTGTATCTTTGTTTAAAGACTTAATCTGGTAGGAAGGGGAAAAGATCCTTTGTTTAAAAGAGGAAAAAAATTGTCTGAGGGACCAAATTGTATATTTGATGAGTTGTCAGATTACTACACTTGAGCTTTCTATCCTTGCCTGCTGCAATTAAAAGCAGTCTGGGACTATTCCAGAACATCATATTGTGCCTGCAGCAATACCAAGGAACTGTGTCTCTCAGCTAAGCAGTTTCACCTCTCACCAAAACATCAAGCTCTGTGGTAGATGGCACAGGGCCACCTCAGTGCCATGAAAGGATAAGAATCAGACAAAATAGCTGCCCTGCAATGTGAAGGGAGTTTTTCCTTTGTTTTGTGGCCGTGGAGTTTAAATGCTAAATGTGGCATTCCCTCCCTGCCCAGGAGACACTGAGGCACTTCCCAGAACCAGAGATGAAGTCTTTGTACCTTGGTAAAGGAAGGCTGGCCGTTTCCTGCTGTGATCATCAAGATTCACCTTGTCACACTTGGGCTTTTTTCCAAAATCAATGTGCCTAAAATTTGAAACTTAGTTGTTTCAAGTCTCTGTCAATGAAGGAAATCAAGCACCCCTAGTCAGTTCTCCTGATCTTAGGTAGAACGACTCCTACTCTACCAATGCATGTGACTTTCTAATGCCAGTACATAAAGCTGGACAAGGGAGTCTTCAGAGAGCTGTTGTTCTGGACTTCAAGTTAATTAAATGTCCAGATTTTACCTTAATTCACTATTTTTTCTTCAGACAGTCCTCCAACTCTGGCTCCCCAGTGGCCTTTAATTGCCTTGGGGTGGTACCAGGGTGGCCTTGTTGGTCACACATTTTGTTGACCTCTGCAGAAGATATCACAGTCAACACCATGTGAGTCCTAAATAGTCTGCAAAATATGTCAATAAAAGTATAATTTGCCTGTTATTTTCATTAAATCTTGGTATTTCTTTAGGGGTGGTATAGCTGACATGCTTAGGAGGTAAACAAGTCCTTCATTCCTAGAAGCCATCAGCAGTGTGCTTCAAAATGTTGTCACTGGCAGATTTCAGTAGGTTAATGAGTCAGGTAAGTAATTTAAAATATTTGGTGAGTATATTGGCAGCATGGTATATTAATAATTTTACATTGGAAGCCTTAATACTGAGTAGATGAGCTTCTAGGAATTACAGATTGCTTTCCCAAAACTAGGGAACGTACTTTTTGTTGAGAGGACTGTACCTATTTTGGTACAGCCTGGAATACAGGGGAAAGGCACACTTCTAACATCTATGTGGAGGTGATGGTTCATTTGAGTGCCCAAACTATAGGCAGTCTAATTTCTTTACAGACACATTTGTGTGCAGGTATATGGAGAGATATCTAAGCAACCTGGAACCTAAACTTGCTACAAGGAGACAACGCCTCTGCCAATATTTTCTTGATTTTCACACTGTTGTACCACGGTAATGGAACCAGCTTGGTACCATTAGCTCTTATAGAAATAACAAGAATTAAGAGTCTTAATGTGTAAAGGCTGAAAATTCTTCATGGGCACAGACTGAGAAGATCAAGGGAAGAATGAGAAGCAGCAAGAACCAATTTGTTTCCTGGATGACTTACTAAACTTGTGTACTAGTAAAATCTTGCCTTTCTTATTGCTTTTCTTCCTGTGTGGTCAGGACAGAAAGTAGCACTGTCAGCTGCCACAGCAAGGAATGGCAGGAAGAAGTTTAACATTGAGAAAATATGAATGTTTTGTAAGTTTTGTAAATATGTTGAGAGATTTTATAGCTATAAATTTCTTCCCTTGGTAATTACAGGCCACATTGTTTTCTGATATGGAAGATCTAAGTTACACTTTAGTTTTTGAAACAAAACCAGCTTATCCCAGCAGAAAATATCATCTCTGCTTTACTGCTGTAACAGCAAAATAAGAGGAAATGCAATGGACATTCCATAATATGTACAAGCCTTACTTAGGCATTCAGATAGCTCGATATTTAGCCCAGGAGCCACTCTGTTCAGCTCACTAAACATTAATTCTTCTGATGTTTAATTTTTTGCAGGGTGGCATTGTCCCCCAGCTCCTCCTTTTGCAATTTAAAGGTCTGACTTTACGCATTACAGGTTTGGTGGGGAGGATGGGGGGAGAGCAGGGGGGATTGGATAGCTGCCCAATTTCATATGATAAAAGTGAAATTCTCTTCTGTCTGCGGGACAATCCCCAGGGAACAACGTATGAAACCCAAACTTAAATAAAATCATATCCTGTTTGCAAACATCATATTCCCTTTGCTTCTCAGTAATCTGGACCCATAAACCCCAGCACAGCTTGAGAGCCCATTCCTCATCTAAACAAATGCCATAAGCCCCTTTATACTTTTACAACCATGTCAGAAAATAATATTGACTGCCAATAGTGATGTGATTGGAGTTGCCTCCTCTAAGCCATAAAAGAAGCAGTCTGTTATCAATTTCTCTAAATGCATCAAGGGAATTATGGGTCGGTTCAGTTCCAAGTTATAAATGACAATTCAAAAGCCGCACAAGTGTTTGAAGCTGGGAGCCGATGATGACATTATCATAAAAGCCTGCTCTTCTTTGCTTTTGTGGGGTTTTTTGCCTATCAACTAGACAAAAAAATATGGCTGAGAAATGACTTCAAGATTTCTTCACACAGCAGCAGGTCAAACAGGCAAGAAAACAATCACTATTTTTAGTGACAGACGGAGACAAGGAGATGAAGCTTACTTCCATTAAAAATAGATTTCTGCTTCTCTCATTGTCATTTTCACGGCACAACAAGAGAGGAGTTGCATTAGGTGGATACATTGGTCAAATGATCAGTTATAGCTCTAGTGGCTGCTTACAGATGAAAAATTGTGGAACAGTCTGACAATCCACTGAACCAAAATGTAATTTGTGATTATTCTCCCCATTTGACCACTTCACCTGCAATCTACACACCTCTCCTGGAAAACTTTTTGCATTCCAAACCTCTGACCAGCTGCAAGAAACCATCTCTTTTTATTAAAACTGCTGGCCATAGAGCTGCTAGTCTCTCTCCAACACAAAGAACTTCATCCCCCCCGGTATTAGAATTCTTTAACAACAGTTGGTTCTGGAACAAGGTTGAGCTTGAAAAAAAAAAAGCCCATAAAAAGCATTATTACAGGAGGTAGATCCCATACTTCAGTGGATTTTATACTCCTGACCCTGGATAGTCCTCTGATAAAATATTAACCATCATTGAAAGAAAATCTGTTATGGGCAAATTTAGGATGCCAGTTTAGGCAATATTTTTTCCAAAAAAAAAAAAAAATTGGGAAATCTGTTCGATTTAGCTGTACAGATGAAACAGATTTCTGCTCCTAGATGAGAGAGCAAATTGCTACTTGTATAGTTCCTTATAAAACTAAAAAATGTATTGTTTGATTTCTTCTGAAAGCCTGACATATACTAACCCAATGACTCTGACATGATCAATCCCTAGCACTACTTAAAAGAAAACTCATATGGATGAAAAGTGTTTACAAAATGAGTAAACAGTAGTTTTACATAGATTTTTTTCATTGCTACAGA
>VZTR01006380.1:4919-114907 GCA_013400775.1 Chaetops frenatus | reverse complement strand
TGTCCTTCAAACCAGAACAGAGGAGCACTTAGAAGATGTGCAGATCTGGGAGTAGGAGAGGTTATAGCAGTGAATGGCACATCATAACAGTTTCTGAAGTTATACATCATCATCCAAGTCTCTAATAGTGTATTTCAAGATAGTGGAAAAAAAAAAAAAAAAGAGCTCTGACTCTGTTGCTCCCTCCTGTCTTCACATGACTCAACCCTCAGCTGCAACAGCATGACTGGATTTATCCCTTTTGATCTGACCAGCTGAAATTCAGGATCTTGTCTATTCAAACCAGAAAAAGAATTGGGGTGGCCTCTGGCTTCATCAGAGCAACTGCCTCCATGTAAAAATATTTTCAAGACCTTATTTCTTAGCCACAGGAAGCCCTGAACCAATCCATTCACAGATCTGAACTTCTTTCAGTCTGCTTTTGGCCCATAGAGCTCCAGATCCAAGTAGCCAGGTCAGGAGTGACACCTCTGGCCAGCCAGACACCTGTAACTCATCGTTTGGTGAGCTTTCCCTCCTACCCAGCTGTATAGAGAGAGCAGCATCCTTGGAAAAGTGCAAAGACAGTGCTGCCATCCTGCCCAGCTCCCAGCTGTGCCAAAGGCCACACTCTGCCACACCCATGCGAGGCTTAGCCCAAGCACATTTCCCTTCCCACTCAGGGCTTTCTCAGGGAAAGAGAAATCCTGTCTTTTAGCAAGAGGTGTTTATATATTGTTTTTCCACCTGTCCCTCCCTTTCTTACATTTACAAGACAAAGTCCCACTCCTATTTTTTTAATTCTGGCCCAGCGTTGTCATTGATTGCAGGAATGGATTCTCCGAGGGACTTTAGGTAACCGATCTTAAACCATTCATTTTTAAACAAATCTCATTTTGAGGAAAACATCAGCTGGGGAGCCTACTCTGGACCATTGGGCCCACCTCAGATAACTAAGAAATATGTTTCTCTACTGGGGTCTTCAGCAGCACTTTTGACATAAGAGAGGCAAATTAAGGCAACTCTCAGTGTAGTTGGCAGAAGAAATCTTGATAATGTCCCTGTGAGGTACAGATGAGGTGGCAGGGTGGGCAAAGGAGGTGACTCAAAATTGGTACCATCACACTTGTAGCAAGATGCAAATGAAACCACTGTCTCCTTGAGGTGCCCTTATCTGCTGCCACACCTCTTAGGGGCCTTGTGAAGCCCACTGGCAGCAGCAAGTACAAGAACAGCTCAAGCTGCTCTTTGTACTGGAAAAAAATTCTGTTATAAAGGTCCCACCAATGTATTCCATCTCTCAAGTCTGAATAGAGGGGCAGTGCTTCTTTCTGTAAGCAGGCAGTACTCCTGGAAATGGTGCATGGGGCAAAATGAGGGAAGTTCCTTTGTTTTAGAGGAAGAGGAGGAGAAAGGAGTAGGATAGTAGAAAAAAGGTAACTCTAAGAAGAACCATATGAGGGATAAGGAAGGGACCACTTAGTTTTCTTTACCATCTAATTTAAAAAGCATGTTACAGACTATTTAGGCTATAAAAAGGGCTGTGTCTCTAGGACTCTATTTTGACTTCTGAGATGCACTTGAGTGTGAAGGATGTACTCAGGCAAAAGACTCAGTGACTTAGAGCCCTACTCACCATGTGACCTTCACCGAAATGTCTGGGCATGTAGGACACAGAGATACTTTGTGAATAAAGCCATATTGATGGACAGAGGCCACCTGAGAGGGAGTTGCTGCACTGACAACTCTTTCATATGAGCCCAGCAATTGGGAAAATGGAGGTGGATGGATGTGCAGGGAAAAGCTTCTGTTGTGCAGCAGATGTTTTCAGCCTGTTCGGGTGGAGGCTTCTTCCAGCTTACGGTCAGGGAGGCCAAGTTGAGGGTACACAGATCAGTTCATAGTACTGTTGACTAATTTTTCTATTGGGGAAACGTCAGGCTGTGTTTGCTTGCACTTTAGGATGTCTTAATTCCCTCTGCTTATGATGATTCCTGTCCTATAAATGTTTTTACTGTTTCTGGTTAATGAATTCAGTTCAGCCTGGCAACTTATCTGCTAAGGCAGTCTGAGCCGCAGATAGTTGATATTTACCAGGCTGGAGTTAAAAATAATTCACACATTACGTTTGAATGTTGAATCTGAGGTAACCAGTCAACACAAGAGCATAGTCCATAAGTAAGAACAGATGCAAAATTAATCAGATACATATTTTTCTGTTTCTTTCCTCATGACTATTCTCTTTTTCTGCTAAACTCTTGACTGTTCCCATCTTTTCCCTGTTGCAAGGAATAAAACCTGCAAGCCAGGCTCACAAACAAAACTGCCTTTGACTGTCTTTCTGCTGATAAACACAGCAGAGCGTCCATCCATTCTTGCAGTCCCAGGAGTCGCTGTAATGACAATGTTATGTGCAACCAAAGCAGTGCCAGGAGGTGCAGGCTGGAGTGTGGTGGAACAGAACGTCCCTGAGCAGCTGGTGGCCAGGAAGCTGGGAGCACACACCCGAGAAATGCATCCCAGTATCTTTGCTTTGCTCTACAGTGGAAAGGCTTTCGTCTGACCTACCATGGCAGTTCCGACGGCTTGTTAGATGTTTTCCTGTTTCCTTAATCAGCTATTCACAAAGCAATACTGCCAGTCAAGGGGGAAAGCCCAGAGATTTATATTAGCTGGGCTGGATCAAAAATTCTTTCAAGCACAGTGCTGCCCAAAGGCTCATGGCTGTGCTGCGTTTGGAAAGTAGCACAGCAAAGCAACAGTAATGGTCCCACAGACACACACCCCCCTACAAGTTCCCCAGACTGGGAGCCTCAGTCATCTGGTGTGGTCTTCACAAGTGGCTCTAGGAACAGAGTGAGGAGTCCTCATGGGCAGCAGGGGTGAAAGGGGTCGATCCTGCCCTCGAGAAGCTTCTGTCCCAAAAAGGCCACCAGGCTTAAGCCTCTAATTTCTGCTGACAAGTGATATTGGAAAAGTTGGATTCTACATAGCAGAGTCCAACAGCTGTTGATGCTGTTCCTACACCCATTGTTTTTTTTGCCACTCTGCCTCTGTTAGGAAGGATTTAAAAGGTTTTAGGGGCAGGCTATGAATAGGCTTTATTTCTTGCCCTGTAGAGATATTGTAAAGGCAAGTGAGAGACGTGCATTGTGGCAAGTTGACTGTGCTTAAGTCTGATCCTATTAGCATGCTGGGAGCAGGCCTGCCACCAGAAGACTAGGATTGCACAGAGGAAGGACATAAATTGGCATTAGTTACCTCAGACACTATAAATGAACTGTAAAACACACAATGTGCTTTGCTACCAAAGATAACTAACAGGCTCCCATCCATACCACATAAATTTTGGGCAGTTGAAAATTGGTGGATCATGATTAGTGGCTGTGGAGACAGAGAGCTTTGTAGGCCACCCTTAATTCTGGCAGTGAGGAGGTGAGCTAGTACCCAGGGCAGCAAATGGCAACAGTGGTGATAAATATCTATAACATCCATGGGAACTGGTGTATTGGCCATCCTTGAGCAGGTAACCAGACAAAGATTTCCTGGGAGGGGCCAGTGACCCCTTCAGCGTATTCCTGCAGTGACACCACTTGTCTTGCACACCTGCATCACCCCACCACCTCCTCTCTGTGACCCACAGAGGTGGCCTGGTCTAATGCTGACACTGAGCAATGAGGCAAGTGAGGAAAACACACTCTTGCAGGCCAGCCTTTCTCTCTGGTACTTGCAAGCAGATATCAAGAGTAACATCTGGTACCTCTCCAAGGTGCCATGGAGAGGATGTGTTCTGGAACAGCCCATGATCATAGCTGTGCTGTGGTCACTGCCACTCTCCTTGTGGAGCAGCCCCTTCCCCTCCCTCCTGCTCCTGGAAGTACCAGAATATTTACAAAACAACTGTTGTTTTGAAGCTCAGTTCCTGCTGCGTTGCACTGGTTGTTTATTGAGTACTAAATTTTTAAGAATTAACTTACAAGTTGCATCAATACAAAAGAATAATGTAAGTGACAGGATTGATATGTTGTAATCCAGACTTTTAGAGGTTTCCTTCCATACTTACAAACATCATACCTCATCTCATTTGATTTCACACCACTGCTTTACTGCTTTTCCTTCTGTCCTCCCAGGAACCAAGAGCAGAGCAGCCCTAAGAACTGTCTCTCTGAAAAAGACACCATGGGGGAGGAGTCTAAGGGTCTCCCTGAGGACCTCTACAGGCTGCATCTGAGGTTGCCTGTCCTGGCATCAGGCACAGCTTCTGATGACAAGCATCCAAACTGGGCCAGAGCCGTGATGGCCGAGCCAAGCACTTCCTGCCATGTGCATCACTGCTGCACTGGTCCTCAGGGAAAGCGTTGCCCCCACTTAGAGTCAATCAACTCCAGGATAATTTGCTTCTCTCAGTAATATGCAAAGGAGGACCTGTGTCTTCTTTTTGGGAGCATCATCTAGTTGAAACACCTTCCTAGGTCAAACTGACAAAAATGCAGGGCAGCCACAGGAAGGTTTCTTAGGCCTGTTGCTGTAGGCTTGTCGCTCATTGCAGGGGTGCAAACACAGCCATATCCTCTCTCTCACCAAAACACAGGCTGAGAGAGAAGAGGGAGCCAGCAGGGATGCAAAGAGGATATAAAAGGATGGAAGGTGGTGAGAGTTGTCAGCACCAAAGCTGCCTTGACCCCAGTAAGGACTATGGTTGTGTCTGTCACAGCAAGGATGGTGTAACTTTTTCCCTGGGGAGAACCTTGTCTCTGCCTTGCTGTACTGCCACTGCATCTGCAGTGGCCTTCAGGAACAAGATGCATTTAGGTCCAAAGATGTCCCTCCACCCTACGGTTCGTACTCAACTCTCTGTCCTCAGTTAGGTTTCTGCAGTCCAGAAGAGTGGTGTGACCTGCTCTTTGTGTGTGTCCTGCAACCTGAGCAGCCCAGAGAGGCACAAAGTGTCTCAGCTGGCTGTCTTAAAGGTGCCTGCTGTCATTCAGGAGAGGGTAGGGGGTGGTGGCTCCATAATGTCCACAGACAGTTCCAGCAAGTACTTGAAGGAATGTTTGCCTCATTTTCTAGGACATGAATCTGAAAAACACTCACTGGATATTAAAAACAATAAACATTTGTTAGATAATAAATTCCAGACTATGCTTTCTTGATAAACTGGATGATTTTATAAGGACTCCCCCATGACTGAAGGCAGATTCTTTCACAGTGTTGTAATTTGTTTTCAGCTTTGCTCTTCATTACCTGGTTTTGCCTACACCCTGCTCTGTGAATGAGGAAAACACCTCCAACTGCCCTTTGTGCAATATTAAGGGAGAAATTCAAGTAACTGGTAAAGTAATAAATCCTTACTACAGATCATCACTCATTTTTCTTATGAATTTATTTAAGACTTTTACCACTGGTTGGAGGGGCAGAAAGCAAAAGGTAGTGCAATTCCTCTCCTTCGTTACCACAACAGACTGCAAAAAAAAATTAAAAAAAAAAATCCCTTCCTCTATCCAGCTATTGCACTAGTCCAAGTCTATTCAGTGGGACCATGAGTCATGTCACCAACAGCTCTGCAAGTACAGAGCTATTTCTATATCCTAACAAAAGTAATTCTGTAGCTCAGGATGACAAATTCATGAAACATCTGTGAAAGGTCAAGAAACAACATGCCACTTTGGGACAAACAGCCTTTCTTCTGAGGTCCCACATTTAAGAGAAAATTTCTGCTTCTCGGCACATGCTGCCAAAAGTTATATTAAAAATACTATACCATAAAAAAATGTTAATATAGCACAGTGCTATTTTATTTATATTTTTTAGCTAACTCAGAAGGGCAGTTATAATATTGTAAGAAAACAGCAAGTCAGCAGCCAGGTACTAACATTCTTCACTCTGTGCAAATCCTTCCCTTCCAGCCAAATCTGATTTTTACCCATCTTTGCTGTTCCTTTCCCTCTCTGTATAACCTGGGCAGCCAGGGGCCAAAGGCTGCATAGTTTCCATCTCTCCCTTTTCCATTCCAGAGACTGCTCCCAACAAACCGAGACAGCTACAAGGGTGTTCCAAAGAAAATAGGCTAACTGGGGGGAAGGGGTAAGGTGAAGGGTAAGAAAGATCTTTAGGACAGGACCTGAAATAAGATAGCTCAGGCATCTGTGTGCCTACTTGGAATAGAAAATCTGCCCCCTCTGGAGAGCAGAAAACGAGATTCTGCCTCAGGGATGGGTCTGGGACAGGTCTGCAGATTAGCATGTAGCAGTTTCCAAGCAGAAACCCCCTCCTGTTGGTTTTAACATGGAAGGGGGGCTACCTAGCCCCAGTTTAAAAAAAAAAATCCTCTTAAATCTCTTGGAATGTAGTTTTCCTTTCTGTTTCATCCCTTACAATCATAATTACAGGTGCTGCTACTGCTCTATCCATTGTTACCCCAGGCTAATATTTCCATCTTACCCACTCTTTCCAGTTGCTTGCAACATTGTCAGACCTTCAGCTTTCAAGACCTACAATTTTCTCTGACTTAAGTCGATCAGGAAATATTCAGGTTCAGATGCTTTCCTTAACACAAATTAGTGACAAAGGCAGGTTTCCCCACAACTCTTGAGGTGATTGTGAAGGTTCAGTACAGGAAGTTGAAATTTGGCAGGAAGACAACAGTGAAGTTAGAAGGCTGGGTGACACCAACTCGTAGACAGATATTTTTGAATAAATCGATGTGGACTTGATGAGCAAGGTAGCAATGTCTGTCCCTCCTGCAGGCACAGGATTTGATCAGTTCTCTGTTATGCTTGGCTAAAGCAGAGTGTAGCTGGTGGGAGATCAAGCTCTACTGAACACATCACACTGGCAAGCCCGGTTCTACTCGGAAGGGACTGTGTGGGCTTCTTGCGCCATACAGGAGAGAGAGAACGTGGCATGCACTGCACCAAAATCTCATTGAGACTGATGTCACGATCAGTGCTGCAGCAGTAGAGCAGCCCTGCACTCCCAAGTCACCAGGCAGGCGTGTGCCTGAGCCATCTGACCTGTGTCACTGCCTGTCTGTGCCACAACCCTGTCTGTAGAACTGGGGAGGAGGCATACTGCAGTAATCTTCTCAGCTGTGCTGTGGGTACAACATGCTGGTATTTCAAACTGCATTTATGCCAGCCCAGCCCTGGTCTGCCCTGGTGCACTGCAGTGCCACAGGCCTTTCACACAGTGGGAATATTTGTGACTGGCTCCTCCAGAGGACCAGCCTTCAGCATGGCCTTCCAGGCCTGGCTCCCCTCCCACAAAAAGTGTATTGCCACTGACTGGGTGCACTTTGCAGAGCAAGTCATGCAGTACTAGATATTCCTGAGCAGGGTTTCCATGCTCTTTTTCCCAACTGAACTTGGTTATTAGGGGATGATCTATTAAGGAACTCAGTACCCATATTTTCTAAATTTTGTGTCTACCATTTCTCACAGAAGTCGAGTATGGGATATGCTTTAACACCTATCCAGTGGAAGTAAATGGAAACTACAAGCAGGGCATAGTACAGTTTGGAAAAATAGACACCATCAGGCATCCTTCTTCCATAGACTTGTTCTTTGAGGAGCTCTCAGCAAAGCCACCAGAGCAGAAACAAACCATCTCTGTCCCTCAGTCCCTCTGTCATACTGCCTGAATCACTTTGACCTGATAAAGGATGAAGTATGCCAGCAAAGGTATCACCAGCACACAACTACATTTTCACCCAATCCAGATCTCTGGCTGTGAGCATCTAATCTGCCTCCAGCCTCAGGGATGAACCCTAGAGATGAACCCTCCTGATCTCTGCTACATTCAAGTTATTTTGTGCCACTTACTGATACCTGGAGGAAGCAGCAAGGCAGAAAAAAATGCTTGGATGAAAGATGTTCTTAGTGCTGCTTCTTCATGTATATTCATTTTTATGCCTTATTAATTTCTAAATTGCATATAGACAAACACAAATGAAAATTCCCATTGTAAATGTCGAAGTTCCAAAGAACTGGGACTACATGGCTTCACTAACTATCAAGGAAATAAAGGCTCACGAGTGCCTATATTACTGCTGAAGACAAGATCAAAGTCACTTACAACTTTGAAATTCTTAGACACATCTTTCAGTTACATTCTTGAATCACTAAAGCATATGCAACAATAACATCATAAATGTGTATAAATATCCACTTAATGAACACACATGTTCACATGTACTTAATTTAACTGAATTTTATAGTAGCTTTGACATACTATCTGCTTTCTCTGTTTCTGTCTGGGACTGAGATAAGACATTGATTTAGAATTTCTTTTTCTTCAGCTTTTTGTAACTTTCTTAGGATAAATTCTCCTGTTTCCTCACACCTCAAAATTTCAATAACTGTTACTGGATATAGAAAAAAACTTGCAGTTTCAGCCATTTTCTAATATAATTCAAACACTTTAAAAAATATTCTGATTAAATAAAATGTTATTCTGAAAAATTTGTTTTCAAAACTAGGATACTTTTTATGAGGAAGAGATCTGCTGAGAAAAGTGTGCTGTTTAACACCCTGATAAGCAGATCTGTACTTACGAGTTGCATTGATTTCAAAGGATCTGTTTGGAGTGGCAGGCTTATACAGAAAGCCTGGAACATCCTGTCATATGTGATTTTCTTGCCTCCCAGCACTCACTACAGATGCACTTCTGTTGTTTATTCAACATTTGCAGTATATTTTATTGAAAAACAACCCCAAACCAAACAGTAATTCATTATGCTACTTTTAAAGAGAATGGATTTTAAAGTTTTTGAAGCAAGAAGACTTTTTGACCAGTACCAAAAGCACTACAGTCTAGCTCAAAGACTTGGCCTTTATCTTGCAGTTATGTTATAAACAAACAACAGCATAAACCAAGATATGCTGAGATGCAGGTATTTGAACAACAAAGAAAAATAGGATTTTTTTGAAGAAGATTCTAATCTTTACACATTTTAAGTCTCTACTTAAATCAGTATCTAATAGGCTCCACCACTGACTTAAACTCCAAATATTACACCTGCTTGTGTATTAGATAATTATGATGCCAAGAGAATATTTTGCTTTCATTTTTACTCCTGGCTCTGTCCTTGTTTCTGCAGATTGCAGTGATTCAAGAGCCAGTGCTCTTGGCTAATTTGAGAACAATTAACACTCAAGAAAGAGTGTTTCAAAATCGAGCTACTGATAACTTGACAAAAGAAAGGACAAAGTCATAAAATGCACATTAGGGTTGAAAAATGGAAAGGGGAAAAGAAAGAAAGGGGAAAAGAAAGAAAGAAAGAAAGGAGAAAAGGAAGGAAGGAAGAAAAGAAAAGAAAAGAAAAGAAAAGAAAAGAAAAGAAAAGAAAAGAAAAGAAAAGAAAAGAAAAGAAAAGAAAAGAAAAGAAAAGAAAAGAAAAGAAAAGAAAAGAAAAGAAAAGAAAAGAAAAGAAAAGAAAAGAAAAGAAAAGAAAAGAAAAGAAAAGAAAAGAAAAGAAAAGAAAAGAAAAGAAAAGAAAAGAAAAGAAAAGAAAAGAAAAGAAAAGAAAAGAAAAGAANAAACAACGAAAGAAAGAAAGAAAGAAAGAAAGAAAGAAAGAAAGAAAGAAAGAAAGAAAGAAAGAAAGAAAGAAAGAAAGAAAGAAAGAAAGAAAATGGAGTGGTGGAGGGCAAGAGCTGACTTCAAACCTGTGAAAGGAGAAAAGAAGACCAAGATAAACTGAAGCAGGATCAACTACACTGAATGCCTAAGCAGTGAATTGGTTTTTTTGAATGCTTGACAAACTTACATGGGAATCTGGGAACCAAAGAATACAACAAACATAAAAGCTTTCTATTTGTGGTTGCTTAAAGAATAAAAAGGGTCAAGTATGCAGCAGATGAGAACTTGTGAAATATAAAAAATATGCTCCTATTTAGCACTATACCAATTTATTCAAAGTATTGGTGGTATAAATATTTTCTCCCCGTTTAAGCTGTGGCAAAACACAAGAAAAGAGAACAAGAGAATCCCCAAATCCACCTCTATTTCTTCTAAGACTTTGATAAATGGAAGAATTCTTCAACAGAACCATAGCCTAAGTCCATCTTCCCACCATTTTTGGAACCCTAACTTTGAACTTTACTATTTTCATGTTTGCTAAAATTATTCTACACACTGGTTTTGCCTCAACTACTCTATTAGAAATTGCTAAAGAAATTGAGGTGCTTTATAAAATACTTAAACCACTTGCATATCCTCTCCTTGACATGGGTCTGACAGATCATCACAGTGGTGAACAGGTCAAACTCAAGTTTCAGCAGGGGGATGGGTCAGGGAGGAAAGGGCCAAGGAGGAAGAAATTCTTTATGTCAAAGGACCATAATTTCAACAATGACTTGGAAAATACTCATTTCACAAACAAATCACGCCAGATGACAAATCCTTCTCATAAGTACATTATAACTAGTCAAAAGCACACCCACTTTGAGAGTATAGAAATATTCTGAGACTGGTTAGGGCTACCCACATATTATCATCATATATGACAGTTGTTTCCAAAGAAGATTTTCAAATTACACCAACTGGATCTTTTTTATGGGTAGTTGTATTGTGCTGGAGATAGACCTTGGAGAGCAGACACCTCAGTGGAGAAGGCTGCTGTGAAGGATGACCTACCTCTACCTTTCTTCTTTTCATTTTTTTTCTTAGTCAGCAGAACTATTTAAGATCATCACACTACACAATTACACCAAGCAAAGCAGAAAATCTGTTCATTCAGGACGCTCATAAAAGAAACCAAAGCCTATGGTTTTCAACGCACCCCCAAAGGAAAATGGATCCCAACAGCCCCACTTTGGAAGCAATAAGAGAGCAGGGCAGAGAGTGGAGTTCTTTTCCCAAAACTGTATGACAGTTTGATGACAGATGGAGGCAGAATCCATGTCTCTTTGCAGTACTCCAATGCCTTTATCCTTGCCTGAACAAGTGGGCAAACTGAAATGCCATGGAGAGCAGCTTGCAGTGATCACTACTCCTCATTACCCTGTTCCCTCATAATCATCCATTTAATTTGGAACCCAGGAATGGCAGCAGTGGGGAGGGTAAGAACTGCCCTGCAGTTTAGGGACTTTGTGTTGATAGAAAGTAGAAAATATGTGGAGACTGATCTCAAGCCTCATTGTGTTGAGTTGCAGTATAGTCTGGGACTTTGGCAAAAACCTCAGTCTCCAATGAATTGTCATGGACTACAGCTTTATAACCCTGAAGGGAAAAGTCACCAAAAGCTTTTTGGCAAACCTCAAAACCACTGTCTGATCATGACTTCATAACTCTGTTGAGTACCAAACCTGGTCTGCAGCAGTGTTTAAATTATGCAGGTCTGAACAGTAAGAATAGGAGANAAAAAAAAAAAAAAGTGAGAGAGTATGAGAAACTGTACATGTTTTTCTCACACTGCACACTTGCCTCCTCACTTTGCCCTCTTTGGCAGTCCAGTTGCATTGGCTGAAGCTGTTCTTTTGGCCCAGTTGAACTGGGCCAATATAAGAAAATAAAGTTGCTACTTTATTTTCTTCACAGCAAACCTGGCAATATCTGTATTTTGCTAGAGAAAAATAAACAAGCAAATTGAGATTCTTTATAACCCCAGCACAGAAAACATACTGGAGGTCTTAATATTTTTTCATTTAAACACCTGGGAAAAGCAGTTCCCAATTTATAATTCAGCCTTATGGTAACAATTGCAGAAACAGTGACTGAAATGGAAATTATTTTTATTCTGAATCTTTTTGTTTTGTTCAAGACTAACTTTGTCTTACCAAGCAGATGTAAGAACATATATCTTTTATAAAACTAGACAGAGTGCCGTTGCCTTCTCTTGCAGTGGGTTGGGATCCCAATTTAATAACATCAATTTAATAACTAATATGGGCCTAAAGCTAATTTTGAAGCTTTAAGTTTTATCCATGGCTTTCTCTGGAAAAACTGTCATTTCAGTCTCACATTTTTAGGTTCCAAAGAACTGAGCAAGTTGCTGTTGTTTGCTTAAGCTAACGAGCCAGTTGGCTGGCACAATTTAAGAACAAAATCTTGCATTTCTGTGCAGTGTCTTTAAAGCTCCAACTTGCTCACAAGGACAAGAGCAGTCACGATGCAGTAACTTAGCCCAAAATAGGTATGCAAATGTTGGCTGCACTGGATCACTAAGCCACCTGCTAGAGGGTCATTTGCATCTACTTAAACAGAACAGGCTTTACTGGGATGCAGGTTGTTTTCTTAAATACCTATTAGGATCTAGGCAGGACAATTTTCATTTCTTAACGGAAAAGGTCAAATTCTGCAATCCACACACTAACAGTAATTTTGAAGAGCTAAGAAAAGCAGCATCCAGAACACCTGTATTTAGATAATTAAATGATAATTAAATCTCCAAAATAAATGCCACAACGGCTTTAAAGGCAGATGAGTTATCTAATGTGCTTGTATGTGGGAGTGCAGCTCTCCCTGCAGTGGCAAGTTTAACATTCAAGTGTGCAGCAGTCAATCCAGGTGAACAAGCTTTCTGCACAACTGGTATCAGAAAGCTTCATCAAAGCAAAGGTTTTTTTCTTCCTGCAAAGACAACAGACACCACCCTGAAGTGCCAAGCATGGCAGTTTCTGTCTGGTCATATCTGCCTGCCTGTGATCACCACTCCAGGATCTGAACTCCACGTGCTGCCAAAAAACAGCCCCACCACAGAAAAAGTTTGATTGAGGTATTTTCACTACACAGGGCTGTGTCTGACCCTGAATCTTCTCCCAGCTCTGCTTCATGCCAGTATTGCAATGAATCAAGTTAAAATAATGGAGTTCCAGCAACATAAGCCTATAGTCTTCCTGCCTTTAGTGGAGTGATCTGTTACAACAGAGGTCACCTACCTTTGCTGGCCACTACTGAGACCAGCAGAAATCCCTATGTGCCACAGAAATGGAGCCAATACCATTACTGCTGAATTTTCAATCAGAAAATTACAGGTGTAGATAAGACAGCTACAACACAGACCAGGCACAAACAGCTTTGTACCCCTTTACGTAAAAGAATTATCTTTCTTAAACTTCCCTGTGGGTCTTGTGATGGGCCATTCTCTGTAAATACTTCAGCAGGTGATGTCTGATGAGGTGGAAGGGTTATGGTGGAAGGGGGAGATCCTGGACACAACCAAAGCAATCTGAGACTTTGCTTTTCACTCTTGACTGGGAACTGACCATGCTACTACACATTTTAGCATCAGTGTAGTAAAACTGTAAGTGAATAACCAAAGTGCTAGGAAAGTGTAAAGGAAATGCCAGTGTACATCAGTCTTGAAAAAAGACACTTTAAAGAATGCTCAGTAGGTAATTAAAGTATTGACATAGCCTTTTTACATATCAGTATGGTTTTGCTTCCCTAACAGTATTTTTTTCTGCAGCAAATATGTGTATGTATGAAATCCATTCAGCATGTAAAACCCAAAGGTGGAATGTATGTGTCTGATAAATAGCCTGTTACAAACTTCTTGTGTTTCAGGATTGTTCTGCTTCAGTTTACAATTTGTTTTATGTCCTTTTGAAACTGTTTTGGTAAAACTGGGATTAATTTAATACATATTTTAGTAAAATTGTTTGCAGTAGGGTAAGACAAAATTATGAAGTACAGCAGACATTGAAGCACTGAGATGCTTATAGCATTTAGGACAACTCAAAACAAAGCATGTCAAACTATAAATTCCACAAATTTTCTGATTTCCTGGTACCAGTTGCTCTGCCCCAGATACATGCTAGAGTGAAAGGTCTTTTATACAATTCAGTCTTTCCTTAGACAGTATGATAGGTATATCATTTAATTATTTCCATGCAGCCACTGTGTTCAAACAATAAAATTCTCAGTCCAACTCATTTTGTAAATATGCTAGAGCTGTTCAAGGGTTCTCTGAGCTCATGTGATTGGAGTGATGGCCCTCAACGGTCAAAAGAAAGGAAAATTCTCGGCTGGGATTTTTCCATCTGGTTTACATTGCAGTCCAAACTTTATGGATCAAAGAAAAAGCATTTTCTCTTTCACTGTGTTATCTAACATGAGCCAAAGTATTTTTGGGTCTGTTTGGTGGAAAAGAAAGAGAGCACCACTTTATGGAAACTATCCCTATTTTTATGAGTTTCAAGTCACTTTTTAAAGTCATAATGTGTATTAATAGACATGGGCATCAGCCATGTGAATGCTGGTAAAGAGAGCTGAGCAATGAAATCTTTGCTCCATTTTTATTTGGTTCTTAGAAAAGATGTGACTGCCATTCCTAGAAAGACGATCACATGGCAGCTAGTACAGAGGCAAACAAAAAAGAAAATTTCTGGCTTTTTGCATCCACAAATCAACAGCAGAGCTACCAAATTCTTTTAGCTGTAAGGCTATCTAGCCTGTAAGGCTTGGGCTGAAATACAGGAGTCTAGAAGGAGTTTAGTTAGTCATATGGAGCTTTGACTTGGAGCCTTTGAAGGCAGACATGCTCTTCTCTCTTTCCATTCCAGACACTTTTTTCTAATGCTTCTTACTTATATCAACAACCCCTCGAAGTCATAAATTCTGGTCCTCACCTCTCATAACTGGCACCTAACCTTGCTGCCTAGTTAGCAGAGTTGGGGTAGGGATAGAAAAAAGACTTCTAAAAGAGAAAAATAAAAACAAACAAACAAAAAAATCCAGTATGCAAGAAACACGCACTACTCTGAACTTTCCAGGGATATAACAAACAAAATCATAGAATCATTTAGGTTGGGGAAAACCAAGCTATAGATCTAGAAAAAAGGGGAAGAGACTGATGCACAGGAAGTTCCACCTGAACATGAGGAAGAACTTCTGTACTGTGCAAATGACCAGGCACTGAAACAGGTTGGCCAAAGAGGTTTTGTGGAGTCTTCCTCACTGGAGACTTTCCAGAACCATCTGGACATAATCCTGTGCCGTGTGCTCTAGGATGACCCTGCTTGAGCAGGGAGGTTGGGCCAGATGACCCACTGTGGTCCCTTCCAGCCTGACCCATTCTGTGATTCTGTGATCACTGAATTCAACCATAAACCTAAAACTGCCAACTCCATGACTAAACCGTGTCCTTAAGTGCCAAATCTACAAGCCTTTTAAACACCACCAGGGATGGTGACTCCACCCCTTCCCTGCACAGCCTGTTCCAGCACTTGACAACCCTTTCAGTGAAGAAATTTTTCCCAATATCCAATGCAAACATTCCCTGGTACAACCTGAGGCTTATTTCTCTTGTCCTGTTTCTTGTTACCTGGGAGAAGAGGCCGACCCCCGTCTCACTACGACCTCCTTTCAGGTATTTGTAGAGAGTTGATAAGGCCCTCCCATAGCCTCCTTTCCTCCAGGCTGAATAACCCCAGCTCCTTCAGTCACTTCCCATATGATTTTTCACCAACATTGTTGTCCTTCTCTGAATGCACTCCAGCACCTCAATGTCTCTTGTGTAGTTACAGTCTTTTCATGACAAGGTACAGAGTTCCATAAAAAACCTCTCTGCCAAACAAAACACCTCAAAAACACAAAAAAAGAACAAAGAAGCCATTGTTTTTATATTTCTTTTCTGTCTCTTAGGCATTAGAGAGACTTTAAGTGGCTATAACTTTACAAAGAATCAAAGTCTATCAGCTGTGCAGTCAAACACTTTCTTCTGGACTGCTTACAGTCTTTTAGTCACATCAGTGTTTTACTGGGGATCAGAAATACAAAACTTTTTAAAATTTGCTGGATTTAAAATTAGAAGAAACAAAGATTAATTAGATGTACAGATTATACCTATCAGATCTTGGTGGGAAAACTCTCAGATAGCAAGTAGCACAGGCAACTGAGTGTGCTTATTCTACAAAGTCTGTGAGCAGCCCAACCTTGCAGGAGGTAAGGAGCACAGATGGGAGTAATGCAGTGTCCAACTGTTGGAGAAAACCTTGTCTGCCTGCAGGAAAACCAGACATTTTTACACCAGTCTGTGAAAAGTAAGAAACTATACCCTAAACTAGTCCAAAGCACATATATTCCAAATAAAGGAAAATTCTGCTAAGGAAAGGAAAAAATATCAGAATTCAAGAGCTAGATACTTCCACTGATTGGAATATTATGTTGGATTTAGATGAGATGATTATTACAAACAGGACATGACTACATAGATTAATATGACATCTGAATCCAAAATAAAGATTTTGCAAAGAAAGGTGACTCATGTGGAATACAGATGGGTGAAACTTCAGGCATACTCCCTGCAAGTGGAAATAAAGTCTTGAGAAATAGAGAAGTTTACAATTGCCTATGGAAACAGAATATCTGTTCTTGTGTTGAAAACATATCCAAGTGTATATTTCACTTAAAGACATTATAGTGCAGAGGATGAGAAAACCTTGCAAACAGGAACTATTTCTATAGGAGGAAAAAACCAGAGCACAGCTGTGCATTAAAGCTGATGTGCTGGAACAATCCAAGAGGAGAAGGCCATCCTTCCACACCTTCCTTTGGGGCTGCAGCATCTGCTGCCCTCCCATGCATCAGTCCAGCTCCATCAGTCAGGCTTGCCCACCTCCCATAGAACTAGTTGCTGTTGTGGGGGATTAGTGTGGTGTTGAATTGTTCACTGAACCAGTTCCTGCCTTGACCAGATATTGAGCAGCTGTTTACTGTAACCAGATTGTGCACAACAGTGAATGGGATGGAACAGAACCACATCTTCTGGTGGCAGCCAACAGTTAGAGCAAGTTCTGCACAATTTAAAACTTGGTGTAAGCAAGAGGACACCAAAGGAAGAGAAATTGCCTGCAAGTAAAGAAGTATCATAGACACTCCATTACTGTCTGCTTTTAGTGTTAGAAAATGTCTTTAAATAAACCCATTGTTTAAAACTTTGTTTAAAATAGAAGAGGCATAGTGAAAACAGTATGAAATTACACGCACTGGTATGCGTAAACAAATGTTAAATCCATGGTACAAGTTTGGCCTGGGACTTCTTGGTGCTGTTGACTATGGGTAGTGGCTCTGCATTTCTCTTGTCATTATCCAGATCTCCTTAAAGAATATATGATGCATAAATTCTATATTTAACACTTATGACAAACCACCTGAGCATAATGTCTGACACTGGATCACAATTTGATTGTTATGTTTTGCGACAGCTGTGATTTGAATGATATTACTTCATAAGCTGGGAATTATAATTATGCTGTCTTATGAAAAACGGTGTTCATATTGTTCAAATAACATTTTAAAAACCTGATAAGCTAAGTTTGCATAGGTAGGGAGTATTAACCTGCAGGACAACACACCAGGGACTATCACCTGTTAAAATCCTGTGTAATAAAATCCTTAGAAATAGGCCACTATAGCTAAAAATAAGGGTATTCTAAGTTCTTGTAAATACAATGAGAAAAAGTGAGACAAAGAAAAGCAATACAGGCACAGGCCTATGCACATATATAGTATCAAAAACACAGTCCTCATCCTAGAGGCCTCTGTATCTTATGAAGCTGCTTCTGTGAGTGGCCTGTTCTGGTCCTGGACACAACACAGGCCACTGTATTTTAACTCCTGCATGGCACTGGGTTTTAGCTTCCAAAAGTAATGTGGGAACTGGAGCAGCTTTTCAGAGCAAATGAAACAATGACTTGAGACAAAGAGGTGTTGCAGAAAAAACCCCACACCTAAACCAGATGAGATTGAGGTGAAAGTCAGTGTGGTATTAAAGGCTGGATAAGAGTTAAAAACATACAGCCAGCATTTAAATTCTGTGCACCTGTGACAGGAGCAGGGGAACATATAATGAGAGGCTTCAGGTTTTTGTGAGTCCCCAGGCATGCACATATTATTACAGGCTGAAAAAAATAGCAAACCATGAATCTACAGAGAAAGAGCATTTCTCTGGCAATTGCAGCATGAGCTAATTTCTAAAGGAACTCTATAACCCTCAGTAGAGAGGCAGAGTGAGCCAAAGGAGGAGAAAAATTATGTCTGAGAAAGGCAGTGAATGTAGGTGGGGCTAAGAAAATCTAGCACACTCTTTTAGTATTGCTTCCCAATAGAGCACAATCATTATCATCTTGGGGTGTAATGTTTTGTTCAGGTCTCAAAAGAGCAGGATACAGGAAATAAAGGAAAATGGAGTTCTTCACTAACTCCAGGATTAGAAGATTGAATGTTAGCTCCTCTGCTGCTTATGGAACTGCAGAATGGAGTTTAATGTATTCACTTGTTTAATGAAACTGCAGATTGAAGTTTAATATATTCTTTTGTCATGCATACAATTAAACCAGAAATTTGTGGCTGATTGTGAATTGTTTACTAATGAGACTAATAATTACCTGCTGTATCCATTTGAGACAGGCCAGCAACTACATAGTCTATCTTCTGGCTAGATATGCAAGAATAATTTACAGTCGGAAAGGATGTCTTAGGAAGCACGATTCTCTAGGAGAAAGTTGGCAGTGGATAGAGAGGCAGAAGTTTAAAAAAGCATTATTAGACATTTCAGACATGTAAACTTTCCTTCTGAGGGCAATTTACATTGTGTGATATGTCCCTTTGTAAAATATTAGCTTTATTGGCCAGAAGCCCAATTCTCTGGTCACATTCACAGCTCTCATGTGAGAACAAACTCAGACACAGAGGATGAGAATCAGTTCTTGACGTGTGTATCTTGGATGATACAAGAGGAATAATAAAAGAAACCAAACCTCATTCTATGAAATAAATATCAATGCCAGCTTCCTGCAGATACTTGTGGAAAAGATGCTCAGCAGATGTGCAAGTGTAGAGTGCTACTGACTTCAGAAGCACAAACACAACTTATTCTGTACAGAGCAAAGCCTTGAACCTTCATAGCTTGCAAGTTTTATTTCTGTGGAGGTTTGCATGAATAATGCTCAGATTGCTGAGCCTTTTCCAGAGAGCAAAACACGGGACTAAACTAAATATTTTTAAATTAAGTGAATGATGGACCTCCAAAACTAGATGCCTTTCACAGAGTAGAAGTTTGCCTTTTGTTTCAGATAAAAGAAAACCTCACAACTCCAAAACTTCTCTCCAATAGCCCTACATAAGGCTGACAAAGTACATATTCCTGTATATCTGGATATATAGCTGGCCTGCATTCATAACTTCTGTTTTCTGTTTCTGAGGAATTTTATTTGGCGTGTGAAGTGGTTGTTAGCAACCACATATGGCCTCCCTGCCCCAACTGGAGGGTTCTGTGCAGAGCTGTGCTGCTCAGAAGGCCCTGAGCCTGCAGTGATGTGGGCAAACTGCCCCGGCAGTGCCCACCACGTTTCCATGCAGGTGGGCTCTGGGCAGCCACGGGGACTCGCCACAGGCGAGCAAACCAAGGAGCAGCTCAGCCTGTGAGACTGCCCTAGGGGAACCCCAGGGAGTGGTGAGGGACCCTCCTTCTACTGCAGGACCTACCAGTGAAACCTGGCACTGACTGCCTGGGAATTTATGCCTTGGAAGAGTTTAAGTGCACTGATGCAATTTCAACCCTTCTGGGCAAGACACAGCGCCATCTTTTGTGAATTGCTAAAAGCCTTACTTGAGTTGAACTCTGCAGTTTCTGATGGTACCTGGCTGCCCAGCACAGGGAGGTAACACACCTCCTCACTAGGTCATGCACGATCCCACAAACTGTGCAGCAGGCCTGGCAGCAGAGCTCCTCCTTGTCTACCCAGGCAGGCCAGAGGCTTGTGTTTTGCAGCCTACAATAACAAAGACATGAGGCCAGCTGACTGCAGGCAACAACACCTCAGCAGCCCAGACCAGATTTGGGGTTTGTCTTCAGTACACATTCAAGGTGCTTGTGGCACTTTTCTGTTGGCTCTTGAAGACAAAAACTCTTTCCCAAAGGATCAGTTGATCAAGATGATATACCTGTTTTGGGCTTCATCCTTAGGATGACCTTCATAGTTTGCTGAAGCAAAAGGGATGATTTTTTCCTTTGGAAAATTTAAAAGAGGCAGTTAACCTCAGCCATGTTTATCTACATTACAAATATATTTTTACTACATTATTGAAGCCTGCTGCATAAATTACACTTTGCAATCCTTTGCCAGAAGCTCAGGGGTAGACTAATTTTACCAAATAATCATCATCATCGTCATCACCATCCCATCTCTTCCTTATGGGCTGTACCAATTTTTAGGGGATAAACCTACACAGTTCACCACACCAGTTAGGATTCTATTTTCTATCTTAAAAAAAAAAAAAATTACATAATTACATAATGCAGAAACACTTTCAACTCATTACTATACTGAAAAAGCAAATAAAAAGCTCAAGTTTAATGTGCTCAGAGTTCTTGGTTTGGAAAATTGCTTAGTACAGAAAACAGTGATGCAAGAAAAGCCCCTTTGGGCTTTAGGACATAACTCAGAAGGCATGAGATATTGCTCCCTCTGCAAACTGACATGGGCTGCACCTTCCCTTTATGGTGGGGCAGGTGAGACTGGCAGCAGGTTCAGGATCACTCCAGAGAACTGAGCTAACCATGGAAACCACAAGCAAGGAAAGAGTCAATCAAAAACCCTGGGGTTAATGAACCATGCAGCAGCACCTTGAGACTCTCATTTCATTCCAATGAATGCTTGTAATTGGGAGTTAAAACCACCAGCAAAGCTAAAACCATGAAAGGAGGAAGAGATTTACACTCACCTGCATGGGGAGTTTTGAATCCCTCATTCCCTCAAGACAGACTCTTAACTCACCCAGCAGGAACTGTGGTTTGTCAGGATGCTTTAGCCATACAGATTTTCCACATGAACGCCCACTACACATAATTTGTACTCCATGAGCTGTATGTGTTACCACAGGTGGGATCTGCAGGCCATAAAAAGCAAAGATGAACTCACATTTAAGTAGTTTTTATTCACTTCTGCTTTTAACATGACCCTGGAGAACGTACTTTTTTTTTTTTCCATATTACACATACTCATGCACACCTGTGGATTGGGGTTTTTTTTTATTCTGAAGTTTGTTTTGTTATTTTTGTTGTAAGGTCTATAAAAAAGGTTTCAGGAAGCTACTACTTTTTGAAGTTCTTCATAAGATTACAAAAAACCCCCACAGAGTTAGCTTCCTCTTTCTTTTCTTACTTTTAACTTTGAGAAAATGAAAAAAACCAAACAACAGGTAGGATGACTTAAAGCATTCATCTCTTGAGTTTTTGAATGGAACTGTTTGCTCTTTCTGGCTTTGAAGGCTTGGGGAGCTGCAATTTGAAGCACTAACTCCCATTTTATTCCAAAACATTTTACCAGAAACTGTAAGATCAATGCTGCTTTTCATGGGAGTTTTGATTATAGGTTAGCACAAGAAATGCAGTTCATCTGGGGAGCAGTGCTATACAGAACTGAAGCATGAGACTGTCAAACTGTAAATATCATGAGGCTCTGCAAGAGGAGAGGGGACACAGGCTCATTCTGCCCTGAGCTAGAAGGAGATATTCCTACACTGTACAATCTATTATTCCATAAGATTTTGATCAACACCATAAAAACAAATCTGAATTAATGCTTTTCTTCACTTGCCATTCTGTGAAGTGCAGCTTCAGGCTTTTCACCCTAACTGGACATTTTGCTTTTGAAATAATCTGGGTTTTCCAACAGACAGCTAGTTTGCTTCTCCATGAGCTCTAAGAAGGCCGGCTCATCTCCTTCTCCTTGGCAGAGGTGGTACTTTGATGGGCAGCTAGGAAGCTGCTCTCCAGGGCAGCTGGAGACCCCAGTGTATGTAATTTGAACAGGCAAATAACCAGCTTTTCTTAATACATGTCTTTGAAAAAAACATACCTCTCATTCCCACAGTCACACCACACAGTGAACACTAGCAACCTGTCATTTAAAAGAATATTTTAAAGGAACAGATTAAAAAAAGCATAGTCAAGAGGTATAGAATTCTGTAACTGTGAATCAGCTACATCAGTAAAAGGCTGAATTCCCTTGGCTGGGAAAAGAGGAGCTTTCTAGGCTAAAAGCAAGTTCTTTGTGGCAGCATCTGGTAGAAACATGTCACTGCAAGGAATTGTGGTTCCCACATCCTCAACATGGCTGAGCAGCCACCCAAGCAATGGGGCATCACACACCTAATTCCAGGAGGAAAAAGCCCACAGAGTAGAGGTGTACAATAGCCACTAAAGGGCAGGGTGGGAAAGAGCTTTGTTTATGCTCTGGCAGGACGAAATTGGCAGTGGTTACATCCCCAATTATTTACGCCTTCATGAACCAGGAGCCCAAGTCTGCCCTCAGATCTCCCATGGCAGCATCACAGGGACCAGAGCACGAGCAGGCCTGAGCACCTCGATGTGCCTGGCCTGCAGAAGGAGCTTCCCTGTCTCAAGTTTCAAATCAGTGGAATGTTCAGGATTGTTCAGATCAGGAAGAGGTCTCTTCCCCTCCTTTACTTCAATTTTAATATAAAGTAAGCACAGAATCTTCCAGCCCAGAGACACTGAGTGTATAACATGTAAAGGTCTGTCTGGGACAACAGAATAATTGAACAGCGGGATAAGAAAACAGAGATAGGCAATGTGGCCAACTACAGATGTCAGAAAAAGGAGAAGGGTTACTGACCTATTTCTTTTTGTGAGAACGTGACCAGGCACAACCCACAAAGATGTCTGGTCTGCTTTCTGAAGAGAGTAATAAAACCCCACGAACAAGTGTGATACAGCATTTCCTTATTAACTGAGAAATTGAGGCAGAGGTGGATATTCATATGACCTAATTACTGATGCCTACAGTTAGTCTTTCAGGTTCTCTGTAAGTAATAGTGAGAGTCAGATGCACCTCCTAAGGGTCAGCCGGTTTATCTAAAGTACGCTCCTGCTATAAATCCTCTTCTCAATAAAGGAAGCATCTCTGTCTCTCTCCATTAATAATGCTTGACTTAGGAGTGTAATCAGTGCCAGAAGTTTGATGCTGTTAGTACTACCAGGTTGTCTTCTCTCTTTGTAGTGTCAGAGTGGTAGAGCAGGCTGTTCTCTGATCTTTTCTAATGCTTTCTGTCTGCTTCCAAACAAAAAAAATAGCACAGGTTGCATCTAGTTTGTGATTAGATACCAGCACACTGGTACCAGACGTGCACACTGCAAACAGTAGTTTTACAAATAAAGACAAGCTAAACATTAATAAGCATGACAAAATCTTCTTCATGGGGGCCTATTCGCATAAAACAGAGGAGTGTGCAAGCACCAGGCATTGATGGTAGAAACCAGCAAGGCAGCAAGTAATTTTCAAGCCTAAAATAAAGATAAAAGCCAAGTGAAAATACACGCTACGAAACTCCTTTAAGCTGCCTTCCTCCTCAGGAAAAATGGAGGTATTATCCCGAAAAATGCTATCGTGAAAAGTTCTGTAGTATTTTTATTGTTAAGGTTTCCTGTGTTAGAAAAACAGTTAATTTTTTTTCTCCTGGTTTAGTTTACCTAACACAAAAATATTTAAATATAGGAGAAGAAAAAGGGAAAAGAAATGAATAAGAAAGGAGTTTAAGCTCTAGAAACATTATTTTCTGCAGTGAACTCAGAGTGACCGAAGTTCGTAACGTAAGTTGAGCATGCAATACTTTCCACTGCTTACAGTTCCCTTCTGAACTTCCATTTTGTGGGAATACACTTGGATTATTGCTGACCTGTCTTTGGAAAAGGCTCACTGTGTATTTTGCCTTGGCTTCCTTCCATTTCTACTCCTCTAAGTCTGTTCCCCATTTCAACATCTCTTATTGCCACATTGCCAAACACGTTACACAACCCCAGAGAAGCAATTTATAGGAATATTAGTAATTCAGTGACAAAACAAGCACTTTTCCCTTCAAACAGATTATTCTCTCCTGGGAATCATAGTTATGTAGCTGTTTGCTCCCTTGTTTACAGCATTGCACTGGTTGTGGTATTTAAACAGGCAAATGACCCAAAGCAGCACAAACCCGTGAAAGCCAGTGCTCAGCAGAAGCTTTCAAAGCAAAACCTGGCTGGAAATATCCTGTGAAGACTTCTTCAGCACAGCCTGGATGAGTCTCATATATGAGTGTGTAACCTTCCTATAGCAAATCAAATCAAACCAAATATGTGTTACGGAGAGATCCTGATTTGACATCCATAGCCTGAGGCAGCACCATCCTGATGAGTCCCCTCAGCACTCTGGGAATGTAACCCATCACCAAGTACAGGGCACTCTTAAAATGCCAGCAGATGCAAGGGCAGGAAGCTGCATAACTTAGCCCAGGACTGGAATCACTCATAAATGATAAAAACCTTAAAAGCAGTCTCAACAAAAGTACTGAAATTCACAACTGTTGTCTAAACTTGCAAGCTCTGTTTACTAGAACACTGGCTCCCACGAGATACTCCAACAGTTTGCTAGGTCAAAGACCTTAGTTTGCAGTATCTTATTGGAAAGTTACATCAAGTTAAATGTCAGCTTCTCTGGAAAAAGACGACCCTCTTTTATGTGAGCTTAACCTGAAACACATCAAGACCTTTTAATCCACCTCTCTCACAAAACAAAAGCTTCATAATAGGAAGTGTGTTTTGCTGACCCTTAGCTGCTCTTTTTAACCTGTTTCAAATATTGCCATTCCTGCAGAAGAGCTTATCAGAGTTTACAGTCCGACACACTAACGTGAAATAAAATTACTGACTTTGAATTTATGCATTGTTACAAGCTGCTGCTCATGGTCACGTTTATTTCTGCTTGGAACTCATGAAGACCTCTGTAAAAAAATTGGTGGCATGAATGAAGGGCAGCAATTGCTCAAGCTGTCTCCAGGAATTCAACCTTCAAGTCAGCCCAAAGAAAGCCCTGTAGCTATATTCTGCTCTACTGTGATCATATTCATCCTCCAATCGTGCAGTTTGTATAACCTAACACCAACTTTCAGTGGACAACTGTGGTCAAGAGATACTCAACCTCTTCCAGGAATGAGAAAAAAGTCTAGTAAGACCCTCTGAGCCAAGAAGCACAGCCAGGGGCAGAGCAGTGTGCTGCTGAGGCTGATGGCTGTCTGACACTCAGGTGGTGGTAAAGCAGGTCTACTAAAAGCATCATACCCACCCCTCAGGTGTCACCACAGAAGGAGATGGTCTCACAGACACAAAATGACATTTTTCTATGTAAGGCTACCCAAGCAAGCCAACACAGTTTTCCCTTGGTTCAATGTCAGATTTTATGTTTTCCTGTGCCAAATTGGTGAGCTCTACAATCTGCCAAACAGTGACACCACATGTCACCACAGAGAAGACTTCATCAGAAAGACTTACTCAGATGCAGGCAAAAATAAATATCTCCATCACTGGTGCCATACAGTTACCAACAACATCCTCAGCCTGAGAACTTGCATACAGAATAACACCCACATGCCTATGCCTGGAGTGACAGATATCATTCTCACCATGTGTCATTTCCTTTTGAAATCCTTGAGGTACCACTGATGTCTCTTCTGGCTTCAACTAGTGCCTGCACCTATAGGAAAACACCATCAACATCACTGCATGGGCACTGGGACATTTAGCTACTGGGTGGCACACAGTCAGCATGCAGTGACTGTCCAGCCAGCCTTATTGGAGATTTCACCCATCCCCTCCTCATCTGAGAGCACGTTGTCCCTGGTTATGGGCAGTTACCGCACGTGTTTTGATCAGGCATCAGCAGGAATGTGTGTGTAGGGACAGTGTTCGGCATGATGGGCCCTGAAGAGCTCGAGGGATCTAGTCCAGCCTGGAGCAGAGAAAGCAGTTTGTTACTGCACCACTGGATCTGTACACTTCAGCTGGTTTGGCCTGGGAGATACAAGCTCCTCTTGACTTGCCATCTCTTTCAGACGCGAAGCATCAAGAAAAATTATTTTTTAACGATCTTATCAGTACAACTGAGGAGTGATGATGAAGCACAGGGCAGGGACGGGAGTGAGGGGCAGGGGAAAGCAGAAATGTCATAAACTGCTCCCCACAAGGCAGCCGAATTGTGTAATACACCCCCAGCTTCTAAATGTCAGCACTAATGAGTAGGTTTTCTCCTGCCTCTGTGAATTTTCCATCTTTCCAGGGCAGAACTGAAGGCTATGTAGGCAGTAACAAGGGAATGAGTAGGCAAACCAAGTGACAGGNTCAGAAAATTCCCACATCCTCTTCAAGGACTTTGGTTGCTATAGAATCACAAAAATAGTAATAGGCTATAAAGGCACTGTAAACCAATAACTTTCACTGTCCAAACTGGAGCAGAGTTAAACAGGAGAAAAACACAAGACTAAGGCCAGATCCACAAGCTATTGGGAGCTTTTGGGACAGAAGAAAATAGGTTTGAGCCCTCCTGTGTGAACTTTCTGGGAAGCAATAAAGTTAATGAAAAACTGTCATGTCCAAATTCAATACAGGGATTTACTGATGGCTGTGCCAGCACAGTATGATCTGTCAATTTGCTGGCTACCCTCAGCAACAAATACTTGGAGTTTCTCTAGCAAGGACATTTTAACCACATTCAGGATGAAATACAGTACATCCTAACATAACAGGACCTTATTAGACATGTCACTGAGAAACAGGAATGATTTTTGGTTTCACATTTTGTAAGGGGTCATCACCAAGGGTGTTTGTGGCATTTTGTTCTGCTCCAAGACACTTCCTGCATAATTAGTGCTCTTGCCACTGTGAAACTACTCAATTTATACCTTCCTTAGTGAGCAGTGCCACGTAACCACAGCATTCAAGGAGCAAATAACAGTTTGATTGTCCATGCTTATATTTTCCGTATTCAGCAGAGTAGATATTTTATTTCCATTAAATTTTCCAACCAGTCTTTGTTCATCCATCACAGACATAAAAGAGGACAGTTAACTCATACATTTCCTGAGGCCACCTCATTACAAAGCTCATTATCTATATTCTAAAGAAACTTTCTCTGTTACTCTGCAAAGTAAAAAAGTATCAAATGAACAATTCTATTTATTGTACCACCCATGAATTTGTGACAACAATAATGCAATTCTGTCCCCAAATCATCAGTTGTTCTTCCTGAGATGACTGACTTCAGAGTGAATACTCCTACTCAATGGTTTCTTTTCTTCCAAATAAATTCTTAGCTTTTAGGTGTGTTTGTATTTCTCCAAGATCTCAATATCCTTAAGCAGTGGCTAAAGACAGGAAGATTGCTGTTTTTCAAAGAAGCCGATCTGATGAGAGTTCACCTCTCTACTCCTTTAAGTGTGTAACAGAAGTAGAAGAAAGACAGAAAGTTCCCTCAGAACATATGTGTAATACAAACCCACAATAGCAGGCTCTGGCCCTTGTGGTCCCAGGGGCTGAAGTATCTGTTTTCTTCTGCAGAGCTCTGATCTCAGGCAAGTGAGGATCACTGACTTCATTCTGCCATTAAATCTCTGCCCTACCACCCTTCCACCAGCACAGTCCAAAAAACATATTGAAGAGGTGATAAAAAATAACTACTTTAACTTGGTTTTGTACTTCTTTGTGGCCTATGTGACAACCTACTTTAATATGGATTTTAACTTCCTGAGAAAACGTTTCTAACTCATTAAAATTACCCACACTCAAAAAATCCCAAAACAACCCAGACCCAAAGACAAATCCAAAGACCCCAACCCTGAAACTCTCAGAACAGAAAAACAAACCAGGGAGGAAGGGGTGGGCTTGCTGTCATTTATGCCTATGAATATTTGGTGGGTATAGGGCCACTTCCTAACTGATAGTTTTGCACATTGTGTAAGGCAGAGAAAGGGAATCAGACAACACCAGAGAGCATTTGGTTAACAATTTTTCCCAAGAACTTTTCCCATTGACTAGTCCAAGCAACACCTATATGAAAAAAAACCCACATTAGTTTCTTGATCATATCTTATCTACAACTTTGCAGTTATATCTTCCTTCAGCATTTGGACTCCATGATACATTTGCTGTTTGAAAGAAATTATGGTAATTATACAAACCTACTCAAGATGGAATTTTAATCTGAAGTGGATTAATAATTTCCATCTTGTTTTGTAGCAAGCCAGAAATTGGAGAGTTTCATGCCAACCCACAAAGGCACCATAAACTGAATAATTGGAGGGTCAGGAATCAGAAATGGAGAAATATTTATTTCAAAATATACTGTCTGAAGTTAAGGGCTGATAGCAAATTTAACACTTGTGAGGATTACGAAGCTCACATTGCAGAAATGCAAAAAAGAGATGTTGTTTCTATCCATCCCCCCACTTTTGTAAAACCTATATAATCAGGGAGTATTTCTCTCCATTGGGTTAACAGAGTTCCAAATAAGGTCTCAAAGATATTCTCCAATTTCCTTCACTTCTGGATGAAGAGCTCAATTTCACACCAAGTTAAAACACAAGTCGCTCAAGAGATCACTAAAGGATGAATAGACAAACTTTTTAGAGAAATGCAGCATTCAAAAAAGGTGAGAGGTATTAGTAGGTAAGAAAGAGCATCAATATCTTGTACTGCTTGTATTGCTTGCAGTCTCACAGGTTTGCAGAATGGAAAACTGGGACACTGCTGATTGAAGCTTAATTCACTTCCAGATGTAAGTTATTGTTTTTATCACCTGTATCTCAGGGGAGCTGTTGAATCAAATAGGCACTTCTCTCACAGGGAAAAAAGACATGCTAGAAAAGTAAGAACAGCTATACTAGGCTAGATTGCTGCATCCTCCAGCTCATTATCCTTTCTTGCATAGAGACCAGTAAGAGATGCTGAAGTCAGATGATCAAAACAGGCTAAGCACACTGGTGCTTTGCCAGAATGCACTCCCAGCAATCTACAGCTTCAGGAGTTCCCAAAGGAGAAGCATATGCTCATGTGTCCTAATTGCTAATGAACTCTGCTTCTATGAGCTCCTCTGGTTGCTTTTGAACCTGGGTAGAGTTTTGGTCCCCACAACGTCCTGCGGCAAAGGCTGCCAGAGCTCAACTAGGGATCATGGAAGAAAATTCCCCTGCCTATTCTGAACTTTTCAACCTGTTATTTCACTTGGCAGCATGTAACAGCAGTGGAGGAAAACGTGAATTACTTTTCCCTGTCTACCTTCTCTGCTACTCTTAATTTGATAGCTCTCCGTCATCTTCTTTCCTCCTAGTAAATTTCCTTTATGTGATGAAGACCTGTAACTCATTAAGTCATGCCTTGGAAAGAAGGCTTTTGTATCTCTGATCATTGGTACCTTCCTTGTTTGTATCCCTTCTCTTTACTCATCCCTTTTAGGAATGGAGGTTTCATGAGGTGGGCACAACATTGACTCTTACAGCAGCACCACTATTTCTCCCGTTTTTCTGCTCTATTCCATCCTTAACACCACCTAATACGCTTTTTCCTCTTCGATCCTCAGTGAGCACTCAACAGGCGTTTTGACAGGACTGTCCAAAATTACTCCAAGGTCTTCTGTGGTTGCCAATAGCTACTTCACAGCCTATCACTGTATATGTGAAACTGGGGCTGTTCTCCAAAGTGCACTGCTCTGCTTTTATCAACACTGAGTGTCAGACGGCACTTTATCACCTAGGTATTAAATGCCATCTTTCGACACCATGTTGTGGTACGCTCTGTCTCTTCCCTGAAACCTCCTTTCATCATTCTCTATCCCTCTTTATCAGGTCACCCATGAACAACCTGGGCAGTGCTGGCTCTAGCATTGATGTCTGGGAGATTCCAGCATTCCTGTTCCCTGCAAAAATTCTCTGCTCCTACAGCTCAAGTGAGATCCAGTGTATAAAGAAAAACATTGTATGTAATTCTGTGTACTGCATAGCTTGTACAGTGCCAGCAAATGCACTTCCCCTAAATCCCAGGTCTTGTCTGAGAGCTTTGTGCAGATGTCTTGGATATCATGGAGCATCCCAGGTGGCACAAAGTGCTTATTTTTATGCCATGAAATCCAACTCTGTTTCCCATTTCTTAATGAATTGCAGGCTCATATAAGGAAAATCACATTGCTTAGTAGTTTTGTTCCTTTTCAAGTATCTGGCAAAAGCTGTTTTGGAAATTCAGACCCACCATATCAGCTTTTCACACATGCTAATAACTTCTCTAGAGAAATCTCTAATAAATTTATACAGGATGAGATCCTTCTGGAAAAGCAATGATAACTCTTCTGTATCATACCTTATTTGTCCATGACTCTCTTTGTGTGTCTACTTTTGACCACACTTCCTACAGTTTTCCCAATATAGATTTGTTGTTTGCTAATTCCCAAACCCTCCTGAAAATCTGTTTCATAAAGTCATGCTTGCCATTTTTTAATTATCTGATACCAAGGCAGCTTTATGTGCTGTATATAAACTGAAACAATTCTACTTCTCCACACTAAGTGTTGATGCAAAGATGCTGAACAAATCTGAGCACTGTTTTAGCATAAATTAAATCATGAATTAATCTGTAATCCACCCACATGCCATGATCAGACCAGGACAAAAAAATGAGAGAGGACACACTTCTAATTCTTGCTCTATGGCCTTTTTGCATTTAAAAGTTACAGCCATACCAGCTATGTACTAAGGTAAGCACAATCAGGAGCTGGCCAAAAATAAAGTTCTTTTGCTCCCATGGCTTGTATCTAGTCCTTAAGCAGAATGTGCTATGGCAGCAAATGGATTTTTTGGCCAGCCTTTGCACTGGGGTTATACTGCTACTGTCACATAAGGAAAAGGCTCCCACTCCTCACTGACATTTTCTATGACAGCACAGCTTCTAAAGTATAGGCTGGACCTATGTTTTAGTACTCTGACATGGCTGTCCCAAGTGCCACAGCAAGATCTCAGTTCTCTGTGCCCCTGACTCCAGTTTCAGTCCTCTCCCTGCATCTGTCCCTTAAGCTGTGCTTTCAAAGGAAACCAGCCCCAGCTGCTCAAATATCTGCCACTATGCCCACACCGGACACATGCCACCAGCAAACAGGGGAAAGGCAGTGTGTTATGGATCATATATCTGGATTTTCACTGCTGAGATAGAGGTGAAAGCTTCTCAGGGATGTTTAATTCATGAGTCATCATCATCATTGGGAATTCAAACCTTCCTGTAAATTCAAAATGTGAATAACTGTTTGAATTAATTAAATAATGTCTCCTTTTGTGTAATGAGCAGTAAAAAAAAAAAAAAAATCATATGTAAGAAATGAGTAGTATTGTGTAAAGCTGTTTTAGAGGAGTCATTGCTTTTGTCCATGAGGGAATCTATCTCCAGATGTAATTTACTCCTTTATAGAGATCTTATTTCTCTTTAACATCAGAGGAAAAACCTCTTTCTTCTTGTACTTCAGAAAAGATTTATTCATAGCCACTCTTTTGGTAAGATACCTCAGTCTTGTGGTAATATTTAGACAAGGTCAGTTTCTGGCTAAACCTAATGTATTGCTGTAGATCATTCCTATCCTTAGCCAATATCATATCATGTAAATATATTAGGACATTTTCCTGGACTACAACATCTTTATAAATACTGGAACAACTACAGAATAAACAAATAGGAAGGCATTGCCTGTGGCTGACCTGTGATTTGGAGCTCACTCTCAATTCCTTGACCTTCATTTTCAGTGTATAAAAACAAACCCAAGCATCAAAACCATACGCCTGTCACTTCCTCTAACATTCTAACTCCTGCTCTAACATAATAGGAATGGAACAGAGCGTGTAACTGCCTTCACAACCCCCCTGCATCAATACATTCATATCTGTATTTCATAGCTCTGCTGCACACATCGCCATCAGGTCTAATGCTTCTGGCCTTTGCTCCTTGCCTTCTTCTTCACCTTCCCCGGTAGAAGGAAAATCTAAGACGAAAGTCAAGCCATGCCAACTGTTCAGTAGGCTTCTGTGCCTGGAAGATCCCTGTGCACAGGGAGTAGTTTGGATTCTGCACAGCAGATCACAGCAGTGCGAGGGAGGCAGTGGTACCAAAGCACCACATCATTTAACACAATGACCTACTTTGCTCCTCCAGCATTTCTCACTGGGGCTGGGGTTACTTCTGTGCTAAGCAAAGTGGCAAGCAGCAGGGAGGCTGGGAGGAGACCAGACTGAATTTTTTAAGACTACAACACACAGAAGACTTCTGAGTCAGGCTGATGAAGAGCTGCAGGTTTACCAGAGACCATCTGTGTCTTTGCTCCTGCAGCACATTTTCAGGGACACGCACAGCCCCCCAAGGAGCACCCAGAAAGCAAGGCCTGGAGCAGGTGGGCAATGCCAGGTGAGTGGACAGCAGCTCCAGAGAGGGCTGCACAGCTGCTTCCCCAGCCCACAGCAGTGTGGGATGTGCTTGGGGCTGCTGTGGTGACTGCAGGCGCCCAGCAGGAAACCAGCCCACTTGACAAACGCTGTAATCTGGACAGGAGCAGATGGTGCTTCTGGTGGTACAACTCTCATTTCCATCTCAGGATTTCGAAAGTTTATAAGATGATTTTCACCTTGGGAACACCACACAAATATTGTGCTATAGTGGCTGAAGCAAAGCATTAGTTTAAGAGCATGAACTCAGAGATATTTGTGAGAGTGGATATGGTTGACAGTATGCTATGAGAGGTTAAAAACTCCAAAGAGCCATGATAAGTGAGTAACTCGGGGATGGTTTGAGGACGAGGTGGGAGGGACATTCTAGCTAGGTGGATGCCTAAGCCCAAACATTATGAGGAAACCTGCAGATGTTTCAAGGTCTATTTCAATATGCAGAGCTCAAACTATGAGTCTATATAACAGATGGCAGTTTCTGAGTCACTAAACATTATTATTTGGCAACAAAGTTATGCTGTCTCAACCATTTCTCATGGGATTCTTGCCACAAACTGCTGTGAAAGTGATGTGTATTCTGTAACATTCAATTGCAGAGTTTCTAAACTGTTCAGCAGAGCTCCATATATCTGTAGACACAGACACATATATAAATAAAAGATCTAAAGTAAACTTGGCATATATCAGCCTGAGTCAGAGAAATCAGCACTGGAGTCCAGAGACCCACCATTTTCTGTGTATTTCTGAATTATTTATGCTTGCACTTCATTACCTCCTAACAGAACAAATACTTAATTTTTTTAAGAAAGGTTTTGTAGGGAATTTTAGTAAATATGACAGGGGAATCACATCTTAACAGCAAAGTCTGGCATTGAAAGCAGCTTTCTCTTTAAGATATTTGCATAAATAACAGCCACACCCTATTTATAGATTGATTCTAACAGTGCTACTATGAATATGACATGCCCTACTCAACAAGTAGATAAAAGCTCAGAAGGTCAGATACACAAAAGTATTTAGATACCTAAATGCTTCCTGATTTCATTTAGTCTGAGTTTGGTGGGTTTTAGGTACAGGATCTGACCCTTTGTATCTTTACAAGGCTATTGGAGATTTTACTCTCATGGACAGCATTAAGAAGTTTCGGCTCCAGTCTCATCCTCTGTTTATTAGGCTACAGCCTTTTCTCAATCACATCAAAAGAGTTAATAGAAAAGCACATGACCCTTCTGTGATAAGGCTTTTTATCACAGCAGCCCCCCAGAGAGTCAGTGTCTACTTTGCAGAGCTATTAATAGACAACATTCCTACAGGAACATAATTCACAAGGCTGCATGCACAAGGCATGCACCAAAACCTCACAAAGCACTGAATGGAATACGCTCAACCAAAATAAACCAGCTGCACACACTGCACAGTGAAATGTTCTATACAAGCTCTCTGCATAACAGCTACATACCTGAAACCCTAAAGGAGAGAGAGATGGTAGAGGGCAGGCAACAACCTAGTGATTTGGTATCACATCTTGTACAATGAGATTGTTAGTTTCAGCTCTGGTAACTCCCTTCTGCCTGTTATACATTTTGCTTCTATCCTGTAAGGACTGTTGACTAGGAATTGAAGGAAAACTATGAACAATTAGAGCACAGACTGTTCAGAAGAGATTGGCATTGTCTTCTTAAATCTCGGAAGGGGAAATACAGAGAAGGGGAAAGGATGGCTTCTCTTAAAGCAAAACAAACCTTTAGGGTTAAAGCACTTCCCTTTCAGAAAGAACATCTCTTTCCTCTCTCTCCCACACAATGCCATGCAGTTTATTGAGTTAAAACTCTGCTGAATTAAATGATTCTTTCTCAGCAATATGCCAGTGATATCTTGAGCTGCTCATAATAGAAAGCAAAGCCCGCAAACACTTTTTGCAAACAAAGCCATTGCTTGTAGGCAGTTAAGTATCTAGAAAGTGATAACTCCTCTCAGTGCTGCCCTTTAAATTGTCTCTTTTTTTGGCACAAACCTGCATTTTTGAAAACCAGAACCAGGGCATCATGTTACGTAGAAAAAAGACATTATGTTCGGAGCTGGAATAAACAATCTCCCTTTCCTCTAGGTTTTATCTATCAAAACAGGGCAACAGAGCTTTGCAACCTTGACACAATACACTGATGTCAAGGTGAGTGCTGTTATATCCTGTTCACTGTGCTAGGTGTGGAAAGGGACCTACTCCATCAGTACAGATAGTAGTAGTAGTAGTTTAAGAAATGAAACAGTTAAAAAACAGTTATCTAAACTACAGCCATACATAAAGAGATGATGACACTTCCAGACAATTCACATGTAGAAAACTTCTGGATTTTTGTTTCTAAAGTTCATGTTTCCCTTACTATTTGCTTTATGTATACAGCATTTTTAATTTGATCTGGTGATAATTCATAGACAAAAACAGTTCTGGCTGATTCAAGGAACAACAAAGCTATTGTAAGGACAGCATCAAAGCCTAATGTCCATTGCAAAAGTATATGGAGTGAAATTCTTCTGAAATGCACAGGAGTCCATCATTGAGTTCAATAGAGACAGGGTTTCAGCCATCAGCTGAAGGTATTTCTAAACTGTTAGATGAGGCAATCAGCACAAAACCTTACTAGCTAACATCAAACAGTGCTCAGGCAAAAGAATTATCATATTCATATAGTTTTGCTGTTGGAGAGGCACGCAGTGAAGGCACATTAAGTACATTTCCAAAGTTAAGCTTTATGAGCTCTGCTTCTCTAACTGTGTAGATGTGCAGAATTAGATGCTATTAGAGCCAGACCTTTGTGACCATTTCTTGTCCTGTAATGTTTATAATGTGTCACTGGTTAGCAAAGTGTCCAACAACCCTGGAGTTGTCAAGTATTTTTTGATTTGATTTTGTAGAGAAGCAGACAGTAAGAGACACAAGATGCTCCCTAAGGATTTTATCTGCCCAAGATTTCTCCTCCTCCATATTTTGTGCTCAAGTAGTGAGGTCCATGCATCTCTGCTGGTATCTCACCTTGCACCTGAGCTTTGGCTAGAAGGAATATCAGCAATAGTTCTGCTTGTAGACACCTCACTTCTTTTTTTTTTTTTAACTGCTTTTTTCCCAGCAATTATGAAGAAGGACAAAATATCAATGCACAGGCTTCAATAGATGCCTGAAGTCTAAAGAAATCTTTCAAAGGGATAGGTGTTTTCCTCACATAAGGCAGAGTACATAATCTGCAGCCCATTCTTTTGCCAAGTAACATGCTCTGTCTCACTTTAAGAGAGAAGTAGTGTAAAATCACCTCACCTTGTTGTATCACTATACATTTTTACAGTTGTTCTGTTGCTGCTTCAGATGCTGTAAAATGCACCAGTTCAGTCAAATGTTGCTTCAGCCTGCATGAAAACAGGCATAGGAAATTCAATACCCTTCTAGGTTTCTTTTCCTTCCAAACTCCCATCAGCCATCATTCCATCTCTTCACAAACAGCATCCAGATGTTAACAAACACACAAAACTTACTGATTTTCAGTGGCACAACGTTTTTCTATTTAGCTGTTTCCATCATTTATTTTGTTCACCCTGCAGCCTTTGGTGATTGTTCATATTTCCAGCTTACCACAAAATATGTTGCATGACCATCAACAGAAGAATTCTTTTCATATGAACCAAAACAATATTATTTGCTTCATATCCAGGGAAATAGAACCTTCTTTTAAATTTATGTTCATTGGATCTTTCACTAATATTTTTCTGGATGGGAATTCAATGTGGAGCATCACTGAATGTTCCAGTTGGATTCCAACAGTGAACTTCTATTTTCAGAGTTCCAAACAACTCAGTTCCAAAGAGACTGAGGATCTTTTATATGTTTTTTTAAATGTGCTTCATTTGGTAGAAAATAAGCCCTCATGCCATGAACTGTAGGTTTTAAGATCAATACAGGTCTGACAAGGTTGAGAAGTGACAAAAGTAAAATGCACTATGCCTTGCTCAGACTTTGCAGCATCACGGAACACATAAATGCTTGCACACTTTAAAAAATTTTGAGCTAAACTTATGGGCATGCTGATCTAAACAAGGTTCTTTAGAGTCTTTGCAAATGACAGTGAGAAAATTTTAAAGGAAATGGAATTATTCAGATAAGGAAAATTGTCATTACAGCCAGCCTTTAGATCCACCTGTAAATTCTGAGACCTGTGGGTTAAATTTTGCATCAACACTGTCCTTGGGTCAAAGGAGCTCTGTTTGAGGTAAATGAGAGAGGAAAGGAAGAAAGAAAAACAGGACAAGGAAAGTTAAAGCAAAGCAGTGACAGTGCTGTCTTTGAGCACAAGCCCTGAGCTCTGCGCTAGAGCAGCAAGCTAGGGGAAGAAAAATCCACAGCAAATGTCTTGGTTACACTCCCCTGCTCATGCCACAGTTTCAGAGTTCCTATCTGTTTTCCTATGAGAGCATCTCACTTTCCCCAGAAAATTATTTTTCCCTCCCTGCAATCTAGAAAAAAAAACTTATCAGCAACATGAAATGAGATTGCAACTCAAATGCAGTAGATGCTCTGTTATGACAGGCTAGATAAAGTCAGTTGTGACACAAGTGTGATTATGGGAAAGGCCTCCATTATTTTGGTTTGCTTTTACACATCCTGTGCTCTGCAGCTGAATGTTTATTAAAAGGAATAATGCATACAAAGTGACTGTATGCAGCAGATGCCATTGGGTTATACTTCCCTGGACAGGCAGCATTAAAAGTTTGAGCAGTATTGCCTCACTAAAAATGCAAGAAGTTAAAAAGAACTCCAGGCTGTGACAGTGCAGTCACTGCTTATATTCCTACCTCCATTTCTGTAACAGTGTTTACTACTTTTCTCCCCAGGAGTAAGACTTCAACTAATTACTCTTTTAACTTGCAGTCTCAAAACTCTGCTCTTTTCAGGTCTTTATAGAAAGACTCCATAAAGTCTGATTCTGTTCACTTCCTTTCCAATTAAAGGGTCTTTTGCAAACTTGGTCATTTATACCCAAGAAACAGCTTCAAATGAATCCCTATGAGACAAATTGTTTAGAGGTGATTAGCACAGCCCATTAAGATATTCAGGGGCAAGGTCCAGGTTTAACTTCAGCTATGAGGAAACAGAGCTTTTGTTGTCAAATTAGAATCAGAAGCATGGAGAACCCACAGAGAAAATCAGCAATGTTCAGAAAACACTCTCTCTATCCCCATAGAATCATGACTATAAACAGGGAAATCTCAGGACTTCTCAGCAAGATAGGCAGAACTGGATTTTGCTTCCTGGAATAGGGAATTTGAACTGGGAGTTGAATTGTTCATACCACAGGAAGAATGAAAGATAAGGTGGGCAGAAGTGGGATGCAGAGCTGTGAACCTTTGAAATTGGCCTATCTGCTGTCCTAAAGAGAGAAGGGGAAAGTTGTTGGTCCACAGCTGTGAGTCGTACCTCAGATACCCTACTGCTCTTCCTTCAGCACGAGCACCCTGGCCTTTAATGGCTCCCAAGCAAACAAATCAGGATTATGGCACTTTTGTTTCTTTACTTTGGTTTGAGCTTGTTTTTTCCTCCCCAAGGCAACTCTGACATTCAAAGAGAAGGTTCTGGGTACCTATTGCATTGAGTTTGTGTGCAGAAAGGTTTTGGTAGCAGGAGGGGCTACAGGGGTGGCTTCTGTGAGAAGCTGCCAGAAGTTTTCCCTGTGTCTGATAGATTCAAGGGCAGCTGGCTCCTAAGTGGACTCAGCACTGGAGCCCATCAGCAATGGTGGTAGTGCCTATGGGGTTACAGATTTAAGAAGCAGGAAAAAAACCCCAAAACCTGTAACTGCAGACAGAGAGAAGAGTGAGAACATGTGAGAAAAAGAACTTCGTAGGTGACACTTGGTATAGCTACTTGGGCTTTGTTGCTTTTTTTGGTGCTTGTTGAGCACTGGCTGAATTTTGTTTATGGTAGAAGTAGTATTCTACACCAGCAGAGAAAGCCACTTTTCAATAAATCTATAGTTGGCCTGCTGTGTGCTGTACATGAAATCATTAAGCCAGTTCCTTCCCCATTCTGTGTTATCTGTTTTATATAAATGATTCATGAGCGTTGATTTGTTGGCTAGCTTTTTTTAAGAGTATGCAGTTATTCTACAAAGGGTAATATAAAATATTCATGAGGTTCAGATATAATACACCTGCAGTGTGGTTGCATTACCTACCAAGTCTTACCTCAGTTGGACTGATTTATTTATTTTGGCTCTGTTTTCCTAATGTTTCACCCTTTCAAGCCATGTAACTTCTTAACCAAGGAAGTTAAGAAACTAAAGTCAATGAAGTCTGTTCAAAGCATTCACTTTTACTGATTTTACCCCTCAGATATTCACAGGTCACAAATCCTGATCTGATCAGAGCCAGATGGCATGAGTGTGCCTAATCTATTATACTAAAGGTTTTGGAGGGGATTACTGAGGCAGCAAAGAGCACATATTAAAGAAGAAAAGAAGAAAAGTTTTCTTCTTGTTTGCACTGAAAGAAACAAATCAGCACTTAAAATGCACACAAAATTAAATAACGTAAAAAATACTTCTCTTTGTAAGAATGCCAATGTTAACTGAATAAACAAACTAATGTATGTATAAGGAGACCGTGAGATGACGACACAAACGAATGAGTTTTGCCAGAACCAAGTTTCATCTCTGCCTATCACTGCTCCCAAAGGGAAGCAATTGTGCAGTTTTCATTCCATTATGCTGATGTATTGCTTTTGCTCCTTCTAGAAAGGGAAAAACTAGAAGCTTCACCAATTGATCATAGTTTTGTTCTTAAAATGTGATCATTTGGTTTGTCTACCATACATTAGAATGAAGAACTTCATATAGCTATAGGCTTAGCAGTACTTTTTGATGAATTGAATTGCATAATGACACTGAATAACACTAAATAAAAATAAAGCTTTCTAACAATGTTTTTGAAATAAACACTGAAAAAATTGTTATAGAGTGACCTGCAGTTATGAGGAGCTGAAGAAGCAGACTCAAGAGTTGTTTGTCTTAGGAGACAGAAAGATCAGAGAAACAAAAGACGGCTTTGAACAATCAATGCATCATTACCAATGGCTGCACAGAACCACAAATACAGCAACTTCCCAGCAGTGGGAAGAAGATGGAAATGCTGCTGAGCACTTTGTAGCCCACTAATGCCCAACCCTCTCCAGCCTGGAAGGATTTGTGGCTTATTCTGGTGGTGGGCAGGGCTGTATGGTGCAATCAGTCCTCAAACAAACCCTGCACAGCCATTAACCTCATATACACCAGTAAACCAAATGCCATTGTAAAGAGAGAATGGCTTCGTTCAGTTTACAGGCCAGAAATCTTCATGCACCATTCATAGACTATTTGGTCTGAGTGGTCATCCTTTTTATGGCCAACACACAAGTAGAATGAAAGAATTAAAACCTCTGTGCACTAGCTGCCTGCTCTTTAGTTTTAAACTTATAAACATACTTCAACTTATAAACATACTTCAACTTAAAAATGCTCTCTACATACTAATCCTGGGAGAGATTTTTGGAACACCAATCTGCAGTTGGGGTGGGAAAAGTACAGATGAGTCACCCTTTTTATCAGTTATATAAACTTTCACTTCTATTAAACTGTTTTCTGGATATGCATTTATCTTTCTTTTTTTTTTTTTTTTCCCACTACTTGCTGATGTTGATTTGGTATTGTTTTTATCTACATCAGAATAACAGTGGTTCTTTCACATTTTCGGTAATGACAACAACAAAAAACCCCATACTGTTTTCCTGGCACTAATCAGCCCAATTTATCATGACTCCAGAGCTGACAAGTTGTGGCTTTGTTATGGGTACAGTTAAGCAGATGCTTTTCAGTTAAGCATAATATTCATCCTGTCTCTCAGCTGGATTTCACTTTCAACACACACCACCTAAATCCAGAACAGCTTCTTGTAACCACGGTCAGAATCTAGCCCAGACAGTTAATTCAGGAAAGGAACATAAAAATACCACGAAAGTATTCAATGTGACAGCATTGTTATAACACACTACATGCTAAAACGTTGTGGGAAAGAACCTGCAAGTAAGCTAAGGCTTTCCACTTTGTGCTGCTTTGGTTGGGATTGACGTATACAAGCAGAGAGACCTGCCACACCACCTGGGTGTTTGGAAGGTCAGCCCCCATATGTGGCTGGGCACAGGCAGTAAGCCCAAATGCCCTCCCTGGGGCACAGCCTGGAATGCACACGCATCCCAGGACAGGGGTTGACAGCACAGTTGTCCTAAAAACCTCCTCCACAACTGCAGGCAGCAATTCTCACAGCAGCCCACACAGCTGAGGTGGGACAGAGGCCACAGCCTGACCTGTTCCAACCCTCCACTCACTCTTCTCAAGTGCCAACACACAGACCAGGGTGATGTTCAGCCAGCAAAAGCTCGAGGCCATTTCTTACCCCTCTTTGACAAATCCTGCTACTCAGAATCACATGGGCAAGTGTGAAAAGTGACAGCAATAAAGACAATGAAGACAGGTGTCCTCACAGTAAACAGCCCAGCCTACACCCACACTGTGAAGGATCTGTCAGTTTTCACGGGGCAGTGAGAACTGGAGCCATTTAAACCGATTTTTGTATCCTCTATGTCCCACATTACCCAAGAGCTCTGTTCTACTTTCTTTACTGGAACCTAACTTTATGTGATGCCCCAGCACTTGCATTTCCACCTCTGGCACAAAGCATTTAAACCTGCAGGTATCATCTGCTCCTCACTGTGCCTTGAAAACATGCTTACTGGTGTCCACATCTTTCCTTGCCTCACTGCATAGTTTGAGGTTACTTTTGAAACTCTTGTCCTTTACCTCAGCCAGGATGCCAGCTTGTCTCAGCATCCTGTATCAGAAATGGGGGTCAAATACAACTGCCTGACACTCTTGTACTTCTATAATTTTCCAGTACTGAGCCCTTAGGACTCCATTAAGCTGCAATTCGTGTGTGCTACTTATATTACTTTGTAGGTTTTCCAAAAGAGCTGAAAGTAAGAATTAAATGAATCCTAGATGCAAGATAGTGAGTTCAGACTCATGAACTACAAGATTTGGTAACAATTCTAGAAGGAATCAAGCCAGTTTGAAGCAAAACAGAGCTTGTTCATCCTCTCAGTGCTTGATCAGCTGGGGCCACTCTGATTACTGTTGGGGAACTAGTAGGGAAGGAAAACCAGAGAAATCTGAGTGTTATCACAGGGCTGGCACCAGAAATGGAGCCAAATTATTTTATTCCTCAACTTTAAGCCATTACAGCCTGTTCCCCCTTTTACCCTCTCTAACTGGTAATCAGCCATGTCTCACCACCCAAGAATGAAACTGCCCTACAAATATGTTACACACTAATAAAGGAATTCATATTTTTTTCCATCATCTCTATCCTCCTATTTTAGGAAGCTGGGTTTGGCTTTATTCCTCTGCCCTCCTTGCCAGCAAGATTTGTCCTTTTCCCTGCCCAATCAATTCCTTGAGTACATTTCAGTTTCTTGCCATGCTTCTCACCCTTGCCTAATTGCACACCTACCATTTTGCTCTTGTTCCTCTAATTATGGTTTCTGTACTTTTCCCTAAAACAGGCTACCATGAACTAAGTTACAAACGGCATTGCCTTAAATGCAAAAACAGTGTTTAATGAAGTAAGTGAACAAGGAGACAAACTCCAAGGAGACAAAATTGCAGCTACACAGCCCACGCTGAAGAATGTCTCTAAATACTCATCAATAAATAAGATGTAAGGGAAGTAAGGGCATTCAGTCAACGAAGATGGATGAAGTAACAGTTTCTTTGTCTCAGCTGCTTGGCATTTAATATATCAGTGAGATGGCAGCAAGCCTTGGCTTTAGAACAGCTTGAGCCTGCAAGGATAACAGTTTGTACCTCTGCCTTTCAGGTGCCACAGTTATGCCTTGTCAGACAGCAGTGTGGGAATGTTTGCAGGATTTTGCCTTCAGAATGAAGGAAGCAAATTATGGCACACAATCATCAGACACATTCCAAGGTTACACAAATAAAGTCACATAATTATTTATTTTTCTTTTTTCTCTAAATGGACAGCAAGTAGCCTTGCACTTTGTTGACCAAACCTTCCTATTCTCCTCAAAATAGGATCTTTGAAGCTTTTCTTCAGCAACACAACTCCTCAACATATTGTAATGTGCCTCACATGAGTCACAACAGCTGAGTAAGAGGTAAGGACCCAACACTGACACCTTATCTTCTGTTAGAGTTAGGCAGTTATAAACATGGACAAAGCAAAAGTTACAAAATTAGGCAATGAACCTGTCACCTTGCCAGAATCCAACTGGAGGAAGCTTTCTTCTTGGAATACAATTTAAATAGATGTATGGATTCAATTAGCACCCGCCCAATGTGAATGGTGCATAATTTACATTTACGTCAAGCTGCCCTATAAATCTGATAGCTTTACAGTCATCTGCCTGTGAGTACCTTACCCGCCATTCTGACTGACTGCCAACCTGTTTTGGCTATTTATGCAGTGAGAAACAAAGGGAGCTCTTTTTTTTGTTCCTATGTCCTTTGATTTTAATTTTGGAAACAAACCTCATGAATTTTTCCATCCTTCTTCCCCTGCAGTCTCTTTTTGAGGGAAGAAGAGGAAGGGGAGGAAGAATATGAGAAGACTAGCAGAAGGAGGAAAAAAATGTGCATGTCTCAAGCATGTCCTCATGGCTTTAAAATGCCAGGAAAGAAGGATCACTATTTCCATTTCACTCCCCTCCTCCAGTTTCAAGCAGTCCATGGGAGAGGAGATGATGACATTGAGAAGTATATCACGAACAGCTGAAGCAGGAATACTGACTGTGTCTGAAACATCAGATAGGTTTTCTCTCTCAGTGAGTTAGGAGTTGTGATGCAAAGCCCAACCATTTCCTTCTCCCACTTCACTGCTTATAGGGAGTGTTATTTATTCCCAATTCACTGTACAACAAGCTTTGGGGGAAGTGTTTTTCTCCATTTGTTCTCCAGAAATGTCTACTTACAGTCATATTTCAGTACCATTCAAGTAATTTATGCACCTCTAGAATCAGTTGCTCTCTTTTCTTTTGTTCCCTAATTGATCCAAGGAAAGAAAATGAGATACAGGCTGACTGCAAACAACAGCTGTTCACTGAGTGACAAGAACTTTAGCAAACTCAAGTTGAACATGAAACCGGCTGGGCAAAATTTCATATGAAGATTGTCTGCTGGGACACTCACAAGAAGACATGAAAATAGATTTTGAAACATCTAAAAGATTTTACAGTAAGTAGCCACCAAATAAACTACAACTGAGAACTGTTCCTATTAGTGAGTGATGCAGCAGAACAAATCCTTCAAAGGAGCTAGGAAAAATACACCCCATAGCATTCTTGGCATGGTAATGCCGGCAGATGAAAAGGTAGTTGTAGGAAAGGGAGGGGACTTTTACCCCCTTTTGTCCTATACTCCTACAAAAAGGAAAAAGAAAGTCCAGGGGATATTCAGACAGAGTTTTTTTTTTTTTTTTCTTTTTTCTTTTTTCTTTTTACATTGCTTTCTATGGTTCATTTGAGAGTGGTTCATACATTCCAGGGGAAAAATCCTTGGGTGGAAAAGTCACAGCTGTAAGTCAGTAAATCTTCTCATACAAACCATCACTTCTAGGAATTAGATAGGAATTAGAGCTCAGATCTTGCAAAAGGTCTGTCCTATAATGAGACAAAGCCATGAATCCTCCTGCTCCAGAAAAATACTTTGGGCTGAGGTTTTATTTCTGAGCAGTGCTTTGTCCAGATATCCAGAGGACACAAATACACCCAAGGCAATGTACCTGGCATGAGTTCTGGCACCCCCCCACCAAGTAGTGTGGTGTGTTCTGTAGCACACCTGGGACAGCAGCAGGACCATCCAGGGTCCCTGATTCCACTTTTGTTCTCTTGCACAGATAGAGAATTTGCCACTCTCTACCCACAGCATCTGCTGGTTGTCCCTTGTCAGATCCTCTTGCCAGCCCTGAACTCAGAAGACAGAGGCTGTCAGACAAAGCATAAATCACCCCCCTCACCTGAAGCTGCAAGTCTTGACTCTTTCACGAGGCAAGCACCTGAGCACTGCCTTCAGCAGAGAGGCCACTACAGTGCAATCAAATAATGTCAGCTCATCCAGCCCAGAGCTTGGCAAAACCACATCTCTGTCCCTCGCATGACACAGGGTATCTTCTGATGTTCAAGGCAGCTTGCAAGGAGGCTTGATTCCACACTGGCAAAGCTGGCTGTCCAAATGATTGTCTGGGCATTTAGCCTACAATTTTCATTTGTATTTTTCATGTTTATACTAATTTATGCATATAAATGAGCTATATGTATCCATTAGCTTTTTTACATTTTAACAGCCAAGTATTTCTGAGTGAATATTAAAGAGATGTTAATAACATGGCAAAGCTAATTAAACATTGAACATGTTGCTATGTAGCTAGCATTTTAAGAACTACAGCTGCTGTGATGGGATTTCATTTATGTGGAAGAAAACACTCTTAAAATAATCAGAAATACATTATTCAGAAAAACACAATATCAAACTATTTCAGCTGTCAAAATAATTAAAAATCTGATGGGAGAAAATCAAGTCATTCAACAATTGTATAAGAAAGCTTCAATTTATACAAGGAAGTGAGGCCTTTTCTGCTTATGCCCTAGATGATTGTGGCTGCAATAATGCTATCTATTTATGATGGATGTGGAGGAAGTAACCCAGTCTTAAATGGAACAAAAAGAGACAAATACATATTAATAAAAGCACAGATAAAGTGCATCAGCAGATATGCCAAGGATCTCTCAGTTGTCAAAAACAGAGATAGCAAATATTTTTGAGTTCAGTATATAGCTACTCTGAACGTTAACAGCAAGCACAGGCAGGCAATTTAAACAAAGACTAAAGCAGCAGGCAAGGCATATTGCCCTGCCTCAGCTGCCTCTCCTGCTAAGGATGCTGTAACATCATGTGAAGGTCTTATTTTCCTATTCTCACTTTATAAGGTAGATCAAAGTCTGAAATACAGTTTTCCGTATGAAATGTGATTGCCAACTCTACTTAACTCTGTTAATGTAGCACTGCAAAGTTCTATTTCTTTTTGCCATATCCATGTCAACCATTAACCCTAAGCCTTTACTTTTTAAGATTATAGTGTCTATAATCACTTTGAAATGTGAAAATAAAACTAACTTATGATAGATTGTAGTTCTGCTCAAGTATCACAACAGTTATACTGCAGCTGTACTGACCCTGACATCTCATACTGTGCCTTCCTATAGCTATGCAAACTTCAGTGGGTTTACAGAACTTAAACATCTGCAACTTAGGCAGCTCAGTAGACAAGAGCAATACACAGTTGGATGCCTCCAAGTAGTATCACTTCATCTAGGAAGACATGGTTAGTAAAATTAAGTATGAAAACCAGATATGGCTTTATCCATAGAGAAGTCAGATACGGAAAATAGCATAGTGGCTACATTAAAATGGAGAAAAGTCATAATTTAAAGCCTTATTGGTTTTGAAGGAAAGCCTCTGTTACAGCAGTGGCATATGAAAGGATAGAAACAGATGCCATGACCTCAGTGGTAATCAGACATTCTGAGTTTTTGAATGATAAAAAAAAAAAAAAGAAAATATTAAACCAGGTTGATCAACACCATCCCCACCTTAAGCAAAATTGCCTTTGNGTAGTTCTGCTCAAGTATCACAACAGTTATACTGCAGCTGTACTGACCCTGACATCTCATACTGTGCCTTCCTATAGCTATGCAAACTTCAGTGGGTTTACAGAACTTAAACATCTGCAACTTAGGCAGCTCAGTAGACAAGAGCAATACACAGTTGGATGCCTCCAAGTAGTATCACTTCATCTAGGAAGACATGGTTAGTAAAATTAAGTATGAAAACCAGATATGGCTTTATCCATAGAGAAGTCAGATATGGAAAATAGCATAGTGGCTACATTAAAATGGAGAAAAGTCATAATTTAAAGCCTTATTGGTTTTGAAGGAGAAGCCTCTGTTACAGCAGTGGCATATGAAAGGATAGAAACAGATGCCATGACCTCAGTGGTAATCAGACATTCTGAGTTTTTGAATGATAAAAAAAAAAAAAAGAATATATTCAATCAGGCTGATACACAGCACTCCCAACTTCAGCAAAATTGCCCTTGAAATAAGATGTTGGCACACTGCATTTGAGAAAAGCAGACTTTCAGAATGGGATAAAGCACTGTGCCATTTAGAACGGAAGCAACGAAGATTAGATGCAGCTAACTATGGTGTCTTACATAAATAGAGCCAAGCAGGTTATATCCCAGCCTTTCAACAGCCTTCCCTCTTCCAGACAGTCTGTCACCCCTATGACATAATAGGGAAACCTCCAGACGGGAGAAACATTTTCCTATGATGATTTTTACTACAGTCTAAAGATTCATTGCAGGGTTATTTCCACTGATTGCCTCCCACAGGTCAAAACCATCCAGTTAAGATGTGCATCTAAAATAAGCACCACTGTCAAATTCCCCAAGGCAGCAAAACATAAGGAAGACTTTGCCAAGATTAAAAATAAATTTAAAAAACCAACTAAGACTAAATGTCAATATGCAAAACCTGTTAAAAGGTAGCCCTGCATAAAAAGACTGACATGAACCTTGCGTCTCCAGATTTATGCTTCTAAATTTGGGGCTTTGATTCCTAAGTGAAAGATTTTCTTCATGAGTGTCTTTAAGGAACAGACAACAGAAAGAGTGGTCAGAGATGATGGTTTGCATCCAAAACACACCACCTTCTGCTACAGAAAGCTACCCTCAATAGCTATATGAGAGTGCAGCTGCTGGGATGATGCCTTGAGTGAATTGCAAGGATGGCATCTTCCACAGGAAAACAAGAGACAGCAAATGAGGTTCCATGGTTGTGATCTGCAGCCTCATGGGATGATAGATGCTGGGTACTCTAATGATAATTTTGTACAGAATATTTGTCTTGAACATATAGAGAACAGAATATAAAGACTTTAACCTGAACAACAGTAATCTATATAATCCTCCCTCACTACACACTTGGTGGTCGATCTTCAGGCCCTCTGGCTTGAACCTAAGAGCTAGAAAACTCCCTAGCATGACACATAGGAGTGCAGAGGAGTCAGATTTGATTTTTCTCAGCTCCCTTCCTGAAGCTTGCAGAAGAACTAAGGCAAAGATATCCATGTCCAAACAGCAAGCATATCTCTTAAATGTGCTTAGAAATGAGGCAGTTTGTTTCATCTAAAAAGTAGAAATAGCATGGGCGTCCCTAAGCCTAGGTGAGGCACTAGCAAAGTAAGTGTAAAAAAATCATACTGTTAGAACCAGTTGATGTACTGTACCCACTCTCCCATTACAGAGTTAGTCAGCCAGAGCCCATACCATGAGAAACAGACTAATTTTGGACTTAAAGAGACAAAAAGGGAATCTAGCAAGACTTCTTGGCAGCAAGGCTTCAACAAAACAGAGAGCAGCTCAGGTGAACAAGCTCATCTTTGCTTCAAAGGCAACATGAGCAAAGATTTTTGTGTATTAAGAGAGAAAAAAATTATATACCTGTCTTACGCTTTCATGCACATTAACAAAATGATCACAGTGTAGCAGTGAGCCTAAATATAATTTTCATTAGAAATGTCATAACTGAGATAATGTCTGACAGTAGGCTACAGCTTAGCAAGTGTGGGTCTAAATCATTTGCAATAAATGTAGATACGTAACAAGAAATTCCCATTAGCCCCAGTTAAGGACGTGGAGAAAAACAGTGTCAAAATATACCACCTTTTGTGAAAGTTATAGAATGAGACTGTGAGCCATATTGAATAGTCTTAAATTCAAAGACACCAGACGAAAATGGATGGTTGCCTGATGCAACTTTGTTTGGTAGAAGGCTGAAAGCAAGAGTATCTGCACTGTTAGAAATTAATGTTTGAGCTGGTAAGGATTTAGAGAGCTGTAAACAGGCAAGATGAAACCCTGCATCTGACTAGGAACCCCAAGAGCTCTCAGTGTCCTGGGAATGATTTTGTGAATATGACTCATAAGACTCAAATATCTGTTTTTTCACAAGATACACATAACACAAAAAACCCATTGCAACTGAACTTGATGTGTGGAAAAATTTCTTGTTCCAGTAAAAGTGTGAGATAATCAGGTACAAAGCCATTCATTCTACAGGATGGGCAATAAGGCACCAGGCCATGTCAGCTGTCCACTCTGGCATGGCAGGGCACAAATGGACTTACTTGATCCAGCAGCAGGAGGGCAAATGTTCCTGGGGAGACCAGAAGATCATACAACAAGCAGCACGGCATATCCCAGAGGCTGAGTGTAACAGGCCCTTAGGTTGTTCTTACATGTCTGGAATTCAGCATCACATCAATGTGGATATTATATTACCATCATTTACATGTTTGTTTCCAGAAGCACCATTAAAGTATATTTTTAGTCTTAAGAGGAAGACCTGGCAGGAACCAATCTCCCATTGGGCAGCATATATTATTTGGGACTGTGATGCAGGATATAGCCTCAGCACAGGAGTAATTTTCAAGCTGCACAAGAGTCCCTGCTCTCCCTTGAGGGAGAGTCCCACTGAGCAGCAAGTGATGGGGGACAATCATCCCTGTTCATTTCCACATGGCAAAGCACACAGGGACATTCTGTGGTATTAATTTCTGACAAACTCTGTAAAACAGCAAATAGAGCAGAATATAAGAAATCAGTTGCTTTATTGTTAGGATAAATTCATTCCCAGAGCAGTCAAAAAGCAACTTGGAGACATGTCAGTGGCCTCCTGCTGTAGGAAAAGCATCAGGGCATAAAGATTTATATTTCAGAAAAAACAAATGAACACAAAACCAAACAAAACCCCAACAAAACAAAAAGAAACTAAAATTAAACAAACCAAAACAAAAACCAGAAAACCACACCCCAGTGAAACATTGAGATGAGCTTGGCAGAAGAAATTAAGGTATATTTTGCCTGGCATAAAAACAGACTAGCCCAAGTTGATGTACAGAACATGATTTGGCTGGAACCTCGGAGTTTCCAGTTAGAAACCTGATCTCACATCCTCTGAAAACCATGGAAAGACTTCCAGACACAAAACTAGGCGAGGTAGACTGAATCCTTAACCAACATAAACGAGTTGGAAGACAGTATTTGTTTGCAACAAGCATTTCCAGGAAAAGTTCCCTAAAGAAAGAATTCCTGTTGCAGGAAAATATTTTTCTTCACCATTACAATTTGATTTTGACTTAATTTGCCATTAGATTAACTTTGAAAGCCCTACAATACATCTCTGCGCAAACAAAATATATACCATGAAACATATGTTCCTGTAGCTAGCTGCTCATTGCTAGATGAAAGCTTCACCACCCTTTTATCTTTTTAAAATTAGTGACTTCACACAGTTGCACTGCTTGTAGTAAGCAGCATTTCAAACAGTGTTTGCCTGAATAAAGCTGAAGTATTCATTAGGTTTGTAGATTGGGTACAGTTTAGTTGTGTTTGTCTGAGACTTCGCTGTTTTCTCCAGAGAGGTAGCAAATTCAAGTCCTTGCCAAGAAGGAAAACTTCAAAACACATTTGAGTAAACTTGCCACATGAAATTAATATATTAACAACTTGGAAGAGAACAACTTTTACTCATATACAACTTAGATATTGTTGCAACATGATCTGTTTAGGCAGAAAGATATGAAAGGTTGTTAAATACACATTGAAAGAAGCCCTTGGCCCCTCCATCAGCACTGCTGTACTAAACAGATGTCTGGAGACACACGGACACACATGGAGTGCCCACAATGTGTGCACTACACCCACAGCAGAAACCCTGTGGCACCACAGACAGGCTAGAGAGAAGCATCCTCCGAATTTCCATCTCACCACCTCTGACCTCTACATCAGCATTCATCCACATCTGACAGTAACACAGCTCCACCCAGGTTTTGGAGAAGCCACCCCTTGCAGACCACCCTCCTTCCACACTGCTATAACACTAATGCATGCACTTGCATTGAACACAAGGAGCCTGGCCACTGCTGGGTCAGAGGAAAAAAATACCAAACCAAACACTGTTGCTGCCGAGCATGACAAGCCACACCTACAACAGCACTAGGAGAGGCCATCCCAGCAGTTTCAACACCTCCTTTCCATATTTAACAAGCCAGAAGAAGAGGGAAAGTTGGCTTTGCACAAGGCTAGGGATGTTCAGCTGCGCAGGCAACACTTGACTCTTTAGCTTTCAGATTTCAGGTACAACCAGCCATGCCCCATCACAGGACAGACAGGAATCATCTCTTCAGCTGTCTGATAAGCCAGCACAGCTGGCACATACGTGCTGATGTTGCACACCTGCTGCTGCCAAGATTGCCACACTGCTACCCAGCACCTGCACAGATAGAGCAACTGTGGCTAATAAGAATAATGTGTGATTAAGCATTGGGAGTGAAAGTCCTCTATAGGATTCACCCAGCTTGCCCCTCACTTTGCACGTTGCCCAATTCCAAATGTAATCACAAATCTCCCTCTGTGAGCCACCACAAAAACAAACCATATTTTCTGTTTACCACAGCTGTAGGCCTCAGACACGTGGCCTGGCACCCTGTCACTAAACACACCCCTCACATCAACTGAGGCAACAGGTCCAGATAAGTTTACTGCTGCTTTTTCTTTTGTTTATAACTCATTTTTCTGCCTCAGTCCTTCTTGGCATGAAGCAGCAATTGAGCAATAGCACATGCATCTCATATTTCCACTGCCACAGGTTCAACAAAGAGCACAAATCACAGAGATAGATGTATCATGGGTGCAAACCTCTGCAAGCCTGGGCTGCAATCCCTCAGTCTATGAATAGCTGCCTCTCTGGCTAGCAGACTGCTCCTGCATCAAGAAATACAAACTATCCAGCATTATTTATTAACATTCATCAAGGTCTTTCTGGTTTGAAGGCTGCCCTCTTAGTCATGTCAGGCTTTTTTTCCACACAAAACACTTAGTATTGGAGGCAATGGCAAGATCTTTATGTACCACAGGCTCCTTACCACTCTACACTGTGCCACAGGAGTGGAGAAGCTGGGATAGCCTGGGAATCTGTGGATTTGATGTAAGCTCAGTGGAAACAGAAGATAGCATGGGACAGTCCATTTTAGCACAGTTTTGTATAAGTATGAAAGGAAACAGAGGAGATGACAGAGTCCTGCGGTAGTGATTACTGCCTGCAAGGGAGAGGAACAAACTGCACAGTCCTCCCAGATCATTTGCAGGAATAATGCCTGTTACAATATAGACCTAGGAATTTTTATTACAATCTCTGTATAAATTATGTGATTTCACCATATAATATCTGGTACTGTACTGTTAGAAGGATACATTTTACACTACAGTATAGACTGTCCTGTTTTAAGAGGTGAACAAGTTTATTAGCAAGTTTGAAGGATTTATACTCCTTGTGAACGTCACTTTTATCCATGTAAAAGCTTAAAAAATTACAGTGAACAGCAAGGAAATAATTAAATATTGCAAGAGAACAAGTAAGATTTCATAGTTAACACCCACACTGAGCTGTAACAGAGGTGTCACAAGTTCTGTCCTCAACACTCTGGAAGTCCTAGTTAGTGAGCCCACATTTGGAAGAACCGATGGAGGATTAGTAAGCAAAACCCAACTATGTTGAGGCATCCTAGCCATTTGGAGACTCTTTGTAGAAAAGATGTTCTGGCTGCAAACCGATTCCATAAGTAAATTTTCCTTTATGAGGAGTTTGTCATTCCCAGCTACAGGAGTTCATATCAGCCAGGTCCATCTACATCTGGCTGTTAAGTCACTTTCTTGTACAGCTTTGCAAAAGGGCCTCATTATGGCTATTGCTATGTCTGATGCTACACTGCTCCAACTGGGAACTCAAGGTATGATATTTTGATCCAAGCTGGAAGCACCTACCCCCAAACTTAAGCATCTCCTCAGTTTGCTGTCCACAGAAACACCAGATAGAAACACAACTATCAATAAGGTAAGATTGGCATTGCAGAGATGCTGTGTGAACATTTGACATAACAGAGGTCTGTCTAGAGAAGGTAGAAATCTAAAGAGACAGAAATGTAGGAAATGCACAAGTAAGTCATCCACTAGCAAAGGCTAAAGGGGAGGAGTAGGGAAGAGTCCACACCTCCTCATATCTCGCTTTTGTGCAGTTTCCAGGGCACTTTCACCATTCACTAGATCTTTCTGAAGAAACTTTCAACAAGTTTGCTAATTCTCTCTGCCTTCCTCCATGCATACAGCATACCACAAGGCATATCTCTCTTAAACTTGTTGTTTACAGAGCAACAAGTAACAGAGCAGTCTGTGCAGCATCCCAAGGAATTCCTGGTGGTTTACTCTGTGGTTACCATTAATACCAATATGTGTTTCCTTGTTACCACTCCTTGCAATGTTGATGCACCAAGAACAGACAATCATTTCACAGAAACCAAAGAGCCTAAATGAGTGCAGAGACAAATTACCATACAACAAAAAAAACTTGGTGCATTACATTAACAGAACAGGTTAAATTCTCAAAGCATTTTAAGTATTTAAGAAATATACAGAAGGTGTTACTTATATGTAGGTATATAATTTTTTTCCATATTAGACAATGCCCACCTGTTCATTTTTAAAATTAAACTCAAAGAAGGTAATTTGAAAGATAAGGCTGGAATCTGACCTTTCCGCATGATTTTATAATTAAGAACTTTGTGAAATATTTGCAAGAAGTCCCACACTAACCAGCTACTTGCACATGGACAATAGCTGTTCCACCAAAAATTCATACAAGTCAAATTAAATGAGACCTTGCTTAAAGAATCCTATCCACAAATTACTGAAATACTGGTAGCAGTGAGACAGTTTCATACCCACCTTGTTAGGTTTTGGGGTTGCATATTGTAAGCCATTACCTAATGTTAAGTTTATTTTTTGTTTTGCTAGTGTTTCTGAGGGTTTTTTTCCCCTGCCCTACTTAATAAAACATCAGAGGTGAAACACAGATTAGTAATATCTGAGATATTCCAGTGTGTAAGTTTGCCAGCCATTAGCAATCTGAATTCTGTGTAAAGTTCCCACTATAAAAACAAAATGTAGGCAGGTTTTGCCAAAGCTTGCTCAGCTAAAGAGGGGATCCTTGAACTTCTTTGCAGGAGCCAAGCAAAATGCATTAGCTTGCACTCTCAGTATGTAGAGCCAAGGAGAAAACAGAGACCTAGCCTCACAAATTGGCCTTGTGCCCTTTCCACACCATAAAATGACTAAGGCAACACAGAAGAAATGTTCTCCATGCCCTGCTGAAATGTCACATTGCTTGTATTCTCATTTCCAAAGGCCTTTGCTTTACTAATAGGCACAAACACATTGCTTCTTTTTGGATGCCTGTATGATGTCCAGTGTCTCACTTCCTTAATTTGAGCTTTGACAGCTTCCACATTGCCAAGGAATGCACTGAAAGTGATGCTGCACAAGAGGGTGAGAAAGAATGAGGTGCAGTTTTGTGTGCAATATGATCTACAGAATTTCATACTGCATGCATGGAATAAAAGCAGTCATTAGTGAGATGAGGTATAAATTTTATACTCCTGTAGTCAGTTACTCAGCTGATCTTTCCAGAATCTTGGAAAAGTGTACTGCAGCTATGCATACATATTATACTTAATGATGGTCATTAAGTCTGCAGTCAGAAGATTCAGTCTGCCTTTTGCAGATGAATTCATACTGCAGCCTCCCAGATTTTGTAATAGTTACTGACATGGTACAAAATAATATTCCTGTGGAATCATGACCCTGATTAATAAAGGGGTAACTGCACTCCCTTCTTCATCTTCATTGGTCTCCACAGGTTTATGCTAACAATAAATTTGTTTCATTCTTTGAAGATGAAAGCTGCCATAAAGTGCACTTTATTAAAACCACTATAAAGACTTGTTATTTTTGCTCATATACCTACTGAGTGATGGTTTCCAGAAGTCTAACAGCACCCCCTGAACACACACACTCACTTTACCTGCTGGTTTGGAGAACCTGTCTTAAAATGTAAGCCACTTTTCCAGCTCTTGTTGTACAGCTGCTTCTTTGCTTCAGGACTACAGATCAGCCTTTCTATAACCCAGAAAGCTGTGTGGTTTATACATAGGTTTACTGTAAGGTAGAAGTGACAGAGTCTTAATAGACCAAAATGATCCAGCAGACCAGGTTCATGGCCAGATGCTGGTCTCAACTCTTGACCAGGCCATGAACTGGTGGGTTTGGGTTCAGATGTGGCAGTGCCAAATTCTCACCATCTTTGACCCCAATTAAAAGTCTCCCATGATGATTCTAGTGATGATCTCTTTCCCTGCATGTAGCCTTTCCTTACATAGGAAAAGTCCTGAGAAACCCACAGGACCATTTTTTAATGGCTACTGAAAAATTTTTTCCCTCTCTTTTCCCTTTGGTGCAGAATCTCTGAATCACTGTTTCCCCAAACAGTGTCCCAAAACTCACATGGGCTTATTCTTTTGAGGCTGATGCCATAAACATTAGTGCTAGTAACAGAATGGCCCAAATTCCTAGTACCTCCACCATAACATAAATCTACAGCCAAAAGGGTCTTCAAAAAAGGATGCTATCCCCACCTATGCACCTTCAAAATTTGGACTCTTCCTACCAAACTCGTCTGCTTCACATTTTCAGTCTCTGCTGTAGAGATGGCAGGAATGTGATTTCTGAGAAGCACTCAATAACCTTGGACAAAGACTTTCTTCAAATTACTAACTGTAAGCCTACCTCCTTTTCTCCTCATTTAACAGTTCTATTATTTGTTTCAATTTCTGTGAGCCTTAACCTCCCAGATGGTTTCTCAGACTGCATCTGCTAACCATCTTCACAAATCTAGTATCCCATCTATGCCTAGAGAGCCTTTTCCCTGAGCAGAAAAAAAAAATAATGATATTAATAATAATATTCTTTACAAAGCCAAAACAAAATAAAACCACAGACCAAGACTTAATATGAAGAAGAAAGGAGTCAAAGGAAAATCAGCTATATAGTACTGTATGCAGTAATTAAGTAAGTGAAGAGAAATAAACTTTTACTTCAGTCACAACCACAGAAATAAATAAACTGGAATAATCAGTTATAGATCTCAGTTTGAGTTCTTGTGCAGCTCAAAGCATGTCTGGTGAATGACAGCAGTTTTCCAGGCACTTGACAGTCACAAATTCCTGCCTCGATGACCTTTGCAATCTGGATGATATTTTCGCAGATATATCTTTTAAAATATTAACTGATGACTGTTAACAACCTGTCTTGCTTGTGATCAGGGTAATAAAACTGTTCATGACTGCTCCTATTGCCTCTTATTTGGCAGTTAGAAGTAACCACAGTCTCTACCTTCCATCACTTCTGCCCCTTTTCTAGGCTGCTAAGGAGTCAGAAGTTTTAGAGATTTAACCTACTGCTATGACAATCATAACTTTTCTTCCAAAATCCCTGTTCTTGCCTAAGTTTCTGTCAAGAAGAAAGCTCAGAAAACCATGCAGAAAACTCTTGCAAACTAAAGGTAGTAGGAGACTTTTCTTGTAGCGAGTGTCCCTTGTAGCTCTGTGCCTCACCTCCTGCCAAGGCTATGTTTGGAAAGGACACTCCTTTCCTTTCTACCCGAGTGGTTCCTTTGGAAACACAGACTTGCATAGGGAATGCAGAAAATTACCAGATATCTCAGCTGTCTTGCCACTTCCTTCCACCCTGTTATGCTTTTTAGTGGTTTGCCAGTGTGAAGATATTTTCATGAGACAGTAAACAAAGGAGTCTCACATCCATTAGCAGATTTCCTTAATTGAGGTAGTTGAATTCAAGGGTATTTCATACCCTTAAAATAGTGTATCCTATTTTAAGGCCAAGAAAATAGCTTATCCAAAACAAACCTAGATCCACAGTGATGGTCACAAACTGGAAACAAGGTTCTCTAAGTTCCAGGCATTGCTGGGCACCTTCCCAGAGTGTCACTGTTAACCAGAAACATATATAAGTAGCAAGTTTTAAAAGTATATTAACATATTAAAGTCATGTACTTAATTAAGCAGTACAGAATTCAGTTCTGCACTGCTAAAGGAATGAAAATAGGAAGTTTTATCTATTGTAGTTAAAAAAAAAAAGGCAAGAAAGGAAGGAAAGGAAGTATCTTCAACAGTTGGTTTACTCCTCTTTAGTAACCCTGCCACAAACCAACCAGAGTACATAGGACAGGATGGTAGGATAATCCACGCTGAAATGCATGAGAGTAGACCAGGTGGATTTTATTTTATATATTTACATTGCTATATGTACACACACACACACATAGTATATATGCAAACTGAAGTTCTATACACATACATACACAGGTATTTCCTTTCTGTCTTTTCCCCTAAATTCAATCCTGCTTTTAAATATGTAGCCCACACACAGCTCCCACAGATACCAGTGACAGTGCACGTGTCCATCTCTGGGCTAAAGCTAGTTTATTTAGAACATCTTAGGTGTGAAGCCGAGCTTCATTTTTAGTACTACTTTACATTTAATTTTTATTTACTTTTCGTGAATATTGATGATCCTAAACAAATCTAGAGAAAAGCACAGGGCTTGTTTTGGAATCCTGAACATTTTCAACATCTATATCAGTATATAACATTCTATATTTTATAGAATATCCATCCCATTGTGAGCTGCACTTCAACAGGGGAGGGAGTGGGGGTAGAAAGAGTCTAGGCCTTTATTCTTGAAAGTAAACTTTTACATATACACAGTTGAACTGCATCATAACTTCAGTGTTAACTCTGGTGAATGTAATGTATTTTTTAAATTGGTATTTTAGAAACAAAAAGAACTAGTAAAGGAAACAGGCTTGCAAAAATGAGTATTTTCCACTTTCCCAAACAGTTAAAGAACATAAGTCTTGCTTGGGAAATATAGATCATAGGTCCCACTCACACACCTGTGATATTAACTTTCATTTGCACTGCATTTTCCTCATATTAAAAATGAAAGCACAAAAAAACTATATCCACTGTAGCCTTACCTCACACATATATCCATTTACCTCAACTCCTCCACTGTAATAACATTCCTAAACATGCCCTCTGTGCTCTCAGTTCATGTACACTTGCTAGCCAACTGCAGGTCATTAAGCTGCACACCTGCAGTGACTTAACTCGTGCTTTACTCAGCTCTGAACCCCACCCCCAGCAAAAGTGAAATCATTGACTCTTCACACTCTCATTAAATGTTGTCCTCTCCTTACAATACTCTGTGCCAACTTCCCTGATGAATCCAACCTCTAATACTCAGCAGGTAACTGAAGAGCAACTATTTATTATAGCAGCTACACACAAATATGTAGCTATTTAGGAGGAATAAAAAAAAGGTAATGGTGAATGACCATTGCCTTGAAACAGGAGTAATCTGTATGTAACTGCATGTCACTAAGCACTTAAATGTGTGAAGAGAGGCCAGAACAATTTCAAGCTTTTTTCTCTTCACTAAACACTGTTTTAACTAAAAATACTTACTATGGGGACAGGCTTTCCATAGGAATATTGTCATTTTTAAATGTTGTCTGTATTTAGAGTCTCAGAGAGACACATGCTGTTTATGTACCACCTGTATGTGCAGAAAGAAATAGAGTAGATGTGAAGTTAAAGCTGCTTATTGGCTAAAGAGGCCTTGGTAGGGAAAAAAGGCTTTTCTGTGGGTACCTTTACTATCACTCAGGTTTTTTGAGGTTTCTGTTTGCAAATGGTTTCATGGCCTGTTCCATGGAAGTAAATTTCCAACCGTAAATGAAAGTCTACAGGCAGAGATCCCCAGGGAGAACCCATCAAGGAGAATTCCTTCTTATGACCTACCATCTATAGGGCTGAATGTATCTTTGATGTAACACGGCTGGTGTTAATATTACATGAAGGACCAATTTGCCTTCTCTCATCTGTTTCATTTTTTAAAGCCAAGGAGGCCAGGTCAGCCACTCTGAAAGAGTAAACCACCTTATTTCCATTTCCACCTGCAATTTGAGCCAACTATTTAGTCCCACTATACCTAATGGTGGGTTAGATTTTGTGGTCAATGCAGGATGATATTCTAGTAAAGGAGATTGACACTATACTAAATATGACTAAATAGTCATGACCAGTTCAAAATCAGATTCAGTTACCCCCTTAGGGTGGGGTACTGGGGATTGAAGGTATCCAGAACCCTCTCCAGCTTGAGGTTATTAATAGTGATTGATTAAGAGGCAGGAGGTAGTGATGGCCTGTGTACTGCTCACAGCACTTCTGATGTATTTTTCCTAGGGGGTTAACGATGACCAACAGTTCTCATCCCTCACTAATAGCTGGTAGCTGTGTTAGAGGCTAGGTTTTAGGCACGGAGTACACAATAGTGCTCTTAATGTCCTGAGAACTACCATTTCTGAGTTAGCCAGAGGCTGTAGTGCAGTAAATCCAGAAGCTGTCCCTCCTGTGATATATATTCCCCCCACTTTCAATCTAGTGTGGCTGACCTTCATGCCTGCAGAACTGCTTTTGAAAACCAGTGCAAAGGGCCATGGCTTCCACACTCCATTTTACATGATTTATGAGTAGAAGTCTTATAAAAATAGAATTTCAGATGCATTTCCTTCACTGACAGGTTGGCAAACATCTTATAAATCACAATGCAAATGCCAAAATCCCTGCCTGTGATCAACAGATTTTATCAAGCTTTTATAGCCTTCAAAAGCATGTTCCACAGAATCTTGTTCTAATTTATTATTAACTTGCTATTAGAAAATGTCATTGAATGAGCAATATTTGCTACAATGCCAAGCACACAAACTGTCTGCAACACCTGCAAATAAATGATATCTTCTTCTGGTCTAAAAATACATTTTTCTTATTATATTCTTGGAAGAATGGGGAAAGTTACTTGGTTACAAAAACACCACAAATCCTGTGCACCATGTAAACAGTCTCATTTTATACACTGACTTTCTTCACATCTGTGCAAATAAAGCCATTGTTACAAGCACAAAGAGCTGTGGCATACAATACATGCAGCTATGAAACCATGAGTGCTGCTATGTGTTGAGTCTTTAAATGGAAGTGGCACATCTGCTTTTGGCATAGGAGTGTAAATCAATCCAAGATGTTTATTAAAGAGTAAGTAACGACCTGTCCACATGCTCTTTCTTCCATCCAGCCTTGGGTTTGTTCTTGCTTTGTTATGTTCCTGGCAGTTAAACATGGGCTCTGCACACTGAAAGTATGTGGTGTTTCTTCACGTACGGATAACATAACATGTCACATAATATTGAACAAGTACGTGATGAGAATGGCTCAGACAAAAGTGCAAGCCAAAATGAGGTGGGGAGGAAAGGGTAAGTACAAACAGCTACAGAACAGAGACTGAAAGGTTTGTTACTCTGCAAAAGGCAACCATGTTTCCTAATACCTTTCGAATTAATAAAACCTAGATTTGATTCCACGTTCCAGCTCTTGGCAATTAGTGAGCAAAATCTGCAATAGTGAAAGATGGTAAATATTTTCTTAAGGAATGGAGCAGTCAATAATTGACTTTGCATTTACTGAAGGTATTTATACCACTGGGTATTATACCACTACCTGAGCAGGCCTGGTAGGAGCACTAGACTTTCAGCTCTTGCATGGAAACTCAACATAATATTGGCACTGGCCAATACTGACAGTGAAAATTGCCCGTTTTTGTAAGCAATTGCTGGCGTATTTGGCACAACCTGTAACATGTTCCTTTTCCATGGACTGAGGAGCTCTAGGGTCTGCTGTAGAACAGCAGTCCAAGGACAACAATACCTTTTGTGGGCAGCCTCTTTGTGGGCTACCTGCATGAAGCAGCGCTTAAAAGACTGGACCTCAGGATGAAGGCAATGGCTCTGGGTCTGACAGTAGAGCCTGGGCCATGCACTGCTCCTTCCTCTTCCATCAAAGCATGCACAGGAAAGTGTCCTAGAACAGGGAATCAGCCATGGCCAGGCAGAAGGAGCAACCCATTCTTTGTCTCAGTGAAGGGTCTACTTTGTAGCATGTCTTTGAGTAACCAGAAGTAGGGAGAAAAATACAATGGATGTTGTATTCTTGACTTCCATGTGGGGAGGTCATAACCCAGTGATGCTGTTCTTCAAATGCATTGGGAGAAACAAGACATGTCCTCTCAGATACTAAAGGGCTCATCCATTGGAATGGCAATATCTCTTTTGTATGATGGCAGTGGAAAACCACTGTTCTAAGAGACGAGATTGAAAAACAGACTGTTTGATGGGAAAAGGTTCAGGAAGGCTTGTTGTGCAGAAGAGGGAATAGAGGCTGCTGGAAGTGTGCCACCCAGTGTTTTGTACTTGCACATTAATTGACTAGACTGAACAAACATCATCTGTAATTGTTCGTTTTTTCTTTGTTAAAATGGTCAGGATATATTAAAAGGTTGGATTCCATATGCATGTGTTTCAGTGATAATGTTACCTATCAGCTCTGTCCCAAAAGTGTCTAAGATCGCTGTAAATTTCTTAATTGGGTGTCTTTTCATCTGAGAGCTGAAACTCAGCTGCATGAGTGACCCAGGTGGATTTGCTCAGCAATACAGAACATACCAGGACAGAACTTATACAGCAATTTCTACTGCAGGCTAGAATTATCTTGACCAGACTTGTTACAGCATTTTGTTAAAATATTTTAGCCAGGAAAAAAATATTAATTAAATTAAATCAAAATATTCAGGTAGCCCATAAAAGTTAAAAAAAGAAAAAAAGAAAGTAATGTTTTCTCCTATTTATTCCACCCCCTCTTAAGTTTCTCCTTTTAATTTAATTTTATTTTATTCCATATGCCTGTTAATGGGACTTTGTGGAATTGAACCTTTTGCAAGTCACTGTGCCAGCTTTTTGGAGAGCATCTCGGACAGGTCTCTTCATTTCCATTTTATTTTGTCTTTCTATGGTTGAAACATTGTTATTTAAATGAGTGCTTTCAAGCTCAGATTTTTTTATGCAAATATGTGCTGCTTCCCTATTGAATTGAAACTATCAATACTTCTCTTTCTCTATGAGCAGTAGGATAAAAAGTAATATTCTCAGGGCTGAAGGTGAGCTGGGAACATTAGTGTTATGTGAATTTAAGCTAAAAAAAGGGAGACATAGTGGTGAAGTATCAAAATATTGGCTCAATCTTCCTTTTCCAAGATATGATTAAAGCGGTTCTGTATATTTTAAAGAACAGCTGATGTAGGGAAGGTGCCAAGACACAGCAGACCAGTCACACTCCCTCAAGGCATTCTGTATAAGCTGCTTAGGGGAGCACACACAAGTGAGACACTACATGCCTCCAGCAATCTTAAGGTGCTCTATAACATAATTGTTTTGAAGGTTGTGACATGTTTTGATTTGAAAGTAGGTGTCCTCTCATTTTTAATATTTTGGAAGCTGTCTTCCAGGAACCATAAGCTGAACTTACAGAACATCTTAGAGGGAAGTAAGTAACAGGGAAGAAGGTAAAAAACAATAGATCCTTAGTTTCCTTTAGAGTATACTGCATGACTGTCTTCAGGCTATTCTTTTAGCTATAATGTCTAGAAAAGTAGGGATTTTTTTTTAGACCTGTGAATGTGGAAGTTCTCCAGTAATCATATGCCTCCTGAAGCAGGAGCTTTCTGCTCATCAAATATTGCAAGATATGAAAAAACCACATCCCCTGCCCCCAGCATGGAAAGGGTTGGTTACATCCATCAGGTGAGTTGCATCCCTCCCTGATCTCTGCCAGACCAAAAGGCATGTGATGCTGAAGCACGTGGATTGTCTCACCCTTTTACCATTGGACAAGCATTCATCTTGCAGCAAAAAATGCCACAGTCCATGCCCAGTAGCACCCATGCCAGCAGTATTAGCAAACAGACCTCAGAGACTGAGCTCTCTTTTTAATCACAGAAGTTGTTGTTTTCTCCCAGTGACAGTGGTTGTTGTTCCAGCCCAGGCTTTTACACATGTTATTCCTGGACTAACGAAAACTCAAAGTGCTGCTTGCCCTGCAATACCAAATTTATGGATGAGGAGACAACTTCAGCCTGCCAGGTGATAATTTGGCATCCTTATGTCAGTGTTAAAATCCCTAAAGCTGTAAATATTTATTGAATATGAAGTATACTCCAGCTAACGTGTTATCATATGAATAAATCTAACCTTAAATAAAACATGTGCTTTCCATCTTTTATTCAGTTTATAAAATTCTTAATTCTTGCTCTGCACATTCTCAGCTTAATACAGCTATTCCGAAGGACAGCAATCTGTGGTGTGCCTTGATTACTTTTCTCATACAACACTTTGCTTCTTGTATTTCACCTCTTAACAGCTTTTGCAAAGTTTTGATTTGATAGGACAAGCACAGTGAGGGCATTAGGACCAAGAGAAAGACGCACACATTGTTCTGTATTATGTCTGGCAAAGTGCTTCCTGACTGAGTGCCGTAGTTATGTGTGAAACAAAGTCAGGGACCGACTACTTCTCATCTGTTGATCACAGTTAACTGAAGCCTCTGAACGGGGGAGAGCTGTCAGATCTGCTTTCAGGGATACAGTGCTTCAATCCAGGCAGCAATTGGAAACTTTGAAGAAGCAGGATCTACTCTGGAAAGAAACTAAGAGAAACGCGATTTCTTTCGACTTAGAATTTTAAAAGGGAAAAAAATTCAAAGCTTTAGTCACTCTTTTAATCAGCAAGGCATGCACTTTCCTAACTAAGCTGAGACTCCGAATAATAAAGGTTCTATTTTATCTCACTGGATTCATGCTATGTTTTACTACAGTAAGTACAATATTAATAAGAATGTAATAAATTTTTTTTCTGTAAATAGAGAGGAAAGCATGAAATGGCATCAGTGAAATGTGAGGGGAGCAAAAAAATCCTCATGGCAGATAGTGAAAAACAGGGCTTTTGTGCAACCCAAGGACTGGAATCTGAGGAAAATCCAAGTGATATTTAACATGACCATCTGTATCATTTTGTCACCAACAGCATGTTCTTGAGGAAGAAGTGCAGATATGGATCACGTAAGCTGCAGTTTCTCTTGTTGTTTCTGATGCTGGGTTTTCTGCTACTGATGGTTACAACGCTGAATCCACCACCCAGCAACCAGAGCAAGGAAGGGACTTTCCAACCTGTGGAGTTCAACCCCCGGGAAGGATATCAGATGGACTTTGTGGAGACCCAAGAGATGCTGGAAACCCAGGAGGAGAGCCAGCAGTATTACCCTTTGGATGGTCTGTCGCCTTTCATCTCCCTGCGGGAGGATGAGTTGATCATGGCTGTCGTGTCGCCCACCGGCAAAAGGAACCACAGCAAGGCCAGGAAGGGCTATCGCGTGGTGAAGCAGCAGAGCAGGCGGCCGGAGGGGAAGGCAGAGGGGGGCCCCGAGTCCCAGCCGCTGTCCCTTCCCCTGCAGGATGGACAAGGGGCTGCTGCGGGGGAGCGGCCGCTCGGCCTGGAAACCCACGGCTTTAACGAGGTGCTCAGCGAGCGGATCGCGCTGCGCCGGGACCTGCCTGAGGTACGACACCCGTTGTAAGTAAAATACCCTCTTTCACTTCTGGGGGGAAACCTGCCTCCTTCCCCGCCGTCGCGCCCCCCACCCCCCGAACCGCTCCTCCTGCAAACCCCGCACGTTTCCTCCTCTAGACCCCGCGTCTTTCCTATCGAACTCCCCGCTCCGGGTCGAGAGAGCTTTTCCCGGCGCTGCGTGCGAAACACCCCCCGTTCCTCAGAGCCAGGGACGCTGCCAGCCTCCTTCGGGAGGTGGTTCAAGCCCTCGGGAGCCGGCGGGTGGTAAAGGTGGAGGGTGGCACGGTGCGGGAGGGGCAGCTGGGGCTCGCTGGGTTAGCCGGAGCAGAGGCGCGGGGCGCAGCCTCTGGTGGGTGCGGTGTGAGGGCTGCTGCGGCGCCTCCGCGCCCCCGGCCCGGCCCGGCCCCGCTCCGCTGCGCCCTGAGGCCGAGCGGGCGGCAGCGCCCCCTACCGGCACCCGCGTCACGGCAGGTGCCGGGGGCGGCAGGGCCAGGGAGCGCTCCGGGCCCCGGCCTTTGTCAGTCCGTCCGTCTGTCCTTCCGTCTGTCCGTCCCGACATCTGTCCCTCCGTCTGTCCGGCTGCTGGGCTCGGGAGGGGGAGGGAATCCGCGCCGGGCTGGCGAGCAGGGGAACTGGCTTCCCTCCTCGGCCAGGCCCCGTCTCAGCCCACCTGCCAGAGCTATGGGGTCACTGGGCTTACAGAGTGATAAATGAGGCAAGACTTGGGGCTTTCAGCTCTTCCAGAACAAAAGTGACCCGATGGTCACTCATAAAAGTGGAGCCGACTCTGCACTGGCCTCACTTTAAATATCGTGCGCGGTTTTGGGCACCACAACATAAGAAAGATATAAAGCTATTAAAGAGTGTCCAGAGGACAAAGATGGCAATGGGTCTGCAGGAGAAGCCATATGAAGAGTGGCTGAAGCCACTTGGTTTTTTCAGGCTGGAGGAGACTGAGGGGAAACCTCATTGCTGTCTATAGGTTCCTCATAAGGAGAGGAGAAGGGGCAGGCACTGATCTCTGTGGTGACAGGACCCAAGGGAATGGCCTGAAACTGTGTCAGGGAAGGTTTAGGTTGAATATTAGGAAAAGATTCTTCACCCAGAAGGTGGTTGGGCACTGGAACAGCTCCCCAGGGAAGTGGTCACAGCACTAAGCCTGATGGTTCAAGAAGCATTTGGACAATGCTCTCAGGCAAATGGTGTGACCCTTAGGGTGTCCAGGGCAAGGCCAGGAGCTGGACTCAATGATTTTTGTGGGTCCTTCCAACTCAGAATAGCCTGCGATTCTGTGGCAAGTATTGAAAGGAAACTCCCAGGAGGAAGGAAGGTGGAGATTGGTGTGTCTGAGAAGTTCTGTCAGCACCACCATTACTGTCACCACCGTCATACCTGTCACCATCCAGGCTGTAGGGCCACTTCGAGAAAATGTTGCATTTGAATCCCCAGGTGTTACATTTGAAGTCTGGAGAACTGAGAGCCAGTTGCCCCAGCAGCTCAGTGGCTTCTCATCACACTTCTTAAAAAGGATCTGAGATGTATCTACTGTCAAGCTGCCCCAGGAAAAGTTCGTGTTGGACATTAGGAGGAATTTCTTCACAGAAAGGGCAATTAAATATTGGAATGAAATGTCCAGGGAGGAGTGGAGTCACTGTGCCTGGAGGTGTTTAAGGAAAGACTGGACATGGCATATAGTGCTGTGGTCTCATTGAGAAGGTGATGATCAAAGACTGGACTTGATGATCTCAGAAGTCTTTTCCAACCTCATTGATTCTGCGATATGCTTCCCTTCCCAAGGGAGAAGGAAAAGGATGTAGGTGGTGTCTTGTCTCCTGTGACAAAAACTATTGTGGTTTTCTCCCAGGACATGGTGGAAAGATGTACGGGAAAACACGGAACAATTTTTTTTTTTTCTAGCGTTCATTTTCACATGTTTAAAGACAGCTGGCAGCTCTAATTTAAGGGTACAGTCTCAAAAAAAGAAAAATGAAATGGTTCCTTATGTTAATTTGGTTAACACCATTAAATAATGACATGCTGATATTATTTCAGTTACTTTTTGGTGTGCTTCACTGCCAAGTCTTTGAACTGTGTAATGTTCAAAGGAGGAATGACTACTCTGGTTTACTGCTGATGATGTGAGCCACCAAACAGTTTTACTCTGGCAGCTGAAGGGCCATCCAACAAGAGACAGCTTCAGTAAATCATGGTAAAATTTAAGCCATGGTCTCAGGGCTCTTGGATGGATTTTGCTGTCTGGCTAGTTACAACCTAAAGAGCTCTCAACACCACAGCTTACAGAGCCCAGACTCAAACCCCACATTTCAGCATCTGAGGCTGATCTAAATCCAGATCATAAACCTGCAGCAGAGGAATACGTCTAAGCCAGACCTGTCCTTTATGGCACAACGCACAAACCACAGTGATAGTTTTTAGGTGTAGTTTACTCTGGGGGCCTGGCTCACAACTGTGTCAGTCCAGCTTTACAGCCGTGTAAAAGGAGAGACTCTATTCAGTTTGCATCATGTTGTTCATCACAATGTCTATTATTATTAAATTAGAGGGAATCCAACCAGTATGAGATGTTTCAGTGAGTTACCGCCATGGACTCAGTCTCCCTTATTTCACTTGAAATGGGATGGCAAATACTTCACATCAGAAGGGTCTCATCCTCTGAGGTACCTTCATCCCTTAGAGTGCTTTCTGCTGCTATCAGTCACTCCAGCTGGGACTGACACTCTCCTGGGACACCTAAATCAAGCCTGTCATTGTGACTTTTATGATGGGAGTTTGGCCCAAAAGTAAGGTCTATTTTCCTCTCTTGAGTTTGAGTGTCAAACATATCCAGGAAAATGAAACTCACGAGGTATCTATAAAGGTTTTAAGTTTCGTTAGGAAAGTATAGCTTCCTCTGGAGTGCTGTTTGGAGATGAATCTCAGTGAAACATTTTACTGAAGGTGAGTGGGAGTCCCTGTCAGCTCTGCCTTTGCCTTGTCAGAATTGCTCTCTGTTCATTGTTGCATATGACAATTCCTTGTTTTTCACAAATTAAATTAAATCACTATGTCTCATATCTGTAACAGCCCTGACTTTTTGAAATGCTAATTTATGATGGACAGTCTATGAAACTGCTCCAAATTACATAGAAGGTATTTTTGTATACCAGTACCCTTGTGCATTTTTGTGAAGATTAGATATCTATATTGCAAGTCTTTGCCAGTCTCCATGGCAACTAAGCACTCGCCACCAAGGTTATGTGTTCAAGTACAGTTATTTTCAATTCTTTTCCAATTAAGATTTCACAACAGCCTTATTTTCTTGCTGTTACCACAGTACTAGCAACTAGGTGCTAATAGCTATAGAATGTTTCTGGTTAGAAGCTGCCTGGTAGTAAAAGGACTGCATTAGATCTTCATTTTTCTTAATTATCTCTAGATTCTTCTGCTTGGAAATACTCACTGCCAAGTCATGAGAGTATTCTTTTCTTGATCCTGCTGAAAATGGAAACAATCACCTTATATGAAATTGTGAGGTAACAGTGTTGTTGATTACACAAAATTACTAAACCAAGGAAAACATAGATTAATTAGTGTAAAAATCATCAAGAAAATTTGCCTGTCTATGCAAAAAAATTAATGTGAACTATTGAAAAGTATAATACATTATTGAAATTGTGCTCATTTAAAATTTATATTCCCAGAAATGCATCTATAGTAACCATTTATGTGTATTCATAACTAAATCATTCAGACTATGGATTCTCTTAAGTGATTTGCAGCTTTGAGTCTGGATAGTGTCTAACAGCATAGGTCCTCTGTCCATGAACAGAAGCACTAAGGAAAATGCTAATAAACACAGAAATACTAAAATTTTATCCCTTACATGAGTTTCTGCTGAGTAGGTAATTGTTTAACAACCACAGTAAAATCTGTATAATGATTTGCTTGGCAATACAAAAATGCTGAAATAACAATGGCCCATATTCAGCCAATTGTGTAATTCCTTGAGAAAGTTCTTGCTGCTGGAGATTAAATGATTTAGGACAGTGAATGACTGTTATTTGGGAAATGAAAATATTTTTTATTATGTGCTTTCTAATGTCAGCAAAGCAAATATATAGACATAGTCTTTGCATATCTACAATGGGCATTTGAAGGTATTTTCTGGAAAATGTGCATCCTCACACCAGAATAGATGGTTTTCACATGCATTTTCTGTGATGATGAATGCGACGTGTTTGCCATATTTAAATGTTTGAGTTATTGTGGTGGTTTAACACCAGGTGGGAATTAAAATTCCCTCTGTTTCCCTCTGGTGAGAGAAGGACAAAGGAGAGCCTATGGGTTGAGATAACAATTTCCTGAAAGCAAACAGCAATGGAGTAAGAAACACAAAGTGACAGCAGCAAAGTTAATAACTAAAGTATACAAAAAGAGAAGGTGCTTTACACACAAAAGGTGTTCACCACCTTAACTTAGCTCTGCATGGCTACTGAGACAAAGACAAGATAGTGAGGGGGCGTTCCTGTGACTCATCAATGACAGTGGTTATTCCCAAAACACAGACAAGATTGCAGGAGGATATTCCATATTCCTGTGACTCAGAGATGAGGGTTTGTATCCCGGAGGCAAAGATAAGAGGGGGGGAGGGGGGGAGGGGGGGAATGTTCCTGTGGTTTGGAAGTGATAGGCAGTTATTCCTGAGACAAAGACAAGGTGCTGGGTGCTCTCCTTAGCCCGTGCCAAATGGCCTCCTGACACAAAGACAAGATGGCAGACTCTCCCTGCAGCCGGTGTTCCCCAAGCCCAAGACAATGAAAAACAATGACAGAACAAACCCCCAACACTGAACTGTTCACATTGCACCAGGCCACCCACTTCCAGACTGCTCTGCTGGATTGATTGCACAGGGACTCCCAGCTGGGAGCCCCATTCAGCAGTGATTCATTTTCATTGGAAAAGCAACCTGTACAAACTTTTTATTGAAAATACATTTTCTTTCTTTAATGTATTTGTATTCATGGCCCATGCAAGGATCCATGTCTTTCCCATGCAGGACTGAGATGCTGGCTTCATTCACTAGGATCTTGGTCAGGTAATCCACAGGTATACTGATCTGTTGTGCAGATGAGTTATTTTATTTGTTAGTCTTAATGGTACTGCATATGTTTGCTCTTTTCTCTCTTAAGAGAAAGATGTGGAAATTGGTGGAGGCTGGCTGACATGCTTTATCCCTCACTCTGCACTAATTATCTTCAGGTTTTCTTTGTGTTCTGGACCATTTCTGTTTGAACTCTGTTTTGTGAGGCAGATAGAGCAGAAAAAAAAACTATCCCAGAACACTGAAACACTTTCCTCTTTTTGTATTTTAGTTTTGACACTGCCATTCCCATATTTTCACTTCATATTCCAGTTTTGGACACCTTAGAACTTCATTTTCTTAGAAGTGAGTTGAGATCTGAAACTGCTCTCCACCCCTGAAGGTTTAGGTGTTGCTTGCAACTTTGCTCTGAGAAAAAAATTAGCCGTTTGTTCCAGTGTTTCCAGTGTCTTCTTCACTTCATCCATGCAGGTGCCTGCAGCAAAAATATGACTCCAGGCTGCCTACTGCTAGTGTCATCATCTGCTTCCATGATGAAGCCTGGTCTACTCTGCTGAGAACTGTGCACAGCATTATGGATACAGCCCCAAAGGCCTTCCTCAAGGATATCATCCTAGTTGATGATCTCAGCCAGCAAGGTAGCTCCTATTTCTCTGTATGTTAGTTCTTTTTTCTAAAACTTCAGGGAAGAAACTGTCCTCCTCCAAGGAGTGTGTGAGGAGAGAAGGCAAAGAGGACTCTCAGGAACTCAGCTAAGCAGAGCCCAGAGCTGGCTACCAGTTTTCACTATCCATCCCCACAATTCAGCACAGCCTTTCAACTTTGAAATATGTTTCTCTTTTTCCCTCCACATCATTTACAACCACTCTGAACTTTCTTACTTTAAAATAAGGTCACAGAATGCAAATCTTAGGATTCCAACTGGGCCAGATCTGCTGTCATAATTTCCAGACTTGGATTTTGGCTGAAGCATAGAGTGGAAAAGTCCACATTGCTAAAGTAATCCAAAGTGCTTGGGAAAGCCAAACACCTGTAGTATCTCACTCTCATCTGTGTATTTTATGAGATTATGAGAGCATCCACCTTTTGCTGAAAACAGGAGAAGAGGCTATTAAGATTCCCACAGGAGTAGCTTCATACCTTGTGAATCTCAGTTTCCATTAGTCTCTACTTCCCTTTGACATTATGCTGCTGTAGAAATATTTGGAACGTGGCCTACTTAGCCATTTAAAACAAATGCCCCTGAAACATTTTACCAGCAAGAAGTAACATCTCCTACTACCTGTTTCTTTCTACAACAGCTTGGATCAAAGCTAAAACATTTCAGTGACTGTTCTGTTTCTGACAGGGCCCCTGAAGTCAGCTCTGAGTGAATACATCTCTAAGCTGGATGGTGTGAAGCTCATCCGAAGCAACAAGAGGCTTGGAGTCATCCGAGGGCGGATGCTAGGAGCTGCACGGGCTACTGGTGATGTGCTCATCTTCATGGATTCCCACTGCGAGTGTCAGAAGGGCTGGCTGGAACCCCTCCTGGCCAGGCTCTCCAGCAACCGGTAAATATCCCTGGATATGCTAATTTCTGCTGAAAGGGACGTGCTTGGAAAGTGTTGGGTAGTTTTTGTAATCTTCCCTTGGTTATCTTCTTGCTTCTGGTTACATTCCTTTTATTTTCTACCTAATCGCCATATGCATCACTCTGGTATGTGGGAAGCAGGATAGCTCTCACAGCTGATAACCCTCACTTTACACCCAGTGTAAATTTCAAAATTTGTGTCCAGTTAGAGCTTTCAGAAGGCTTCCTGGTGGCCTGAGTTAAAAAGTTTTCAGTCTCAACCTGTTTGTAAATCGGCACACATCCACCAGAGAAAACTACTGCAAGACTCCATTATTTTTACTTTTTAGCTGCCTCAGTGAGGAAGCAAAGAATAAAACGCTTTGTCCTTCTGAGCCAGTTTGGCTGTGTACCAACATCACCTTTTGGCTGCCATTTCTCTGCCACAGAAAAAACCCAGACTTCCTGGGCATCCTAGACAGTTCCAGCTAATCACAGGTACTTTCACTGACACCAAAGTGACAGAGTAAGGTAGAAATTCATATTTCTGAGGATTTCATATTTAGGGTGGTTCTTAGGCCTGCTCTCTAATGTACAGCTGAGCTCATCTATGCAGTCCTTTGAAGAGATTAAAACCACTGCAAATGTTTCTAGGCTTACATGTCAGTAAGTCTTTTATTAAAGGGACTTTTTTGAAAGAAAAATTTGTACATTAACTTGTCACTTGGGAAAAAATTAATTGCTAGAGGGGGTAAATTAAAAAAAAAATCTTTAAACTCTTACTAGACTCTTAAATAGTCACATTAAACACCTTCAAAGGCTGTTCCCAGGCACTGGAAGGAGCTGCTTTTATGGCTTATATTTTCTTGTAAGAGAATTAACATGAGCTTTTAGAAATTATTACATCATTTAAATGAAAACATTAGGAATACTGAAAGCAAGAATAAAGCTGCCCTATAATGTCAGGAATATTTTTTTCAAAAAGGTCCTCCTTGGAAAAGCAGATTATTTTTTGTTTGCTGACTAATTAGATGGTTTACTATGAATATACTTCATGGTTCTTCTGCCTTGAACAATCATCTATTTTTGATGTTCAACCAAAACTACTGTGTGTATCAATTGCCCAGTCCTTATTCAAGGGTGTTGAAATTGCTGAAATTAAAATATTTACAAAAGGTCTCAGAGGAGAGCTATAATGAAGGGAGAATTACAACAGCAGGAGAGAAGACAGGACCCCAAAACCCCACAATGTCAAAAATTCACTGTCAAAAATTATCTCTCCTGAGGGAATGTAAAGCCTCCAAGTCTGCTATCAGAGATGCTGTAGCACTGTCACCAGGGGGTGAGAAAGGAATTCTCTCCCCTTAGAGGGCCCACATGCTCATTCATTCCTCCAGGAGAGCAGAATTTAACAGTGAATTAACTAATGTCTAATTGGATTAATGAAGCAAAGGTGGAAAACTGATTGGATAATATTATGGACTAAGCCATCTCTATTTGTATGCTGTATCAGTCACTGTGTCTGACCCTGGAAGCTTTGTCATTGCTAGTGAGGAGCACCTGTGACATCCTCCATTGATGGATGAAGCTCTAAGGCACCTAGCAATCACCTTCCCTTACTGTCCTCTCTTCAGCTGAAGAATGGTGACAATAACACTGACCTGATAAGGAAGTTAATTCATGACTTTTCTTAAATTGCTTGTAATGCTTGCGTGGAGATCACCATGGAAATGTAAAGCATTAGCAAAGTCAACTAGGCTTCATTCAGCACTTGAGGAGCTGTTAAATTGAATCATGTGCACTCCCTGAGACTACCCGAGTGAGGAAAGCACAGTAAAAAGAAACTGAGAGTGACTGATGAAATATCCATTGTTCCTCGTCTCAATGTACCAATCAAGCTGTAACTCATGCACTGCTGGAGAGACAGGATGGGATATCCCTTAATCAGCTGGAGTGAGTTGTTTGCTGGCAAGGACCAGTGCAGCCTTTCAAAGCTCCAACCTTTGCAGGAGTTTTAGGGAGCTGTGGAGTGGTTTTAACTTTGAAAATTGTGATTAACCCTAATTTTCTACACTCCTGATCAGAGTGTGTCACTATTATTGTGACCTGTCTTGGAGTGATGCTGAGAGATCCTTGCCCAGACTGGGATCTCACAGTGAGTTGAACATACAACAAGAGAGATACTCCCAGTTCTTAGTAGACTGTAGGATAAATACAAGACAATTATCTCAGTTTTACAGGTATAGAAATATTTATACTGAAATACTTGGCAGATATTTGACTTGTTCTAGGTAATGACATTTCATCTCTCTACACGATGGCTTTATTCACTAAACCAATCAAATTTATTTTTCTGAAAAAAAGTATTAAGTCATTCTAAAATCATTGGATATGCACTTTCGAGCACCTTGATTGGGAGTAGTTCTGTGAACCATGCCTAATAAATTGAGGGGGAAACTGTGCATCGGCTTAGTATATTGCCTAGAGAATGGTTCAGTGGTTTCTAAAGCATTCCTTGACATTTTGATTATTTATTCAAGGATGAATACCATAGATACCTGAACAATATTAGAAAACTACATGAGATGCCCCACAGATAATTTCATTTGACAGCTGTTTGTGTTCCAGGCTAACTCCAGGTGAGTAGGATGGTGCATAACAATACAGCTGTGCCATTATTACAGTCATCTTTGGAAGGGTTTGCCTTTTCCAGGAGACTGCAGAGCTGCTATTTTGTATTCCATCTAAAGGCAGTGAAAGGCAGAGGAGGCATATAATGAACTGTGCCATGAAGCCTTAAAAGTGTTGTTCCTTTGATCTAAAAACAGTGGCCAGTGTGCTGAAGCAGGATGATTTTTAAAAAAAATCGCAAACATATTTCCTTAAAATACTGCATGAAAGCAAAATGAACCTTGATTATATCCTTGACAAGAAATTCCACCTCTAAAAGAGGCCTGGGCACCATAACTCTGGACAGAGGGGTGGTTTGCAAAGGGGTAGCTGGTTCTTAGGACTCTTCCCCTGCTCCTTATTGCAAGGGCTGTTTCTCTCTGTGCTGGAACACTGCCTATACCACAGCTCAAATATTAGATTAGGAAACAGAAGCTTGTTATATTATTTTAAAAAGCTTATCTGGTTTCTAAAATTCAAAGTGCCTCTACTTAGCACTGTGATTCTAGGTCACTAATCTTTAACGAAAATGCTGATAAACAGAATAAGAAATTAGCATAGTAATGGAAAGGTGTTTCATAATCTGTGTGCTCCCATCAGGAAAAAATGGAAGCTCTGCTTGTAGATACACGAATAGAAAGAGTTTTGCTGTCCAGAAATTTTCTGTGTGGTTCTGATTTTATGGTAATGCACAAGAGAGAATGGAAATATTTTGTACTAAAGATGAACAGCTTCTTAATCTCTTTGCTTCTGATTCCACACTTCTCAGTGGCCCATATCCCAGCTTTCTGAGCCACCAAATAAATAAGCTATCTGTTTTTTAACTTTTCACAGGCTTGGGAAAACATGATGTTATCCATTCAGAGCCTACACAACCCCAGCATTTGAGTATGCAATTCCATGCTGCTCTTCCTGTTTGGAAAGCCTTCCATACACTTCACATGTAACAGCCTGCTTCCTGGGATTTCTGTGTTTGCTCAATTGTTTTATATCCCCCATTTGTCAATAACACTCATTTCAAATTCAGTAAATGTTCTGCATTTACATGGTAGGTTATGGGAAGATAAGCTATCTCTACAATCTTGCAGAGTTGATTAGGATTAGAAGGTGACCTATTTTAAAGAAGTTGAGGTAAAGAGAATAAAGACAAGAGTCTAAAGCCAAAGGCAAATATTACTGCTAAACACAGAAGCAATGAAGATTTAGGCATGGCTCAGTGTCCTGACTGTCCAGTGTTGATGGTATTGGTTACCTTTACAGATGTTGTTACTCTACATATAAATTTTAATATTTAATAAAGTATTCCCAAAGCATTCCCTTAGAACTCTGCTCTGCAGATATTTGCTTAGTGCTTAGCATATGAATAGTCTATCCGGTCAAGTAGACTCTTCCTATGCCATAAGTTGGTCTGGAGTTGGTCTGTAAGGCAGTATTTAAGTAATCCTTTATAACTTAGCTTTTATCTTCTTATTAACCCTATCTAATTTCAAGTGGTCTGTATTTCTAAGATTTCAGTTAGCCAGCAAGGTGCTGTCAGTGGAAATACACCATTTTGTGGAACCAGCTTGGGTCCTCAGTTACTCAAGTTTTGACTGCGTGCAGAAACATGCAATGAGAACCTGGACTGCCTGGATTTCTTAGCTATCTAATTCAGCTATGATGCACCCAGAAATAGGATGATTAATATACATAATTTTCATGTTTGGTTTTGTGGTGTTTTTTTTTTTTCCCCCTCCTTATTTAGAGGGTGATTTAAACATTAAAATCTATTCCCTTCCCAGCAAAAGAAAGTATAAATCAATATAAAAGCATTTTCAAAAAAAAGTGTATCCAAAACTTCAAAACAGATACAATAATTAAATCTTCCTTCATCATGTTACTTAGTTTAAAATTAGAAAAGAACATAATGTCCATGCTGACTTAAAGGGTCATGGGAAGACATTTCATTTGCAATTGTATTTGGTCAAGAAATCCCAAACCAGGAAATTGTTCTTGTTTGGGTTGCTCTTTTTCATGTAATTGTGACCTTTTGTAGTTTGTGAGAGTTCCAAGCATTTGAAATATTCACAGATTAGTCAAACAGTTCAAAGTCTTGCTGCTAGTTGTATTCGAATTTCCTGTTTTTCGCTTTCCTCAGATTCCACAGAGTAAAATTAGCAGTAGTTTGTCTGTGTGTCTTTCATTTCAAAGTGCCAAGAAGCTGCTGTCTGCCAGTTACCCAGTTAAAAACAAGAATAGCTAAGAACATCTTCCAATTACCATCTACTGCAAATTTGCATTTAGAACTATACAAATATCAAACCATCACTGAATATGCAGAAAACAGCTATTTTATTTTTCTTAAAATCAAAGCAGCCAAAAAATCGGTAAAGCACTGCCTGATTAGGATTAAAATTGAATACTGACCAATTTTCACACAAGATAAAGTTACTAGATTCCTCTATTTCAGATCAGAAAGACACTCCCAATATTTAGTTTTAAGGTGTGTTTCTATTGATTTCAGCAGAGCTACGTTGTGACTATACTACATGGACACCAGGTGAAGATCTAGAATTACTCTTACAAACATACTCTTGGAAACTGTTAATCTTGGCATTCTGAAAAAGCTATTGGAGTAGTAGCTCTAAAAGTCAGTTATCAGTTTTTACTGTATAATTTTGTGGGAAGGGAGATCAGATTTTATTTTATTATGGATTATGGTTGAATTTAGCCAGGATAGAATATGACCTATCCTATGGGTTATTTTCAGCTGTCTTAAACAATAATTTTCCATGTCATAATTTGCAGATAGTTTGGACAATTGCTTGGTCTCCAAATTATCAGAATATATTATGACCTTATTGGTACATTTCTTGAATTGGAATCTTGAAGAAACAATGCCCTGTAACTAGAACTACTACTGTGGTGCCTACTCTTGTGAGCAATTGCACTGATGCCAGAAGAACCATTGGAGTTTGGAGTTTTATAATGGCAACAAATTTAAGGTGGATTCCAAAAAAAACACAGGTGTTAAATGGTTGCAATGATATTAAAATGTAGGATAGTCTGAAATGTTTGGATCATCTGATCCAGAATATATGTGTCTGTATTTACACTGTCTCTATCTGAATTATGCAGGATTCAGTTCATGTGGTCTAGTCTGCATGGTCAAGATCTTTCAAGTGTTTTAGTCTACATTGCTTCTGGCTTCCACTCAAATACGCCCTCCTGATATTTCCCTCTTGACTCTGAAGTCATAAAATAAACTACCCTGGGGTCATTAATTCCTCAGTCCTGTCTGAATGAGAGTGGGTAAACCAGTAGCAATAGATAGTGTGGGTTTCAGCAAGCAGCAGCAAACTGAGGTGGGAACTATGCAGCTGCATCTACACTCCCAACCAAGCAGTTGTCAGAAATACTTGTACACTAGAGAATGCAGCAGGCTGTAGAAATTACTGCTACAGTGACTTTTCATTTTTGAAGTCTAGTAATTTAAAATCCATTTAACTTGTTAGATGGATTTTCCCCAGCATATCAAAGAAAAGAAATGCCTGTTTGTTTGAGTCCAGCAGAACACTACCTTTAGTAAATTTTAGAAGCAGGTAGTTTCCTGTGCATGCTGTTAGTGAGTAAAGCTTTCAGTAGAAAGGGCCCTGCTGGCTTGAGCGCTGGGTGGTTTCTCCTCCCATGGATACAAAACTGTATCACAGGAACATAATTAGGAGAAGCAGGGAAGGATATCAGCTTTAGTATTTTTAGTATCACCTCCTTCCATTTCTTCATGAGTCCTGTGAAAGGATGAGAGGAACTCACTGTCTTAATGTATGTGCCTACAAATGTTGCATGTGACCATAAAATTTTCTCACCTATTTGTAAACCAGATGCTTGTTTCTAAGAGTGCCTATTAGTGCATATTTTAAAGGATGGTTTTACACCTGAGCAGAGAAATAAAATTACTTTTCTATTTTAAATCTTCCTGGCTTAAGCTCATCATAGAACAGTCCGCTCTTATTAGGAAACAAAACTGAGTAATTTTAAAGCAATCCTCTGCATGGTTCATCTCTGTACTGTTCACTGACAAGCAGTAGTCTGTTTCTCCATGGGCTTCTAAAATCCTCTACAGAAAATGTCAACTGTGAAAAAACAAAGTTGGGAGTTTCCCCCCACTCTGATACTGAAAAAACATTATTCTAGTGACTGTAGAGGCAGAAAAGATATGTCAAGATTACATTAACATCACCCAGAGCTACCATCTTCCTCAGCTGCTTCTGGCCTCTGCCATGGAAAAGTACAAATGTCTCACTGCACTGGAGACTTCTGAGACATCCTTTCTTCACTGACAGTATTATGTTTCAAGCAATTTTCTCTGCTTTTGATTGCTGACCAACAAATACATCTTCAAAACAAGAGATAAAGACATCTGCATTTTGCCCCCACATTGATCATTTAGTTTTTCTCTCTGTATTAACAGGAAGCTATTTCCTAGGGAAGGAACTACACCAGAATAATTTCCTACATGGATATTCCTACTCTAGAACAAGAATAATTTTTTTCCAGTGATCCCTCTTAAATATTACTGATTTTTCTCCAGAGAAACTTCTGTCTATAGACAAGTCTTTGCATTGAGACCAGAGACTACCCTTTTAGCATGACAGAGAAGAACTGGATAATGTTATTCTTCAACACTTTTTCCCTGCAGTCCCTGATACCATTTCATTCATTCATACTCTGAAAATTTCCAAATGTGATATATCATTGACCTGAAAACAAGGAACACTGAAGACTGTTCTGAACTAACAGTTAACTCCAAGATGATGTGCAAGTACACTGTGAAATACTGTGACTTCTTTGCCATAGGGAAATGTCTAGTACCTCTTCTCAGACTAATCCAAATTTAACATAAGTTAGAAATTAATTCAAGGATTGCCACTTACAGTGTAATGGCTCTGTTCTTGCTCTTAAAAGAGGATTCCACACTATGACAGTGCATTTGCAAGAGCATTCTGAGATTGTGATAATATACAGACACTGGCTTATGAACTTGGTAATAAATGTTTTTTCAAAACAACCATCAGAACAAACTAAACACAAGTGCACTCTTCATTGGCCTGAAGTGACAAACTCATAAAGTGTGTGCAACATCTACAGAAAAATCAAAAGATGGTAATGTGTGAGGCCAAAATCATCAACATCTATGCAGAGCCTGTAGCATCAGAGGTGAGGGCCTCTGTGTGAAATAGCTTTATAAGAATTCTGATGTTAACTCATAACAAAATCCTGGATAGCTTTAAATTACAATGCAAGGTAGAGAGTATCAGTAAATTACTGACCTTTAGATTCCACACTGCGTGCTCAGTATTCCCATGCACTGAACACCTGAGCTTCTGTCAGCTGGGAAACTAAGGGCACTCAGCATTTAGAGGAGTGCTTGTGCTTGACAGTGTCAAAGAGGCGAGCTAATGCTTACTAATAGAGTAGTGAACTTCATTTATGCTTTGGTTTTAGAAATAAATAGTATTGTCTTTTTCAGAAACAGTGTCGTCTCCCCTGTCATAGATGTCATAGACTGGAAGACCTTTCAGTACTATCACTCCATGGGCCTGCATCGAGGTGTTTTTGATTGGAAATTAGATTTCCATTGGGAACCAGTGCCAGAGCATGAAGAGAAGGTACGACAGTCTCCCATCAGCCCTATCAGGTAACAGTCCATCAGACAATGTGCCTTGCTCAGCTCAGCAGCAAAACTGTACAGTTTGGGTCATCTTGGGTCATCTTCCAGCTAACAGGAGAGAGGTGTGGTTACCTGCACATGCTCAGTTAATAATTCTGAAGGGACAGTTTCTGTGTTTGTGTTGTCTGTTTTGGCCTTTAGTAATCATTCTAACTGGACTGCAGTCACACTTTCAATGTGACAAATACTTTTCACACATCAACACAACTAGAGTACAGCCTGACCAGACAAGGTATGGATGTTTGTAGGGAAAGCAAGAGACAGGTCACACAGAGTTAAAAGAGATGTCTTAATCACGATCTGTTTGTCTCTTGAATGTACATGTGTGCAATGTTTCCCACTGTTCTGAGTCTTATTTGATAATTCAGCTCTTAGCTCCCTTCCCGAAGCAAATCCTAGAATTACACCCCAGTTGTTCTTTATTTTGGTTAGATAATCAGTTCATTCAAGCCTATATGGAGCAATATTCAATCATTTTGATCATTTTAATCTAAATACTGTCTCTATTGAAATGGTAGAATTTTCACCCTCCGTCTAATTCCTTATCCAAAACTCAAGGTACTCACTTCCAAACTGTTTTCTGCACAGGAGTCCTGCAGTAGCTGGTGCAGTGGTGGCCATGGACCGACATTACTTCCAAAATACTGGAGCTTATGATTCTGACATGACCATGTGGGGAGCAGAAAACCTGGAACTATCTATTAGGGTAAGGACCTTAATTAAAACATCAAGCTGTGATAACTATTCAGTTATAAGAAGATATTTGTAAAAAAAGTGCAGAACATGTTGGGTTATGGAGACTACAACCTTCCCTGCAGAAATCTATCCCCACACTCAACAGCCTGTCAGGGCTGTACAAGAACATGCAGTTGCTGTGACTTAGGAGCATTATGTCAGGAGAAGGAAGGTTTGCTGGCTACCACTGTCTGCCTGAGGCCTGAGTCACTGCTTTCGGCACCCTCTGAAAGCTGCCTCTTCTATTCTGGCATGCTAACATACACCAAAGGGAGAGTAACTTTATTTCTTTGCCAACCTGTAGTTTTAATAGCAAATTGTTTATATTAAATCCGTTGCATTGATTTTTGCTGAATACAAAGAGTAACTGATATTAAAAAGCAGTGAAAATTGCAGGCACAAAGGGCATAGTGTCTTTATTGTTCCAGACAAGAGAAGATGTGCACCCAGATGTCTCCCCTACTCTGCACTGTTTGTGCACAGAAAAACATAAAAGCATATAAATAGCCATACTGGGTCAAATCAGAGGTCTGAATGCCCAGTATCTTCTCTGTGTCTGTGGGGAGCAATGTATGAAGAAGCATATAATAAGCACATAAATGCTCCTGCTGTTTCCAGGATTTCCTGAGGCAGAGTCTAAAGTAAAGGAGCTTCTCTGTCTCAGATAAAAGTAATCTAAATAAAGTAATCTCTTTTTGTGCTTTCACCTCTGTTTCAGACCTGGCTCTGTGGTGGCTCTGTAGAAATTATCCCATGCTCCCGAGTTGGGCACGTTTATCGAAATAATTTCCCCCGTGCTTTTTCCTATGAAGAGGCCATTGTGAGGAACAAAATCCGAATAGCAGAGACCTGGCTGGGCTCATTAAAAGAGAACTTCTACAAGCATGACACAGTGGCTTTCTTAATCAGCAAGGTAAAGACATATGTGGAGGTTTGTTTCTGAGGTTTGTGTTGAGGTAGGTGAAGGGAGAGGAATAGGACTGGGGTGTCTGTATGCAGTCATATGCAGGGTATAATCTTTTTATTAGACCTTCCAGTGAAAGAGCTGTCAGATCAGGAAAGAAAGAGAGAAACTTGTGCCTAAGTTCAGCCTTGTGCTGAACTTATCAAACCTTGTGGAGTATAACCTCTTCTCCAAATGACTCCTTCTTCAGTTTCCCCAACAAGCTGTGGGTTTTTCCACTGATAGTACATGGAGGATAGTGGTGCATCTGAAGTGGAAGCTTGCAGCACTGTGTGCTCAAAGGACCCTCCTAGAGGGTTCATTCTTTGTTACTGAGGTAACAAAGGTCTTCCTCATAGGATTCCTGAGGGTATTCAGTGTTATTGCAGTGTCTCTCCTACTGGAAGGGAAGGTATCTGAGTGGTCTTGTGGCAAAAAAAAAGTGTGGGTTTTTTTTCCCTGAACGGACATATCCAGAAGTAACTGAATTGAGAAAGTCAGAGCTCAAGACACCACTATTTACATTTTCGTTAGAAGCGTGGCACAGGCATCTGACAAGACATTCCTCCAGGAATTTAGATTCCCAGCAGCCTGTAAGCTAGGACAAGACTTGCAGGCAGGTGTGTGGTGTAGCCCTGGCATACAGCTGCACTTGAACCATCTGCAGGGTACACACAATCCAATAACTACAGAATGGCCATACCTATGTTTTAAGCCACTGTACAGTCTCCATGGCAGATCAGGGGTGGTCAAGGAACTGTATATCCCTTGTATTACAAACCAGTTGATGTTTGCTTATTTGGAGTCTTGCCACTGTGGGGAATGTTGTTGGTGTAGTTAATCTTGTTAATAATGTCAATATTGCTGCAGTTCTCAGGATTTCTCTGGCTCCAGTACCTTTTCTTGAAAGCATAAACTTCCTACAAAGCAGTGAACAAACTTCTGAGCAATTTTGAATGAAAATTCATCATTTATCTTCCTGTTCATTTAACAATGCCAGCCTTTTAAGGAGAAAAAGATTCACTGAAAGCATTTAGGCAGAGCATGAGTAGGTGCTGTGCAAAGTTTTCCATTCGTATTTGCTCCTGCATTTCATAGAATCAGAGAATGGTTTGGGTTGGAAGGGACCTTAAAGATCATCTAATTCCAACTGCCCTGCCACGGACAAGGATGCCATTCAGTAGATCAGGTTGCTCAGGGCCCCATCCAGCCTTGCCTTGAGTACTACCAGGGATGGGGCATCCACTGCTTTTCTGGGCAACTAGTTCCAGTGCCTCACCACTCTCTGAATAAGAATTTCTTCCTCATAACAAATCTAGACCTGCTCTCTTTCAGTTCAAAACCACTGCTCCTTTTTGGAAGCCACCTTTAAGTACTGGGAAGCTGCTCTAAATTCTTCCTGAAGCCTTCACTTCTATTCAGTTTCATCAAGTGATCCCCAGCTTGCTCTTCCATTATAGGAAAGATTATTCCCCTTCCCCACTCGCTCAGAGGATCGGGGTCTTGAGAGAATGGAGAGCCTGACTGCCAGCAAAGACTGAGGAATACAACTCAGTCTTCTCCACATTCGTCACCACCAGTTCACTCTTCTTGGTTATTGGCAGGGAGGGGCGTTACATGCTCCTTGTCCTTTCTTTTCTGACCCATATATTTATAGAACACCTTCTTGTGATTCTTTGTGCTACTTGCCAAGTCCTGTTCCAGCTTTGCCTTGGCTTTCCTGACCCCATCCCTACACATTTGAACCATATCCCTGTACTTTCCTCAGGTCACCTGTCCCTGCCTTCACTGTCTGTGCATTTCTTTCTTACTTCTCAGTTTGAGGAGCAAATCCTTGCTCAGCCATGCCAGTTTCTGGCCTGCCTTGCTTGATTTCCTACATACCGGGATAGAGAGCTCTTGCACTGTAGGAAAAGTGGCTTAAAAGAGCTGCCAGCTCTGGTCAGCACCTCTGCCCTTAAGGACAGTTTCCCAGGAAATCTCCTTCACCAGCTCCTTAAACAGCTGGAAATTTGCTCTTGCAAAGTTCAAGTTCTTGTCTTGACTCTCACACTCCTTGAGATCACAAACTCAGAAGGGCTTGGTCGCTACAGCCCAGGCTGCCGCCAGTCCTGATGGCTTTAATGAGCTCATCCGCACTGGTAAGCACCACCGGCTCCAGTGATGCCTCAGTGCTGCATGCCTCAGCTGTTCAGGGCTGGCCATCACCCAAGAAAGCCACACCCAGCAGGAGCTGCACTTGAGTGGGGAGAGGACCAGGGCTGTATATCAGCATGACTTCTCTCTTGTCACCCAGTGTGACCTCCTCACGCTCCACATGTGAATCTGCCCCTCCAGTCTGCCTAATAGTTTTAGAGCCCGGAACTATTGTGCTTCCCTTTTTACCCTTATTTTCACATCTTTTTAAACGATCCTCCCTCCTTGTCTGTGTTGAAGGTTTGAACTCCGCTGGCCAGAAGCTTGTCAATTGACTCACAAAGGGTTATAGCCACTAGACCAAATCTTTTAAAATGGGCAGTGAGGTCTTTAAATCATTTAATAATTCCATGAAGGCTTTTCTTGTCAGCTCAGAGGCAATTTTCTCTACTAAAAACTACAGTCACCAATGATACAGTTTGCTAGCTGTAAGCAGCATGACCTTTTGCCTGAGTTTATTCTAGCCAGAATACTTTTACTGCATCTGAGTATGATGCTCCCTCAAATGATCAATTTTATGATCTCTGTGTGCAGCATACCATAACATAAGTGGCCCTTTTTGTGTGTTCCTTTCTTTCACAGCCGATGTTTTCGGCCTGTCAGTGCAGTGAGATGTTATTCAAAAGGCACAAGCAAGCAAGAACATTATTGCCACTCAGCTGCAAAGGGCCCTGCGGGGATGTATTGCGCCGAGAGGGTTGTGAGGAACCAGTTTAGTTTTGATTCAGCCATTTTAGTTTGCTTCAACCTTGGTTGTCTGGGTTGTCAGAGACATTAGAGGGGAGGGTTTGTACATGTGCCACTTGCAGGGGCAGCCAGGAGCGGGTCTCTGCAGAGCCTTGGCCTGGCAGCACCTCACATAGGGCAGTCAGTAGGAGACACTGCGGAGGGGCTTCTCCAGTCAGGCCGTGAAAGGGTCTCCACTAATGGGTGGCAAAGAAAGTTTGGGCTGGACCAATGGTCTCTTTCCGTGGGCAGGCTTTGAGAGGGGCTGGGGGGGTATAAAAAAATAACTGCTGCTCGCTGAGGCTCGCTCCCTCCTTCACCCTAGCCCCAGCCTGCCTTCTGGTTCTCCTGCCCTCGTGCCTGTCCTGTTTCCCTGTGTCCCTGACCGCCGCCCTGTCACTTCGCACCCATGTCCTTGCCCGGGCTGCCCGTATTCGATGCTGCTGCCCTGATCCAGGCGGTCGCCACGACTGTGTCCCGGCTGCTGCCCCTCCCGTCTGAGTGCCCGCTCACCGCCTGCCCGGCGCCACGGGAGCCGCGCGGGCCGGGTCAGACCCGTGCATTTCCCCAACGCCCTCTTTTCTCTGACTCCCCCCTCCCCAGCCCCTTTCCATTTTCCTTCTTTTCTGTCTCTCCTAGCCCTCTTTTGTCTGGGAAGCTCCTTTTTCTTCTCATTTTTGTTACCAATTAACAGTTCTTAGATACAGCGTTTGCCTCGTTTGGCTTAATTCCGTTCCCGACCATCCATTTTTAAAATAACTCCTTGCTGTTCCCTACATTGGAAGGCGACATTTTTTATTGGTGTCAGAAGTGGGATGCATCTAACCAAATGTAATCTTTTTGTATATTATTAATATACACTGTCTGTATATTATTTCTTTATAGAGTGATTTACGGACTCCTAGCAAATGATTTGTCTAACTTTAGAGTAGACATCCAACAAAGATGAAATGAAAAGCTCCCTGAACATCCCCTAAAACATGTTTGTCGCCCAAATAATTGCCTCTAGGTTGCCTAAGTCGTACAAAGACAATTGTCCACCCTGTCACACAAAATATCTGCGTAGATACAGAGAAATGCTTTTACCACCTATAGACAACACATACAGCTCTTGGGGCTGTATAGTGAATCCTGTGGTAACAAGGAGGAAAAGAATTTGCCCTCATATTTTTATTCTGAAAATACAGAATTTTTAGCTTTTATGGCTATTATACCCCATCTTTCACTTCTGAATTTTAATACTCTTAAGAAAGGTTCTGAAGGAGGGAAAAAGTCACCTAGGAAAAAACAAGGAACATTTTAAATATGAAAATTTAAAATAGGAGTGCAGTAGTAACAGCTAAAATTATAACTATGCATATAATCAAAAAAAATAACAGAAATTATACTAATTTTCTGCATCCATTTTTTTTTCTCTACTAAGAACTTTGTGTCAAATACAGGTTTATTATAAAAGGAGGAAATAAAGATTATTACTTTGGAAGAGGTAGCAGAAGGCCACGGGAAGCAGCAAGGGCTGAGACCCAGCTGGGGCTAGGAGCAAAATATTTGGGAATATACACAGAGACTTTCATACAAATCACCACTGATTATTTACACCCGGCCCCGGGGCAGCCCTGGCCACTCCTCAGCTCCCCGCAGGCTACCGCTCCGTCTTGAGCTTTTCGCTTCCCAGGACTTGCTAATCAAACAATCAATCAATCCCTCTTTTGCTCACGATAATTTGGGCTGCACCCATGCTAGACGGAGACGGAATACATATGCATCCCCTAAAAGCACACAAAGAGGTCACTTAATAACACCAAGCCAAGTAGCTGCGGAAATTGGGCGTTGTACTTCCCAGAAAGGGCCACACCATAAAAAGTTCCAAACTGCCTCGAGGAGAACACTTCCTGGGAGGACACACCTGTAATTACTTAAAGATAAGGGGGCGAAATGCTTCTGAGTAAGGGACACACTTTAACGACTCCTAATTGCGCGACAGATGAACACTTTCTAAGAGGACACACTATCAGTTCAGCTGTGAGTATCACGTTTAGGGGGGGTCACACCTTTTTTTCTTTCTTTCTCTTAATGCCCAAAGGAATCTCTAGCCCTAAAACACATATTACGTGGTTCAAACACATACAGAACTTTCGTTCAAAGACCATCCCACAGCTGCCACCAATTAAAAATGTCGCGTTCCACTGTGGAAAGCTGCGAGGAGTTCTTTTAAAAATAGATGGTCAGGAACGAAATTAAGGGAAACGAGACAAACATTGTATCTGAGAACCGTTTATTGGTAATGAAAAGAACAAAATAAAAAGGAGTCAGCCTACTAAAGAGGGCTAGAGAAGACAGGAAGAGGAAGAAAAATGGGAGGGAGAGAGAGGAGACAGAGGGAAAAAGGGCGTTACCACTGAAGGTCGGGGAGTGCCGTCGATGTCCCCGAGGTGAGGGCTGTGCACGGTGCCTGCCTGGGGACAGCTCCCGCGGCCACGGGCGGCCGGACACGAGGTGAGGGGGATCGGGCAGGAGGGCCAGAGCCTGGACAGGCTCGTGGCGAGGATGGGTGGTGAGCAGGCTCAGAGGCGGGCAGGGCTGGACGCAGAGGGCTCAGGCAAGGATGCAGAGACGAAGCAGGCAGGGCGGCCGTCAGGGACACAGGGAGGCACGACAAGACAAGAGGGCGAGCAAGAGCCAGCGAGAGCAGGACAGCCAGAAATTAGGCTGGGGCCAGGGCAAAAGCTGACACTCTAAAAGCAAAAGGCACAAGACCCGAAAAGCCCACACTCAAAAAGCAAGTAAAAAAAGCCTCCAAAAAGCCAAAAGGCAAAGAACAGAACAGCCCCCCCAAAAAGCCCCTGAGGCTTGTAACACAGTTACTTTTTATGCCCCTGGCTGCTCCCAGAGTCTGCCTGCTGACAGGAGAGTGCTGGCCCAGTCCAATGGCCCACTGCAGTCCATTGGCAGAGACCTTTCACCATCGATTGGAGAGTGTTTCTGGGGTACAGTGTCTGTGGTGTTCCCCTACTGACTGCCTGTCCCATATGAGACATGTACTGGTTGCCAAGCAAAGTCTCCCCAGAGACAAGGCTTTCCTCCATCTCTTAGTTGCCTCCTGGACATGGCACACGTGCAACCCACCCCCACATGCCTCTGACAGCCATTGTTGAGGCACAACAAAACCGAATTAGCTCCTCGGGGTGAGCAGAGCCACCTATGGGCCACTGTAGAATTCTCTTGGAGCCTTCACCACCACCACTTCACACTGTAGAAAACAAGCAGTGACCCCCATTAAGGCTTTATAACCCTTCTTGGTTTATGGTCTGAATCACATCTTGAACAGGATGCCCGTGGTATGAGCATTAAACAGATGAATTAGGCTCTTCCCAGGTTTCTACTACTTCAGCCACCACCTCTTTTGCTTCTTTTCTTGTGTGGTTTGAATATGTAATTTACAAGCACAGTTTCCTTTCAGATTGGTTTACAGGGACAATGGCTTTCTTTACATTATTTACATAATTTATTTGGCATCAAATGCAGACTGTAACTAGTATGACAAAATGAGATTTACTGCCATTACCTTCCTCGGCCAAAGCAGAGTCTCATGAGAAACATCTCTTTTTAGGTGAAGCATTTTACTTCTCTTTTTCCCTTTTCCAGGAAAACCTCTAGGGGAGAGTTTTGTGTGGTGCAGAATTGCTAAACTTTTTTGTTACACTTATTGAATCTAAGACTGACACTGAAGTATGAGGTTCTGTTTAACATATTGCAACTGTTGAGCTTTGCCTGTGGAGTTTACAAGGCCTGGCAAACATGGAATAACTGATCCCTACCTTTAGAGACTGACACCTCACCTTTGATCTCCAAGGCCCTTCATTTGTTTTCCATGTTTTCCATGCTGCAAAGTACTTTTCTTTCTTTCTTATGGATATAGAGAAATAGCTGGTCGGGGAACAAGTATTTATGGGCAATTCTCTGCTTACGTTTCCAATTTTACTTTTTGACCAAGAAATCCAGACCAGTTTCCTGGAATCTCATCCCAAACTGCATTTTTAAAAAGCATAAACTTGAAGGGGGGAGATCTATTGCTGGCAAGAAGGAGGAGAGAGACTTTTGAGGGTTGTTAGATGTTTTTAATACTTGGGCATTGAGAGACTTAGAGAACTATTTTGTGTGGTTTTGAAACTGAAGAATTAGACACATAAGTGCTTAGAGGTTTTGAGAACCCTGTTAATCATCTTTAGTGTTAAATACTCTCAAATATTCAGATTGTCAGTCCTTTGAAGTGCAGATGCCCATAGCTGTACCAAGGGTTGAAGGTATTTGCCTTTTTTCATAACAGTTGCTACCAGGAAAGTTGAGAGTTGATATTTTGTCTTTATAAGTCAAGAAAACAGAGAAATCATAGGAAAGGTTTTATGCATTTATAGCTGCAAAACACCTTTGTTCAATAGATTTAGTAACTGTCAGATGATAGATGATAAGACTGTATTGTGGACTAAATTCTGTCATCATTTATTCCCTCTGATCACATGGAGGACTGACAATAACTGGGTAATTTGGGCTGTTAAAGGCCAGGAAATTTTTATCAGTGGGAAAAAATCTATATTAAATGGCAATCTAAAACAATTCCACTGAATTTCAGTGCAACAAGTATCAAACTTGGTCCTGACTTATTAAAATAAAAAGAAGACAAAGTCTAACTTGTCTTGCAGTATAATAATAATTTTTAGAGGCAACACTTATTTTCACAATGTATGCTACTTCTGAAACACTTCTGTCACAATGCCAGACTGTGGCTGTTTTAGCACAAAATTTTAGGAAGGCTATAGCTGGATCTCCCCCTTTGCATCTATCATAAGAGATACATATCAATATCTATAACATCCAGAATAGAAAGGGTGGTAGAAATAATTCCTGTGTAGTCATTTCCACTCCTAGCATCTCTAAGGTAAATACACCACTAACCTTGTTGCCCTTTCTCCTTTTTTCCATAAAGGCAGAGAAGCCGGACTGCAGCGAGCGCCTTCAGCTACAGAAGAGACTGGGCTGTAGAAATTTCCAGTGGTTTGTATCCAATGTGTACCCTGAACTCTCCCAACCTGGAGACACACCAAGATTCTCTGGCAAGGTAAGAGAAAACACACCAGAAAGAATGATCTTTTTTTTTGGCATTGTTCAAGGACTCCAGTGTAACTTCCATGTCCTGAGTATTCAGTCCAAACAGGCAATGCAACCAGGGTGGGGGGAGAAAGAAAGAGACAAAGAGCTGGCTTAAATTCTCACATAAATGTTGAAAACCAGTCAGAAACTGAACACAGAGCATCTGACTCAGTTCAGTGTCACAGCTCAGAGGATCCTAACTTTAGGTTCTTTAGGTGCCATTAGGAAAGGAAAAGAACTGTGTTGCCTCATGCAGATGGCAGAAGTGATAGCAGCCGAGATATCTCCGTGCTGACGCCTGTGCACAAGGAGAAAAAAAAAGCATTTTCTTCAGTACTGCACTTCCCCAAGGACAGAAGTGATAGCAATAGCACTGGCTGACAGTGTACAGGACAAAATACTCTTCATGTCTGGGGTTTTTTTTAAACACATAGTTGATAATTGTAATTCATTAAATATCAATTTATTCCCAGCAGCCTTACTGGAAGGGAGTTTCCCCCAACAAGGCAACAAGATCTGCTAATTAATTCACACTCTGCTATCTTTAGCCAGATTTTACTGTGTCCTTTTACTATTTTATGTGCTCTTTATTCTCAACATTAGCTTGAGAAAAGTGTAAGAACTGAGTGTGGATCGCAGGAATTATCATGTTTCTTTTCTTCTGGAATATCTTGTGATTTTTCTGACTACAGTGTCCAGTTGAAGTGCAATTTTCCACTAGCATAAACATTTTGTCAGCTTTCTTCTAATCATCATAATAGTTAAACCCAGAAGTGGATCTCTCTAATTTAAACAAAGCTCCCTGGGTAACACTGACCCTTGGTGAAACCCTGCCTTTTATATCACATCAGTTCACAAGATCAATATGGAAGACCAAGTCTAATAGAAAAAAAGTAGTGCCTGATTTATGAAGAAAATCATATATCATAAAGGGGTACAATCACAAAATGTTAGCTGAAGGATATTTTTTTTTGTATCCAATTGTGATTTATTTCAGTATAAACCTTTACTTACAGCTTTACAATACTGGTGTTGGCTTCTGTGCAGATTACAGGCCTGGAAGAGCCACTGCAGAAGGCTCTATTGAACTCTCCCCTTGCGGTGACAGTCTCTCCCAGGTAATTGTATACTTTGTGTCAGATCTAGAGAGCCATGCAGAAGACAGGCACTCCAACATGTAAGTGGTGGAGTTGACACCAGTGGAAATGCTGGCATGTTCAAAATTAGGCTTGTGCTAAGGCAACGATGCCCACTCTTCTACAGCTGAGTGCCACTTGAAAAATGCCAATGTCCCATGTGCCACTGAGGCAGATACCCACACTTTGCTCCAGAAGACATTATTAAGTACTTATTTGTTTAGTATATTTGGTAGTGTCTGGAGAACAGAAAGCCTGTGAGTAAAAAATACATAACAGTTCCAGAATATTGGGGGTGTTTCCCCATTAGTGACTAGATCTGAGGAATAATGCCTAAACTGCAGTCTAAGGCAGGAGGTAAATTCATTTAGACTCCCTAGCTGGTCTAGCTCAGGGTGAGCTGCAGGCACATTTCAAACTGCAGCATGAGAAGACACTGTGAGAAACACCCTTCTGTTCAAATATTTATTAAAATGGAAAATTTTATGATAGGGTGGGTTTACGTTACACATAACCATAGTTCACAAAGCCTTTGCTTAGGTAAATAGTTATGCCAGAATTAGCTAGCAGGGGGAACTGCTTTGAAGGGTCAAGGCTGTTGGCTCTCTGTCACTCATGTTTGGGTTGCATCTTAACAAACATGGACAGGAAATTGTCTTTAGAACAAGCATTTAAAAATGAACTGGGATGTCCATCCACCACTGTTCAAACGAGCCCTCCCTTTTCCAGCACTTTGAATATAACAGCATGAAGGAAATCCGGCTTGGTTCTGTTCCACTGCTTTGCTTTGATGTCAGACACGAGAAGGTCATCCCTCAAAACTGTACAAAGGAGACAGACAACAGCAACCAGCACTGGGATGTCCAGGAGGTCAGTGGTGGCTCTGCCATGGGGGAAAGGCAGCTGATGGTGACTGTGGGATCACTGGGTGATTTCAAAATTTGTTTTGGGATGAGGTATCTGAAGGGCAAGTTTCACTTCAGTCCCATTTTCACCCAGAAGAATTAGGATTTCCACTGTCTGTGTGAAATACATTTGGTTGAGAAATACAAACTACAGAAATCCTACTTAAAATCATATGTCTTTGTTTTAGCTATTTGTCTTGCTGAACTTATAGGAATCAGTGGTTGTGAAAATAAGAGCAGGGCAAATCCTTTCCAATTTCTTTCAGATTGAGGAAGGGTTTGGAAATCCTGACCCCTCCCAAATGAGAGCCCTTCATGGAGCTGTTAATGTGAAACATTACATTTTCTCCATTGTAAGAGAAGAGCAAACTTCCTATTAGAGGAATTCACTGGTTTTTAGTGAACTCCACCCAGCAGAGGGTCTCCTCAACAAGACTGAAAAATGTCATGCTCTGGGACAGCCTGGGAAAGTAGCAGTTACCGTAGTTGTAGGGATGCAGAAATCCTCTGGAACAGTTCCTACTGTAATTTGGTTTGATTCCTAAGGTAAGCACTGGTCCTTATGAAATGTTGTGGCCTGTAGTACTGAGGTTGGTGCTGATGACAATCTGTAGCCATAGGAAAAAAAAACAGTGGAGGAAGAATTCTGCACCTGCCACTCGTGTTAGCTTCAAATGGAACTATGAATATTCACCATGTTCTGGGCACAAAGCTAAATCCAGTCATTGTGTTTGGAGCATTGCTTAAAACAAGTTTGAACAACCAGTCATGGTTGGTTTGGTGATACATTGTATATAAATTTTCTGAAACATGGCTTAGCCTTTACTGGAAATCCCTTACTTTTAATTTGTTTTTTCTTTCCCTTCTTCTCTCACCTTGTAGAATGGAATAATTGTCCATGTCCTTTCTGGCAAATGCATGGAGGCAGCAAAGAGCGAAGATGAGAAGGACTTGTTTCTGTGTGCGTGTAACAAGAATGCGCATCAGGTGTGGCAATTTGAACGCTCCCATGGGCTGCGTCAGAGGTGACTGACAGGTCTCCGTGGAGGTCAAGTCTCCAAAGTTTAACATTACTTCTGCTTGGGATTTAAGATGCATTTCCTGCAAGGACAAGTAAGATGTTTGTGTTTGCTGTAGCATGCAGGGAAGTCAGGAATGTCTCTCGTTTAAAAGCCTGGCTCCTGGTTAATCCAGCTCTAGCTAAAATTTCTATTTATTCTGTGAAGCAGGGGATAGGGAGACTGTGGGAATCATTAAATTCTCGACTTCTGCTATTACAGAAGATAGTTAAGTTCGCCCTTTGAAGGAAACATGGAAAATCAGCTGCCAGACAGCTTGTTTTCAGTATATTCTGTGACTTCTGAGGAAACAGGAAAAAAAGTGAGATTTTTGAAACTGTAAGAGGAAGCCAGCCAAACCAGGGCAGGAGTTCAGCCTTGTTTTACAGTGCCCTCGACTCATACAAAACAAAGTAGGTTTTGTATGTATAAAAGTAATAGATGTTTCCACATGCTATAGCAAAAATTTTGTTTTCCAATTAGCCTGAGCCAAATTTATACTCTCTGTGAGATTACACAGAGCATAAATTAACACTTAATTGGGCACTAAATCCTCTAATTGAGTTGGAATACTAACAGTCCTCAGTGTTTGGCACACCCTTCCTTAAATCCTTGTCCACAGTCTAATTTGGATGGGAGAATGAGACTGAAATATTAACAACTTTTTTTGTTATTGTTTGAATTATATTTAAGGACAACTCCTCAGGAAACTTTTGTGGTAGCAAGGAGGGTAACAACTTCTCTACTTATTTGGGAACAGAATCAGCAGCATCCATTTGCTCTTGTAAAGCCATGGGATGAGGTTACTGTTATTATTACTATTATTATTACAGTAACAGAAATGCTGGCTGAAAACAAGCAAGTGAAGGGAAACAGCCAGTTTCAACAGTGGCTACCTAGGAAGAAAATACTGGTTTGCTTCCAATTGCTTGCAGCCTGATTTAAGTATTTCAATGTGTCAGTTTTAGCCAAGAAGATTGTGTAGATTCGTGCTGTCGTGGTGCTTCAAGATGATCCTGAAAAGACCAAATTTTCTAAAGAAGCTTTTCTGTAGAGTCTGCTTTGCTGCTGACCTGCTGTCTTTCAAAGCAGTGAACGAGAGATGAGGTTAAGTAACAAGAGTGGTGTCACACAGTATGCACTAGCCAAGCAAACTTCCACTTCAGTATCTCATTAGGGTACTTTCCATTTTGAAGATAAAGTCAATAATGATGACACTTTCCAAGAGCCTGCTAAAAACAGAAGAACAACGATTTCGGAGTCTTCCCACATCACCACCACATCAGATTTATAGTATAAATCAATCACAATCCTATGTATGTATTAAAGGGGAAGGGCATCATTAATGAAACTCACTTAGGTTTTGAATTCTTTTCAACAGACAGAAATTTGTGGGGTTTTTTTTAGATGTACAGCACATCGTTAAAACTTTAGAGAAAGGAAGGAGTAACAGAATATTCTGCTCAGAGCCTTCCAGTCACCTGTACTCAGTAAATCATAATAAATTGGTATCAATCATATAAAATTGGTTACAACAGAGGACATGAACAGTATTCTCTGTGGTGTTGTCCAAAACATCTCCCAGTGTCTAACTCTGTCTACTTTGAGTGCTACAGATTCCACACTGTGTTCAGGCAGCACTCCAATCATCTTGATTCCACTTATGCTTTCTTTGATAGCATCAGAATCTATTACTATTTCTGCTGTGTCATTTAAAATTTCCTGTGACATTCTGGAAAATGCTTTAATTTTCAGCTGAGGGGATGGTAGCAACCTCTTCCAGAACACCAGGTGATCCCTGACCATTGCCCAAATTGAGGGTGAGAAAAAAGGATTTTTTAAATTGCATAAAAGCTGAGTAAAATGCTGTTTTAATAACATGATTCCTTTATATTAAATTATGAGTATGCCAGATTTTTTTAATATGTAATTATTTATTATATTTTGGACACTACACTGGGAATATATTTCCCTCAGAATTTAGGTAAATGTTAAGAAATGTGTATGTAAAGATGATAATTGAACATAAGTGATATTTCTCGCAAAGAAGAATGAAAAGAGTTTTGGTTTAGAGAGGAAATGTTTGGAATTAAATTCCAGAGACATGGACATCTTCATTTACACTACTTTTTAACATAATGATAAAAACCTAGAAAGTAAGGTTTGCTGTAGATACATGTACAATAGAAAAAGATGTTACCTAATACCTCTTCGAAAAATAAAGTGAAAATACATGGTGCAGTACCATTTAGAAAATAATTGTTAATACACTTGTTTCACTAAGTAACAGAGTAAATGTGTGTTTGGTTTCCAAGGGAACTAAATTCCAAAGCATGGGCCAGAAGGGATCTACAAGGTGGTGTAGGTCTCTCTAGTGAGGCAGCCCAGGGACATGGATTGTGGAGCACACTTCCCTCTAATATAAACATAACTTCCTTCAGACAAATTTAAAAAAAAAAACAAAGGGAAAGCATCTATCCCTGTTTTTCCTGTTTTTCTTCTTATATGGCTTTTAAATTGATTGGTTGGTTGTACCAATAATGTTTCCTCATTGTAGTCATTTAGACTTTCCTCTGTGGTTACATTCATCAGCTAAACTCTTCCCCTCATGGAACTGGGCTCAACAAAGAGGGGTGGTGAAGGATGCTGGTATGTTTTCCTCATTCTTACCCATCTTTCATGCAATACTAGCACACAATAATGCTTTGAGCCCCACAAAACATGGAATTACTTTCAGTTCTGTATTTAGACAAGGTCAATATTTCAGGTTCTGCTAATTTCCAGTGACTGGAGAGAAACGTAAGGATAAAATGTTTCATGCAAGAATGAAGCAGTTTAAACTTTGAAGGCCTTCAAAGCAGAGCCTCAGGCAAGAGCAAAGGAATTCCAGCATAACATGAATAAATATCTTATAGAGTAACTCCACCTATTTCTTTGAATTTCACAATCCAGGCACAGTGAGCACTTTGAGCCAAACCCACCCATGAAGCTGAGCTAAAAGGTCAGATTCAAGAACAGGTCACCTTTCAGTTGACAGCACTTACTAAACAGCCTAGTTTATTCCTCTCCCAGCTCATGGTAAATGGAAGAAAATAAGGACTTGAAATATTATTCAAGGTACTTTAAACCAAGCCCCAGCTGATGCAGTCAACGTTGGCCGTAGGCTAGGGTTTGCCCTGTTAGGTGAGGTGCCATCACTGACACAGAGAAACAATGGCAGCATTTCTCTCCATGTGTTGACCTGAAGTCTAAACGGCGAAGGAAGGTTTACCAACCTTCATGCTAAATCCTGTAGCACAGAATTGTTGAGGGTATCTATCAGTCCACGTGTAAGTGCTTCCAGGTCCTGCCTTGGAGATGTTCATTGGGCTGTAATATTGTCTGCTGATTAAAATGCAATATCTTCCATTACTGATATCCCCAGGAAAGAACGGAGCTATGTTTAAGCATCCTAGACAAGAACAGTAACAGCCTAGTTTTCCATAACAGCTGGAAGGTGACATGTGAGTGAGAACTTTCAGATTCTGACTTTGTATCTCATTCTCTCTCCAGCAGTTTGATTCAAAGTGCAAACATATTGGAGGAGAGTAAAAAAAGAAGTGTTTTGCAAATAGGTAACATGTTAAGCTCATGTTTTTAAGCTATGCAAACTGCACGTGTCTGCCTTGAATAAAGTGTATCAGTGCACAAATGTATTTTTATTTCCTTTGTTGTGTTAAAATTTGTTAATACCTTGTTTTCCTCATGCTGCAGCAGAGCTGGTCTGCAGAAAACCCAGTCAGGAAGTGTCCAGTGCCAATACCCTCATTCAGCCATTACCTGACAGTCCTACAGAAATGTACAGGAGGACTTGCCCCTGCCAGCATCTTAGAAGGGGCTTGATGTTGCAGACTTTTGCCATAATGTCCATCAGTTTCAGTGGAAAGGTCTGAATAAGGACTCCAAATGTAGAGTCCCTGGAAAGCATGAACTCCCTTCAGGCAGCTCACAGCTGCTTACTCACCAGGTGGTTTGGAAGGATGTTTTGGAAAAACAATCTGCCTACATGACTTGAGATAGAAGCCATACTGATCTTGCTATCTTTCTAGCTGCTATTTTTTTAAATTATTTTTTTTTTTAAATTAGCTATTACTCTTGGGGATTATTATGCTTTAGACACATGGAACAGGATTCACCTCTGTTAACTGTGGCCACCTGAACAGTAGTCACAACTGACATAGTTGTCTAAATTTCTTCTATCTTTCTTGAGATAACTAATGGCAAGTATTTAACCAATATGGGTAGATCACTATCTTGAAATGCTTGCTTTCTCTACTGAGTAGGGAAGGATTCTTGATGATTAATTTAGCTATCATGTATAATTTTTAAACTGGAGTTAAGTGGAAGGAAAATAATCCCAAAGAGTACTCAGGCTAAAATCCCTTCCAGGACCCCAGCCTCAATGCCCAGCTCTTCCACTTCCCCCAAGATCTGGCTTTAGGCACAGAGATGATAGCCAAGAACAAACCTGCTACCACCTGCAGTTTCCTCAAGAGTTCAATCCAACAGCACACTTTTCCAAGACAGCTTCTTTGTTCACAGACTGAGAGACCCCACTGTGTAGGATGCTGTGTAAAAACATGATCTGGTCCGAAAGGAATAGGAATTTAAATTTTCAGAAGTGTCTCTATAATACTTTGAAGATGTTAACTCTAATATTAATAATAAATCTTCTATATCTTTCTGATGAGTAGGCTGGAAAGCTGCAGCAGAATTTTCAAGACACAGAACAGATACAGGTGCCAGGATTGTTTGCAAGGTTCTTAGCTTGAACCTAAGTTACAGACAGACCAGCCTGACAGCAGAATGTATTATTCAGTTTCTAAGTAGCTGCACGATGACCTTTCTTAGAATCCATGACCTTTGCTAATACTATCGTGATACTTATTTGCACCAATGGTAATTTTGTGTTACAAATTGAGAAAAAAGGTGAAAGTAATCAACTTTTTAAAAATGTGCGTAATATAAAAATATTAAATCTATTTTAAAATATCTAATCTATTTTGTGCAATTACTCAAAAAATTGCTTCTGCATTTATTAGTCCCTCAGTCTTACAGACTGATAACAAATACTCTGATAAAGTCTCCTATATTGTTATAGGCATAAATGCGCTTTAAAGGATTACATCCTTTAGTACTTTTCACAGTATTTTTTATTCACTTCTTAATATGCTATTAGGTGAAAACTGGGGTTTTTACAGTCATTTTAATAGTTTAATGTAATAATTACACAAAAAAATTTAATTGCAGAGCTGAAAGAAAATCAACTGGTACTGTTAATGTATCAGGAGTTCAAGATGGAGAACATCAGATATTTATACTTGAGTACAAGCCATTGGGAGGCTGCTTCTGTCAGTCACCCTTTACACATCTAGTTTGGGACTACTGAACAAATCAAAAGTGGTCAAAAGCAATAGCCAAACCAGAATGTTTTATGCAGACATGTCCTACAGAGACAACAGGTCATCGCATTAGTGTCATCGTTTGCTTTCTCTCTTACTAGCACACACTTTGCCTGCTTAGAAATCATGAGCCAAGCAGAGAACAGAGTTTAATAATCAAAATATTTCAAGCGGGCAGATGCATAGAACTCATCATGTCAATTTAAAAATAAGTCTTGCAGTAAATTTCACATTGGACAAGTTGTCTTATAAACCCCCTGGCTTTTTGTTGTCTTACCTAGTGCAAGTGTCACACTCATCAAAAACTTATCATCCGTGTTGCCAAGAGCTGCCTTCACTTACAAATTGGCCAACAAACCAGAGGGCCTGGAAGACCACTTAGTCAGGCTGAGCACTGACACTCCCTGAGCCCATGCAGTCCAGCTGATGGGTCACTGGCTGCCATAGCAAGCTCTCAGACAGTGGCAAGGGCCACTTCTTCAGGGCACTTTGCCTTTGATTCCTTTGCTTGCAAAGCAAAGGAAGCATGAATTTCCTAGTGCAGCAACCTCCGGTCAGTCTGTGGTATCTGCATAGACTCACACACGCACAAGCCCAGGAACGGAGCCTGGTGCTGAGGCTAAGGAAATAACTTTTAGTTTTGCATAAACAATGAATGGTTTCGGCTCCAGCTCGTGCTGTTGGAACAACCTTCTTCGTGCAGCTCATGACAGAACTCTCTTAAGATTCTCTAGTGCCAAGAACAACTCTTAAATCAGGGACGAGAGGAAAGAGTGAAACAAAATAGGTCTTGACACTGGAAAATAACTTGATAAGCAAAATAAGAACAATGAGACCATAATTTGCTAATTACAAGAAGAAGTCTGTCTTTTCTGAAAAATATACAGTTTTGGCAGTTTCATTCAAGATTAGATGTAACATGATGCTCAGGCTTGGCAGATAGTGGTGATTCCATTTTGAGGAGTTTCCAAGGTTTCTGAGTTTGGTTTCAGTGTGGAACGAGACCCACCATTTCCTTTGCTCTCTGAAACAGAGCTGGGATGCTCATACAGGCAGTGATGAGAGAGCTCAGGCTGCCCATAGCAAGGTGCTGGGCTCTGTTTCCTTGTTGCTTATCATAAGAAAGAACCTTTTCTTCTGGGCTGTCTTGCTTTCAATATGCTAGCAAATTTTGATAAAAAATAATTTTTCTGGATTTTTACTGCCAGCTCTTGTGAATGTGTCTACATGCCAGCAAAGACTGCAGACTCAGCAAAATGAGGAAAATCAATATTCGATTTTTGACAGAGAAAAAGAATAAAGAGGCAAATGGGAAAAGGAGAATTTAATTTCAGTTCCCAAGTACATCCATTCATTTCTTTCTATGGCACTGGAGCACTGCAGAACAGCCCAACTAGGCTACTACAGTAAGAGAAGCCTCAGGTTTATGTTGCAAGTACTGGTTTCTAACAACATGCCTGACAGGGAAAGGCTTTTTTACATTTTCATGTGTAGAACTGAGCATATTTGCTTCCTGAAGTGGGAGCAGTGAAAAAAAGAATGAGGATGACTCATGAAATGACTGCCAACCACAGCAGCAGAATTGAACCAGGTACATAAAACAAACAATTGAGAATCTCTGATTGGAGTTCAAAGTTAGGCCATTTCTATTAACAGATGTTGCTGTGTTAAGTAGCAATTAATTGCAGAAAGAGTTTTGAAGTTTGTGAGGTAATTAAAAAAAAAAACTAAGTCTTTATTCTCAGTCCTAGGCCTCTATAACAGTGTCAGATTTTATACAGTTCATGTTGATACTGTGATTATTTAAATAAAGTCACAGCTATTGGCAGAAACAGCTTACATAAGAATGTCCCTTTTCAAACATGCTACATTTTTACTTTGAAGGAGTGAAAAGTATGAAAACATGAATCAAAAGCAAGAAGCCTAAAAAAAGATGTAGACATCTATAACCATGATGTGCTATCTGAAAGACTCCAGATCATAAAGCGACCTCATGAATTTGAGAAACTTGGTAATTTTTGAGCACTCTACATTTAAAGACAACATGCCAAGGTAGAGAAATGTGACTTCTAATCTTTTGGGTCCAATTCTGATGCCTTTCCTTCAGTCTGCCTAAGATTAACACTAACACATGCTGTCTCCTGTGCTGAGGGTTTCAGGGACCAGACACTCAGGTCCACCTTGTGAAAATGTTCTAGTCCCAAATTAATGAGTATGTTGTGTCTCCATTCTTTATTGTTTCTAGGACCTCTAGTGGCAGAAAAAAAAAAGGCATTTGTAGAGGTTATCTGGAAAGCTCTTAACACAAAAGCAAGTATGGCCATTATGGCCATGAACTCCAGCCAGTAACAAATTAATGTGAAAATGACATTTCTTTAACATTCTGGATTTTCTCCAGGAAGAGTTATCTCATCTTCTTTCTCTTTATATATACAGCATACTGCAAAAAGAATAAACTGAAACAGACCTCTCCACTTGTGGGGGGAATTACACTGTCGTGCTAACCAAGGAACATTATGGCACACTGAGTTTTAAAAAAGCTCCACTTTCTCTCCTCCAGCACCCCAAAAACCAGCCTACTATTCCTCTGTGCATAAATGTGTCCAAATCCAGGGCTCCTACTGCCCAACTCAATGAAAAACTGAAATCTGCTAGGAAGATGTCCAAGACATAAAATACATTAATAGCTACTGGTGACTGTTATTTCATACCTGTCAGTAATCTTTTTAGTGAACATCTATCCTTAATTATTGATATTTCATTATGGGGTTTCAAGGTGACTCTGGATGACAGGTAAAAATCCAGATTTTCTGCTTCTCAGTAGGAAGACTGATAAGCATTGGAAATGTACTGCACACCATGAAAACCTGTCCCTCCAGATAATTCCCACTTTGACTCTTGACAACAAAAAAATGTTAGTTTTTGTTTGCATTCCCTTTCCAGATCATTGCAGCTGTGCCAGTACTATTAAAAACCCTGACCTTTGTGGATCTAGGTCTGCCAGCCCAGTGATTTGTCTCTCTGAACAGAAGAGAATATTAAACTGCAAAAAGGGCAAGAGCAATTTATACCTGCTCCTACACTAGGTCTCATCAGTGCAACTCTATTATTAAAAATGTTTAAAACACACCTGCAAAATAAATAGCAAAATTAGTAAACCCCCTACATGTGGAAAAAGTCTACATCCATCAAGAACACAGGAGAGCCATATCCTTTTTTTTTCTTGGTTTTGGCAGTAGAAAGACAGTCCTAATGGAGAACACAGGAGAGCAAGTACCAGCAGAATTGACAAGATGGAGGAGGTATTTCTCAGACAGTGAGAATGTGCAGGTGGTCATTTGTACTGCTGAGTCCAAGACTTCTCTTTGTCAGAAAGATGCACAAATCTGTAACTGAGTTTTTGTCCCTGCCCTATTTAAGAGGCTCATCTCATTTATTATGGACAGTCTTGGAACTGTCATTTCTTGGCAGTCATCAGCAATGAATTACAATATGCTACATTTGGGGGAAAATGCCAGAAAGAATCTGCATGGTAAAGATCTGGAAAGTGCAAGAATGAGCAAAAGTAAACAGTATTTCATATTGATAAAACACATTTGAGAAGTTTAAAATAAGATGGTCAGCTCAGTAAGAAAGTAGACTATAAATACTGAGTAGTTTCAGATTTTTTTAAGAGTATATCAGGTGTTGATGTAGCTCCAGGTGTGGATATAACTTCTCAAATCTCACCAAGGTGTTTTACTCCCAAGTTAGTGTTGGACAACTGCTCAGGAACATCAAGAACATGTGTAACACAGCAGGGGAGTGTTCAGGTGCATCCAGTGTTGAGATCACAGCCTGACCTCATGAAGCAACGTCACCTAATGGTGAGAGAGGCTAATTCCAATCAGATATCTTACATCTGAAGGGTATTGTAATAGAGATTGTACAGCTGCTGAATTAGGTAAGTGAATAGAAAGAATCCAACTGTAATGTAAAGAAAAAGAAAAAATATAAAATAAGACTCATTACTCACTAACATCCCCTGAAAAATTAAGTTTCGGAGGAACCAAAACTACTCAACATTGGTGTCAAGTGTCAGCCTGGGTGGCAGGATAGTGCAGGGTGAGAAATACTGTGAGACTTCATCAGAATGAAATGAATTATTTCATAAATGCTGAAATGCTTCAATTGACGCTCTGGGACCAAATTGATTTTTATGAATTTAAAATTGCTTCTCCTCTCTCCTACCTATTTTTCAGTTCTGCAAGAGATAAAGAATAAACAAAATGGGAGCCGTATCTGACCAAGAGCAGTCACAGAATGTGTCTTGAGGCGTTTCAAAAATGGCTCTGGCTAGGACAATGTCATACTCTTAGAAATCAGGGTTTTGTCTGTGCTTCTGCCTCTCCCTGAGCTGTAACAGCCTCAGATGTGAACGACACTGAAATGCACTTGCTCAGTGTGGTTTTTTGGCTGACACAGTGAAGCAGCAATCAGACTGAGGCTGAAACATTTATGAGAGAGAGTCATGAAGGGCAGAAAACCCAGAAATGTATTATTTACTGGACATGTTCTTTATTCTCTCTTCATGGGTAATTCATTTAAATTCTGCTATTCTGCTGGGTGAAGTGGTTCTGAAGTAACATCCCTGAAGCAGCCTGTGTTACTCCAGATTTACACTGCTGTGCTGGATGGCAGGATCTGCCTCGGAGCATTTTATATTAACTGTATCTCAGAGGGTGCTCTATGCCTAGGGCTCAGAATATTCCCAGCCAGTTTAACTTTCACAAGGTGCCTTTGCAAGGCAAGCTGCAAATGTATTTACAGATCTAGCACAATAATTTCTTGCTCCTCAGGTTGGTTAACCTGTCAGAAACGAAACTGTTTCTCCAGACTTCTATTTTTGCAGGTGCCTCTGCTATAAAGGCCTCAACCATACAAAAATGAACTAGACAAAATGTGCAGACGCTTTATTTGGCATGGAAAGAACCCAAGGACACAGCCCTGCTACGGTTGCAAAAATAAAAAAGAATATGGGGAACTTGGCCTTCCTCAGTGGAAACTCGACATTTGGGTGGCCCCGCTGCAGCCTGTGTGGGGCTGGCAGTCCTTGTCTCTGAATGAAGAGGCTGACTTAACCTGGATCCCTATCAAATCCTCCCTCTGCAAGACCGTGCATTTGGCAGAGGTACTGATAGAAATTCTCTGGCCGAGAAAGCACAATCAAATCCTGTTAGGCACAGTATCCTGAGAAGGGGGTCTACTAGTTTAAAACACTGAAAAAGTTTAAATGTGGTTGGTTGGCATTTACTCTGGTTGCTGATTTACTTGAATTCTTTTTCAGTTATGAAAATTCCAGACTTGAAAAAAGGTATCAAGGAAAAAAATAAAAACAAGACTCTAAAGATCTGCAAGAATCAGGGTGTTTTTTAGGAGGAAGATTAAATTCTTCCAGTGTACATGTCCTATACATCACCCCCAACCTGTGATTGCACAGGAGATAACCAAGCAGTCCTAACTATTGGGATAATTGTGAGGTTTACCAAGTGAGAAACAAAATCTGAGGTTAGTGCCTGAACAGCTGAGGTGGGAAGAAAATCCTTCCTCTCATAAGAAGGAGGAGGTGGGCCCTGAATCATTGCATCCCCCCTGGCTGCCCCACTACCCTCGATTCAGTGTGCATAGAGGAAATCCACATGGGAGAAGCTTAGGTATCAGCCGTCTCTGCTGCCCACCCTTGCTTCCACAGCAAAATCCCACCTCTAGATTGCTAAGCAGTTTGTGGTGGAGGTATAGGGGCCACAGTAGCATATTTTGATGCCCAAGGCAGGGTGACAATTTGGTGTGCCATCACCTGCTCTCTTCTGGGTCTTATGTCAAGGGATATTAAAAATACAATCTTCATTCCAGTTCAAAGCAGCTTGAACTCCATGAACCATCCCTGGCAGGGACCGTATTTCTCTGCTTGCCAGGTCTTTTTCTCAGTCCTGTGAGGGGTTGTATTTGCCTGTCACTGTCCCACTGTGCACCATCCCCAGGTCTGGGAATTTTGATGTTTGTCTCAAGAAATGTATTAATTTCCCGACTCCACAGCTTTTACTTGCCCAAGGAAAGCTCATAGGCTCCGACCTCAGGCTGTTTGCAAAGCCTGTCAAAACCCATTTTTCTAGGAGATTGCAGCAGCAAATAACACAGTTAAGGCTAAAAGGCAATTCTATGCCAAGCTTATTCTAGGTCACTAACTTCCTAAGGGTATTCTTCCAAGAAATAGCTTCATCTTGAGTAGTTCTGCAAGAGGAGACTGTGAGTTATAATTAACCCCTTCTTCACAAGGAAAAGCAAGAATCTTTCAGTCTATCACATTTATCATGCATGATTTTTTCAGGCTAAGACTTCCCCCCTTAGGGCAAATACTAAAAAATAAAGTTACAAGGAAATAGTAGATCTGAATGGAAGAAAATATTCCTTGCCCTTTCAAAAAGCACACTATTTTGTAAGTCCATCCTGGGCAGTATCCCCACTTCTTTTAGGCAAGTAAGTACAGTGTATTCAAAACTAAAAGAAATCTCACATTGAAAGACTGCATCAACTCAAATAAAAGGCTTCACTGCCTGGAAAACTCAGATACCCATCAGGAAAGCCACTGTAGCAAAGACAAGGAAATACAAGAGGTACATAGATGCAGCTTTGAAGGAAGAGATGAAGTCATGTAAGAAGCGCAATAGGGCTAATTAAAATGTATATGGAAGGGAAGTAACACATTAAAAAATTAAACAAATAAAGCCAGCTAAATGATAGGAGTGGAGGTAAATCAGACCTGGACAGTCCTACCAAAGTGCATGGAGCTTGCACACCTCCATCAGCTACTTGTGAGTTAGTGGGAGGGACTACCAGAAAAACTACCTGAACCCATGACACCTGACTTAGATCACCTTGTCTTCTAAAAACCACCTAGGCCATGAGCAAGAGACAGGAGGAGAAAGACAAGGTTATTCTAAGGCTTAGATTCTAAAAAGTTATTTCCCTAATTAAACATAAGTTCTAAGATAATGTCAGCCCAGTGCTCACCAAGTGTCAAAAAAGAACATCATATGTTGGGAATTTTTGGAAGATAAAGAGGAGAATAGAGAATAAGTATTGCTAGGCTAATGTATGCATGATGCACCTGTGTCTAAAATTGTGCACAGTTCTTATCTCCCTTTCAAAAATGGTACAGAATAATAATAAGAGAAAAGTCTTAACACATCCTCAGTAGGCTAGAGAGCTGAGAGCAGAAAACTGTCTTTTCCTATCCAAAGGGCGTCTTTAAATGAACCCCAGTGCAATGGGTTCAAAAGAAACAGAGACATGTCTCTTCATAAAGCACACTTAACTTGGGTAATTCCTTTCCATGGGATGCAATGGATTTTAAGTTGTGATGTGAATTCAAAGAGTGATTAGACAAATTCATGGAAATAAATGTATTGTTCATGGTATTAAACAACAGTGCATCAGTCTCAAGAAGTCCATGGCTCTCAAATTGTGTGGGAGGGTTATAGGGAAGTATCCCCAAATGCTTGCCCTGGTCATGGATTCTTCAGTAGCTGCTGGGCAGTGCTGGGGATGGGATGGGATCAAGAAGACCCTTGGTCTGCCCTGGGGCAGTCAGTCCTGCTCTGATGCACTCACATATTTTGCTGCCACAGTCCAACTCAGCCTCTAGGACAGAAGCTTTCCTTACGGGCTTTGAAATGACCCTCTTGACTAGTTCTGCAAGAGAGAGACTGTGAGACTGACAGGTGTTTTGTCTGGATCTCTGCCTCTGGACTGTTTACATATCTAAATTCAAAGTCTGGTTCTAGCTGAGGGATGTATGCCAGAATCCATCAATGTGGGAACACCTGTGCAGTGCACTGGGGGCCAAAGAAGCCTCTGCATAATATAAAAGTCAAATGTGATCTACCCTAATAAGTGAAAAAATAGGATAAGTAAGGGCTCATATTTCATCTGCTTCTTTTTTTTGCAATTAAATGAACATTAATTTTAAAAATCCATCACATGCTACAAAATCAGTTCTAATCCATTACAGAGTGATGAAAATGATAAATTTATGCTGCAGTCTTGCTAATGTCTAAAACCAAATACCTTAAGATGGTATTGCATTGCATAGACACAATTTTCATGGAAAGAATCAATGGCCTACGATCAGAGACATGCAGAGATAAAAACTGTAAATAGTATCTTTTTCAAGATATTTGGAAAACAAAAACAAAACAAAGAAACCTCCCTTGAAAATAGTAATTTTTTTCTAGGCAGTGCAGAATAGCCATTGTTACTGAAAGTATACAAGAAATTTTTATTCTGTGTAAACACCAAAGGACTACATACACAAAGATCATGCTAAATGATGTAGCTATTTAGTCTTTTGGTGGATGAAGATCTTTTACTTGAAGTACTGAATGTGTCAAAAAGTTGTCCTCTGACTTGTCCAGAAGGACAACTGAGACTGAAATAAAATCATTTGCCATGGAGCAAGAAAGGGCCTGAATAGGTCATGGAAGAAGTGACTTATTGCCAGCTCCTGTTGATTTTACCCTAAGTCTTGATAGTTGGATCTTTCCCTAAAGCAACAGCTTCAGCATTCAAACAACAAGATAAGGATCTCAGTTTTGACATAAAAATAAAAAATTACCACCGTTGGATGGGGCAGCTCTGCTCTGACCTTCACACACCACCATGCCTTCAGAGTGAGCTTCTCTTGGCTGGCTGTGTTCACTGACAGGGTCAATGGCATGGCAGGAACTTTCCACATGACAGGAAGCCTGTGCTGGACGGTGAGCTGCCAAGAATTTTGGAGAGGTGACCTGGTGTGCAAACAGCTCAAAATGGTGACAAGGGGTGGACAGGAGTGATGATGGGTTGCTTAAGGTTCTTTGACCTTTTGGTTGGTCCCTTTTGACCCACTTCCTCCCTGACCACTGTGACAGCTGTTCTCCGTCTTGGCACAGCTTCTGTCAGTTGTTGCCTCTGTCACTCAACAGGTTTGACCAGTTTCAGGGCTGATGAGCCCAGCATCTTCACAGGATCCTCCCTGCCTCCTCCATGACGCGGCTACTACAGAGAGACATTAAGAAATTAGCATTTTAAGTTACCAAGAAATAGAATCAAAGCAATCCACATGGAACTCCTAGGAGAAAATTCATGGCAAACTTTAATTACTGCACTAAATACCTTGATAAATCCTATTTGTAAAAACATTTCAAGAAGTAACAAATACCTATCCCTACAGTTAGCACAATCTGAGTGTTAAATTGGAATAGAAGAGATGGAACATGCAGAAGCTGCTTGTCTTCATGCAATACATAGTTGTCAGTTCACTATCTTAAATGAAATTTGGACAGTTTGAAATGAATCAGTATCTGCTTCTTGGTAGACAGACTTGGTAATCTATATAATGATCTTTAATTCTGATGCTCTGCAAGGAATACCTGTTGTTTTGGGGTTTTTTTTTGACTTGTGCTGAGAATCAAAACTAAAAACTGTGATGGAGAGAAGATATGTCAAGGTACTTATAAAGGGTCCTCTAGGACACTAGGACTTCCCTGATATATAGACAATGAAACCAGTGCAACAGCCAAAATTAGTGGCCTAATGACCTCAGCTCTTGGAGGTCCAGGGTGTGTGTCACAGACTTCTAGAGCAACTATTCAAAACTAATCATGTACACCACTGATATACAGGCACAATGAGCCAAAAGTACATGACCTTCTCAGCAAGTTTCATTGAAATGCAAACAAGAATCTGACAGATGAGAGAGGCTAAGCCTCTTTAGTTTAATGAAGAGCAAATTATCTTCCATTTCTTCCCATAAAATTGTGGCAACAGAGAGTATTGCTTGTTTTCAGTGTTACACAGAAGTTCAGAGGTGTTCAACAGTATGAGAAATTTCACAACTTGAATATCTGAAACTGACCATAAATTTTTTCACCCTCTCTAGTCTCTACCCAGTATGAATTACTCCATTAATGTTCACATGATGCTGCTTTCACCACACTGGACTCCTGCGTGCAGACCCACAGACCTAATCAAAACACGTAATCAATCAATCTGCTTGTCAGATACAAGCGGCAAACAAGACTTCTTTGTGTCCTACACAATTGCCTTTTGAGAAAAAAAGTGAACTACTGGTTTGTAAGAGCATGTAATACACAAATAGTGTGTGAGGGGCCAGAGCCTGTGGCACTGTGAGGAAACCTTGTGACTGAATTCCTGAGGAGAGACATTTCTGATGGGTTACTCAGACTGCCCTGACTGGTGTTCTGGAATTACACAGTGTGAAAGAATATTTTTAAAAGATGACTGCAATCACTGGAGTCAAAAGCTTACAAGTTAACAAAAGACAAAAAGTGGGCAGTCCTTTGGCTTTAGAATCACTGAGCTTCCATGAAGGATGAACTCTTCTCTGCAGAGCAGAAGGGAAAACAACAGAACAGCTCAACAGTTTTTAAATGTCTCTCTCAAAGGGCAACAAGAAGCGAGAAGCAGGACACCCTTCCTTTGTTTTGCCTTCTCTTTGTGGGGGCACAGAAACTACTGTCTTAAGACCCTTGAGACCCTGCAATGAGATAAGAGTTGAAAGTAATTTAAGTGGGCAAATGTGGCCACATCCTTTTCAGCCACAACAGCTTTCTGTTGTTATGCTTTAAAAAATCTCCAGAAAAGCAAACATGATATACACTTTGTTAAAACGTTGATATATACACTATGTGATCAAGTAATTTTAATGTGCATGTAAATTGCATTCTACAACTTGGACCCTATTCACACCAGGTAAGAAACTTCAACTACTGACAGTCCCAACTGACAAAATGAACTAATTAATCTTGCTAAAATTACTTTTAAAATAGCAATTACCTGTATTTCAGATGAGTGGGAAACACTACTAAATATCAATTAAAAGCTTGTTACAGTCCATGTTTACTTGGCACCTGCCACTTAAAATTCAATTGATTAACACTTGTTACAACCATGTAGGAATTTAACCATATAGAGTACAAATAATTCTCTACACAAGTTTCCCACATCAGGAAGGGTGTGACCTTCATTATATAACAAAATCTAGTCTATTATTTCTGCAAAATCTATGCACTTTTAGAGATGATACACCTGGAAACTTACTTTGATGCATTACATCAGAGCATACATTCCCTGGTCTTGCATTTGAGAATTGCCGTAATACCTTTTATGTAGAATACTTGTGGAAAAATCATGAAGGTATTTATGCAGTAGAAATTCAATGAGGGGCTTAGGTAGGGTTCCTGTAAGTTTGCTTTACAGCATCAACTGATAGATAGAAATAATTTTTATTAACCAACCTGAAGAACTTCCAGCAGCAGCAACTCAAAACCTCTGGAATTGCTGTGGCTGGTGCAGAAACAGAGTAATGTGCCATTATAACCACTGGTGGAATCTTAAACATCTTTATTTAAATAGTCAGAATAAATATTTGATAAGGCATAGCTAACCAAAGTACCACAACATTTATTTTTTTTAAGCACATTTGTCAAAGTAACACGAGTGCCACCTCCTGGTTTAGGCATGGAAATACTCTGCGTTGTGCTTATTGCATTCAAAACTTCCAACAAGTTGTAGTTTGGGGTTTTTTTCCCTCTCCTTTTCTTAAAATAACTAGAGTGTTCATCTTCAACATTCACCGAATGCTCTAAGAACAGAAATAACTAAATCCAAGAATCCAGTGAAACTTGCTTATCTTTAGTGCCTGGAGCAAAACAGCTATATAAACTCTTCACAGATACTTTCTCCCAAATTTAACTTCACAGATGTCAAATCCTATTAAAACACAGGAATGACCACAATTTTAAGTAAATATTTAAGAGCAGTGGCTTTTAATTCCAGAAGCAGTCCTGGAATCAATGTGGAGTATTTTCTCACAACTCTTTTCTACTATAAAAAATGGCTTCATTAATTAAGTGAAATGTGTGCATCTCCTATCCAGGAATTGAGAGCATCTAATAAAGGAAGGTTGAGAAATTCAGAAAATTAACAAAACTACTTGGTTTTGTTAATACAAATGGCACAAGGAACTGCAGCCCATTTTACATTTGCTGCAACAGCCAAATCACAAAGCTGTTGAGAAAACAGGAGTAAAATACAAGTCACTTCGAGTTCCAGTCCGTCTGCAAGTTGGTAGCTGTGCAGGGGTAAAAAAAAGGTTGACTCCATTTCGCACAACACCTTCAGAAGTGTACCACTATTATGTCAGAGTCATTCGGTAACAACTACCAAAGTTCTTTCAAAGCAACTTTAGAAGCCATTAAAAAGAAACAAATCTGCCCCAACTCAAGTGTTGCCCCCACTGCAGATATACAGACAACTGCACCTTCCTTGTCCTTACAGTAGTAAAGACAATTTACCAACACTGGGTAAATGTTGGCTCCGGGTCTCTTGTTTTCTCCCCATATTCAGTATGGGCTGGAAGTACACGAGCCCACATCCTGGGAGATGCCGCACTGTGTCAACTCTGTATGGCATCGTGTCCTATGGACTCCTAACTCTTGCCTCCCAACACTGCAGCTCTCTGTGCCATTTCACACTCGCATATACCCACAGAAAGCCTGTTTTTCTCCACAGGCTAAGAAGCCACTGCTAGATTAAATGTTATGATTTCCCAACTCCACACTCTTCTCCTGTGTATTGACTTGCTGTAAATCAGGATGAAAATCCTCAAGTCTTCTGGAATACATAGAGCAACTTATATATATATATATTTTTTTTT
>VZTR01006367.1:0-23295 GCA_013400775.1 Chaetops frenatus | reverse complement strand
CGGCCCCGCGGTGACCCCGCCGAGGAGCTCGGCCGTGCCGCCCACCAGCCGCGCAGGTACGGGGCCGCAGGGTGCGGGCGGCGGCGGCCCAGGGGTGGGCGCGGCAAGCGGGACCGAAGCCTTTGTTCCCCGCCGTCTCTGGCCGGTGCGGAGCGGCCGCAGTCACCGTGTGAGGGGAGGAAGCGCTATGGGGCACCCGCACCTTCAGCATCCTCTCGTGGGGACGGCGATGACACCCCCCCAGGGCTCCCTCGGAAAGGGCCTTTGAAGTACTTCCTTCCTTCTTCTAGAACGTGCAATTCCCAGCAACTGCTTCGAGAAGACACTGGAATCTCTCCACATCCCAGGCTCCTCTGATCTCTGGGGAATGGGCAGGCTCAAGGGAAGAGGATGAGGAGGAAGTTCTGGGCCATCCGGGCTGGCCAGGAGCTGCAGACACAGTGTCTGGGCTTGTGTCCGGCTGTGTCTGCACCCCAGTACCAGAGCTACTCGGCTCTGGAGCATCCTTTGTCAGACCCATTGGCTGTCTGGGGTGCTTGGAAGGGCTGTTCTGCCTTCCCTCACCTGGTGGTTTCCAAGGATGTGGAGAGGAGGGGGATTACTGCAGATGTGAGAGACTGGCTTTGGGTTTGATGCCTGCACTAGTTCGATTGGCAGGTGAGCTAAAGAGCTCCATTTTGGTTGTACCTGTGGCTTCTCAGTGCTATGAGGACAGGTTGGGATGCTGCAGTTCCAGCTCCAGCTGAGAAAGTTCCCACCTCTCCCTGTTACATATTTCCAGTAGAACAGTTTCCCTCCAGTGGAGGTTAATCACAGTAGTGCCAGATAAGGTTTTGTTTAAATTGAAAAAGGCCTCTTGGTGCTCTTGAGGTGAGCTGGGAACTCAGCCAGGTCTGGATTGAAGGCTGCTTTGAGTGCTGACCATAAGGCGAGTTGGAAGCCTCATGGACTTGTTTCTCTTTCCTCACAGAGGCTTCAGCTACGCCTGAGCCTGAGATCTCTGTGCCATCGAGGAGTCAAGGTTACACATGGATCTTGATTGCTGCAGGTATGTGATACTCAAGAGTGCTACACATGGTCTTGGACCTACCTATCTTGGGTTATAAATTGAGTATCCTGATGAAAAAAATGGGGTCAATTCTAGACCTGTATCAGTAGCTGCTTTTGCTGGGCTGGGAGGGCTAAGGGAGGCCTAACACCACAGCTTAATTATTGCTCTGCCTTGGATGTCCTATGTCCTTGGAAAGGCTATTCCATGTGATCTGGCAGTACCTCACCTCTCTGTCTGTCCTTGCCCTCGAGGGACACTGCTCATCTCTGGCTGTTGGCTCATGGTGTTGAGCAGCAGAGCCCTGTCCCAAGACCAGGGCAGTAAGTGGGTCTCTGCTTGTGCACTCTCCTCTCCAGAGCTCCTGGTCATCCTGGTAGCTGCAGGTTCTGTTGCTGTGTGGTGTCTGTCCAAAGCAAAATGCAGATCTGACACCTCCAGTTTTGGAAAAGCATCCAGGGAACAGCTGATGCCTGACAAGAGCCAGAAAGGCTCCTTGCCCTGAAGGGTAAGTGTTTTGCATCCCATGTGCTCCATGTGCCTGAGGGAGAAACTCCTTCTTGCCCTGTGTTCCTGGCTTCTAGATCTTTTCCGTTTGGGGGTAAGTTTTCTCAGCATTCCTGATGCTTGCCAACCAGGTGCATGGGGTTTCAGTCTGCCCTGAAGCAGCAGAACTCTCCCCTTTCCTCCCTGCTGCCAAGGACACGGAGCAGTCCTGCTGAAATACGGACCTTTTGGTGTGCAATTTTTTCTCCACTTTGCATAAATTGAAGTCAAACCAGGTTTCTTCCCAGAGGACTGTCAATAACCAGGCGTTTTTCTGGCTTTGTAACAGGGATCTTTATCCCAAGGTGATAAGGTGGGACTAGCCTGGTCTGTCTCCTGCTCACCACAGAGCCTGACTGAACTGGACATCAGCTCCCAAATCTGGGTTGTTACACTGGAATACCAAGAGGATGCTCTCTTTGTAAATGGGTCTTAGACTGTGGGACTACCTTGGCTCCGGAAATAGCACAAGACCTTCCCTGGCAATGTGACATCAGCCCCCCCAAAGGTGGTAGAAATGTCTTCATTGTTCTGCATGACAGTCATTACTGCTGATGCCCACCAGTGTGGCCTTGGACCTAAAGATGTTTTCTCCTTGAAATGCCAGATGCTGTTCAACTGTCTCCTTCCACTTCCAGCCAAGAGCCTTTTTTCATCTGCCCCATTCTTCTGCCTGAATTTTTCAGGGAACAGGAGCTTTCTCACCCATTTCCATAGGCATTCATTGGCTACACAGATCAGACAAATACTCCATGTTTGCACTACTGTTTGATGCTGCTCAGTTCCATGCACAGGTGGCTTTTACTGACAGTGCCACCTTGGGGGTGACAGTTGCTCTGGCTTTGCTGTGCTGTCACCCGAGCCTGCATGGGCAAGGAGCTCCTCAGCCTTGGGCCGGCAGCTCCTGTCACACTCCCTTCCACAAACATCTCCACCCTTGGCAGACCTGCTCTGCCCACCCCAGTGCTAAATGCTGCATGAGGCTCCTCTTAACACTCTTAATGGTGTCCTCCTTAAAACTATTCTGACATGAGTGGTGTCCCTCGAGGGTCCGTACTGGGACCAGTGCTATTCCGTGTTTTCATCAGTGGTGCGTAGTGGGATCAAGTGGACCCTCAGCCAGTCTGAGGATGAGATCAGGCTGTGGAGTGCAACTAGGGAGTGGGATGTCATTCAGAGGGACCTTCACGTCCACAGGAACCTCATGAAGTTTGATAAGGTCAAATGGAAGGTCCTGCACCTTTGTTAGGGCAAATCCTGGAGAAGAAATGGCTCTGGGGAGCCTTGTTGTATCTTGTCCGTGTCTAAAGGGGAATTGTAAGAAAGATGGAGAGAGGCTTTTCACCAAGGCCTGTAAGGACAAGAGGAAACATACAAACTGACAGAGGGTGGGCTTAGATAGGACATGAAGGAGTGTTTTGTGGTGAGGCCTTGGCACAGGTTGCCCAGAGCAGCTGTGACTGCCCAAACCCTGGGACCAAGCTGGACAGGGCTCTGAGCATCTTGGTCTAGTGGAGGTGTCCCTGGAAATACGTCATGTCTTGGGTCAGACACTGTGTGGCACATGGAGCCCTGGCCAAAGGACTCAGTGCTATGCACCTCTCAGAACTGACCGTGCAGGGGCAGGTTAGTGCCCAGTGCCTCTGGTTCAGCACTGGCCACATGCCCCTTGCACAAGTGCTCACTGAGTGTGCCAAGTTGCTGCCTTGGCTGCTGACCTCTGTGCCTTGAAGGTGGGAACTTGTCTTGCCAAGCAGATACCAGCCTTGGAGTAGGAGCCTTCTGCTCCTGGATAGCTGTGAGTGCTGCCATACCCGACAGGAGAAACTTCTATATGTGGTATGGAGTCCCGAGTTATTCCAGGGCTGCTATTTTTAGTACCAAGGAGTCATTTGCAACCTTCTGTTTCCATAGGGACAGGCGGAGATAGCTGTGGTGACTGACACAGGAGAATAAAGAATGTGAAATTAACAAGTTCTGGAGTTTTTCTTTTTCCTGAATATGTGCATTTGCATGGGAGGCATGGAGTTGCATCACCTTTGTATTGTCACATCCTGGGAACGAGGACTTGGTGTGGGTGGGCTGGCATGGGGCACTGTGGGGAAAGCCAGTGCTGCTGTGGCTGTCTGTCACAGACACGACTCCAGCACACACCAGCTGTAGCAGAGAAAATGAAATACAGGAGCAAAGCAAACAGAGGGGGTGGGGACAGGAGGAACAGATGCCACAGTAGCACCTGAGGTGCTACTGCTGACCCGGGGACAAGTAAGGACTTCAGCCAAAAGCAAGGTGAAAAAAGTGCCTGAACTTCTCCCGTCTTTGCCAGAGCAGAGCACGAAGCAGGGAGCACTGCAGGGCTGGACGGGCTCCCAGAGTCCTGGCAGGACAGGGCTGAGCTGGGGCAAATTAAAGCGCTGGTGCTGGCAGGACCCTGTGGCCAAGGTCAGCTGTCACCAGCCAGTCCCAGATCATCCTCTGAGCTGCGGCTGCCAAGTCGAACCTGCCTGTTCTGTGGTACAAGGCAGAGTGCTTGCTCCATGCGATGGGGAGTGGGACCCTGGGACAAACTCATAAAACATTGCAGACTTTGCTTACTGCTCCCAGAGCCAAGTACTTCAGGGTTAAAAGAAACATTTTATGATCTTGTGCCAAAACTTGGGGTTGTGTTTCTGACAGCAATTTCCCTTCCTCTGTCTGGTGCTAGAAGTGTTTTTGTTGTTCTAATCCTCAGGCTCAGAGACTTCAATTGTAGTGGAGCCAGAGCTGCTTTTCAGGCCAGGAGCATCTTTGTGCTCCACGTCTCTGTATTTAATTAGACCAGTTCATGGAGATCAATGTGATGTTTTACATGCTGAAGTAGGATCGTATTCCAGGGTAAGACCTCAAACATGAGCCTGTTTAATTTTGGTTCCCATTTTCCTCGCAAATACAAAGGATTATTTCCTCCTTTTCAGTTCCAATAGTTCAGAGGAACTGCCTACTTGCATTTCCAGTGTCCTGTTCCCTGTTCCTGCCCTGCCCGGGTGAGTGGTGGAGCTGAAGGCTAATATGATGGCACAGGGCAGGGGCACAGGAGCAGTCTGTCCCTCAGGGGATCATCTCAGACACTGCGTGGAGGCAGAGGTGGTTCCTTCACCTCATCGCCTCTAAATCTGCACTGTGGGACTTGAGGGATGAGCTGGGAGGTCATGACCATCTCCCTTCCCTGGCTGTGACAGCTGACAGAGCCGGGGCAGCTGCATTAGCCTTTAATGAAGGGCTGGTGCCAAGAGCAGCATCTGGTGTGGGGGTACAAAGCCAATGCAAATCCTGTGTGTGCACCTTCCTATCCCATCAACAGGGGGTAAATCAAGGAAAGTTTGTGCTGTTTCCAGTTTGTTGTCATGGATGTTCTTCTGGGAAACAGCATGCAGCAAATGCAAACAGTTAATAAGAACAGAATAAGGGAAAAGAGAAGTGCAGAGCTGGAAATAGTTCCTTACATAAAGGGCTAGTGCCTCAATCTCATTAGTGTCTTAAGGAGCGGGCACTTGGCTGCCTCCAACTGCTACGATGCAAACCCCAATCTGATCAGCAATCGGCTTTGGGACCCCGGCAGGTGCCACGTGGCACCAGGACACAGCTGTGCCCCTCAGGCAGCCACTCCACTGCCCCGAGCTCGCAGCACTCATCCCAGTCAGTGTGTGCCCAGTGAGAGCGTTCCCATGAAGCCAGAGTTGCTGTCCCACGGCCTGTAACAGGAGTCACTGCTTTGGAAGGCCATGAGGCAGCAGTGGACCAGGCGTGCAAGTCTCTCAGCCAGCCTGAAGATAGGGGATCACCAGGGCCACCGCCGGACCCCAGAGGAAGAGGAATCCTACATCCCATTTGCACAGGACAGCCTGGTAAGGCAATGGAACTCAATGCAGAACGTGGCAGATGGTAACCAGGAGAAGAGCCAGACTCCCATCCAAAGGAACAAGTACCTGCTCAACATTAATGTGGGTGGCAAATTGTTCCAGATAGCTTACAAGGTACTGGCCAAGTATCCCATCACCCGGCTTGGGAAGCTGGCCCTCTATACAGACCCTGTGAAGAAGCTGCAGCTCTGTGATGACTACTTGGTGCAGAAGAATGAGTACTTCTTTGATAGAGATCCTTCAATTTTTCACTACATCTTCCACTTTTACCGCAGTGGGGTCCTGTGGATGATGGAGGAGATGTGCCCCAGTAACTTTGTGGAGGAAATTGAGTACTGGGGAATCCATCTGAAATACTCCCAACGCTGCTGCCGGATCCTGTTCGAGGAAAAGCGAGATGAACTCAGTGAGTACCTGAAAATAGAGAAGGAGCTGGAGGCAGAACTGGAGCCCCTGGAGTCAGGGGCGCAGTTTGATGGCAAATTTCTGGGTCGGTTTCGGAAGATGGTCTGGAACCTCATTGAGAACCCCTACTCTTCTGTCCCAGCCAAGATCATTGCTGTGATGTCAAGCTTCTTTGTGCTTATCTCCATTGTGGGCATGACACTGAGCACAGTGGAGGAGATGAAAAACAAGACAGGGAAAATGTGGATGGAGCAGATGGAGATGATCTGTGCCATCTTCTTCACCTCTGAATACCTCATGCGGCTCATATCCTCCTCCAGCTTCAAGAACTTTTTGCGGGCAGCGTTTAATGCTATAGACCTGGTGGCCATCCTGCCCTTCTACATCCAGATCCTCTTTGAAAATCTGGATGATGGAGACATGCAGTACCATGAGGAGCTGCACAAGGTGGAGAATGTGAGCAAGCTGGGCAAAGTCCTCAAGCTCATCAAGCTCATGAGGATCTTCCGCATCCTCAAGCTGGCGCGTCACTCCACCGGCCTCCGGGCCTTCAGCTTCACCATGCGCCAGTGCTACCAGCAGGTTTGCTGCCTCCTCCTCTTCATTGCCATGGGAGTCTTCACCTTCTCTGCTCTCATACACTCAGTGGAACATGATGTCCCTGGCACTGACTTCACCAGTATCCCCTGCGCGTGGTGGTGGGCAGCGGTAAGGTGTGAGCAGCTTCTTCCAGAGAGGGGTGGGGGAGGCTCCGTGGGTAGGGGCTGCCCTGTGCTCAGGGGTTTCACCACTGCTGCTGGCCAGGAGGCAGGGAGGGCCCAGCCTTTCCACCGGCTCAGTAATGGTGGGAAACCCAGAGCCCTGCATGCTCTGAGAAAAGAAATCAGAGGTTTGGACTGAGCTCAGAGGCTCAAAAGTTGGTGCTGGGGTGGGATGGTGGGACAGAGGTGGTGGCTTGGGAGCCTCCAGGCCTGAATTGAGCAAGGGGGATGTGACTCAGCTTTATCTGTCATGGGACCCAAGTGTTGAGTGGATGCAGCCTGTGGGCAAGGGGACAGCCACTCTGGACAACCTGAGGCCTGGGCAGTATTGCGGCCCTGCTGAGCTCAAAAGGCACAAGACCTTGTGGGTCTGAGATGGGGAACCCAGGGCTGCATGTGGGACCCATAATCACACTGTGCCTGATCTCGTGTCATGAGAGTGGACACAGACTGGGGTGTGCTGCCTGTTCACTGCCCTGCTCGTGCCAGGAGCCAGAAGCTCTGCAGAGCTGAGCACTATAATAAACCTGGGATTACCTCCAAGATGGGGAGCAGCTAAAGCACGTGAGAACCATGGGTTATGAGGGCATTTTGATTTACGGATGAAATGATCCCACAGACCACTTCTTATAATCCCCCTGGCAACCAAAAGCTGTCTGCTTCAAATTCATCCCTCCTTGAGGAAGGGCAAAATCACTCAGCAACATCACCAGGTTCAAGTGTTTCAACATCCCAGGCTGAGCCTGTCCCTAGGAGCACAGCTCCCTACCAAGCCCAAATCTCTTTGCCTCAGCTCTTACCTTATCCCCATAGCCCTGCTCCATTTACTAAACTGGTTCATTCCCAGGCAATGCCTCTGTTTGCCCTGGAGGGAGGCTCCAGGAAGCTTTGTTTCTTTGGGACCAGGAAGCTCACAGCCAGGAAGCTCTGGACCCACAGCTCCTAGGGGGAAGGAAGCTCCAGCAGACACTGGCTGCTGGGGAAGGCTCAGCTCGGTTTTGTTCAGCTACCTTTGAAGAAACACACACAAAGCAGTGAGGGAGCAGGGTCTGGCCTCTGATCTGTGCTTCTGGGGCTCAGCCAGCCCTTTTCTTTGGCTCTCCAGGCCTGCTGGGCACAGCCTGGACAGTGGAGCCCCTGGCTGTGCAGGCTCTGGAGAGAGGACAGCTCAGCTGGCTGCTGTCAGGGTCTGGCACTGGTTGCAGGGAACACATGGCTCCACAGACAGGCAGGAGTTCCAGCACCAGCTGGCGGGGTCTGCTGGGCTTGTTCCCGTGGGATTTTATCCTTTTCTGTCCCTGCACAGGTCAGCCTCTCCACTGTGGGCTACGGAGACACTGTGCCTGACACAATACTTGGCAGGATGGTGGCATTTGTCTGCATCTCCTTCGGCATCATCCTCAATGGAATGCCCATTTCCATCCTCTACAACAAGTTTTCTGACTACTATGCCAAGCTGAAGGCCCATGAGATGAGCCAGTCACTCCAGCTTTCCAGGAGAATCCGCTTGAAGGAGCGAGTCCTGCGGAAGTTCACAGAGTGCTGGAGAGCTGACCCCCGCTATTACCGCTGACCACAGGCTCCCCACCCTGCAGACATCCCCTGTCCTATTCATCCTCCCAACAGGTCCTGTCCCCCAGGGAGGCTCCAAGCTATGGGCAGAGTCACAACAGTGCCGGGGCCCTGCTCTTGCACAGGGGCTGCTGCCAGCTGGGACCTCCCTCACTGCTGCGTGCTGGACACTGCCGTCCCACAGAGCAGTCAGTCAGAGGCGGCTCGGGAGCTGCACGGCCAGGGCAGGGTGTTTGTCTGCCATGGACTGAGGTAAGGGGCACCCTGACATCATGGGGAGCAAACTGTCACCTGTCTGAGGCAGGTAGCCCAGAGTGACACACGTGCAGGTGCTGCTCCGTTCCCCATTGAGTGGGACACACACAGGCTCCCCCTGCCCTGGGCCCCGTGACTCCCTCCCAGCCAAGCAGCCCAGGTCTAGTCCAGTGTAGGGGTTTGGGTGAAGGCCCAGAGGAAAGTCTACTGCCATGCATCCTTCCAGCCAAATCTGCTCTTCTCCCCACTGCCCTGGAGTTTGGGGCACAATCCTGACTCAGGATGCTGCTGTGATGGGACCCACAGGCACTATAGGCATACAGAGCTTTTAACCAGAGCACCCACAGGAACAGGCATTTCATAAACCAGGCCCAAACCCTTCATTGTCATGGATTCTTGTCCAGCCACTGTGTGTGATTCAGTGAACTGCTCATCATTTGGGGTGAGGAGGGGACATCTCCCCAGGGCTTGCAAGTCCATCAGTGCAAGGACAGGGCTCTCAGGGATGCAGATGAGCCTGTTCATCCATTAGTTTTGGAATGAGGTGCCTGGGCCTGGGTACATTGGAACTGGAGCTGGGACATACCTATGATCAGGACACACCAGTTGGCTCTGCCCTGTGTTCACATCATGAGAGGCAGGGGGGGACAGGGAAAGGATCTGCCCTCTGGTGTGGGACCGTGTCTAGTCAATGGGCTTGAAGGGATACACCCTTCCCTTGGGTGAGATGGAGAGAGGGACCTCAGGCTGCAGGGAAGGTTGGCATGGGGAAGGGCCAACAGCTGCTGGTGCTGCTTCCAGGTGAGCAGGGGAAAGAAACTGGTGCCAGCCAGATCAGGGTGGGATTCACTCACTTGTGAGTTGGGCTTGGAGATGCAGAGATGCCAGGGGACTCCTGGTATCAGCCTGGGAATGTGGCTAAGCTGCTGATGTTGCAAACTTGGAAAGAGACTTGGAGGGGCTGAGTGCTCTGGCAGGGACAGCCACACTCCCACCGAGAGTTGGGACTGCAGGGAACAAGGGGGCTGTGACAGCAGGTGTGACCCCTGCCCTGACCACCAACACCTACACCTGCTCCCCGATACCCACATTGACACTCGCCCTCTGTACACCTCCCCAGCACTGACCTGACCCCACAGCATTGGGCAGCTCTGGTTTCCACCCCATTTCTCTTCCCTGAGAACCTTCTCTCTGGGCACAGCAGTTAACTCTGACCATCTTCCCCCAGAGCTGTCCTGCCTCACTATCCTGGTTCCAGCTACAATAGAGTTCCTTTTCTTCCCAGTGGCTGGTACAATGCTGTATTTTGGATTCAGGATGAGAATAATCTTGATCACAACACTGATATTTTGGTTGTGGCTCAGTTGTGGTTACCTCAAGTCAAGGACTTTTCAGTGTCTCATTCTCTGCCAACAAGGAGCTGCACAAGAAGCTGGGGGGGAGCACAGCCAGGACTGGCCAGAGGGATGTTCCACACCACAGAATGTCCTGCCCAGTGTTTTAACCAAGGGAGCTGCCTGGGAGGGGCCAATCACTGCTGGGGGACAGTCTGGGCACAGATCAGTGGGTGCTGAGCAACTGGGTGTTGGGCATCACTTGTCTGTCTTGAGATTTATGACTCTCCTTTTGGTATCTCCCTTTTCATTACAAATATTATTAAATATTACCATATTTTATTTTATTTCCATTATTGAACTTTCCTTATCTCAACTGACAGGTTTTACCTTTTCTTCTGATTTTCCTCCCTATCCCACTGGGGTAGAGGGGGAGGCCAGTGGCTCTGTGGTGCTTAGTTGCCATCTGGGGTTAAACCATGACAGCCACCACCCACCCGCCCCAGCAGCATCAGCTCCAGGCACCCCTATACACACCCCCATCCCACCCAGACCCTGTCACCACATTCCCCCCATCACCTGCTCATCTCCCTGCACCCCCAGTTGCAGGCTAATGGATCCTGAGATCATTCAGCTTTCAAGGAATGGGGCACACCAACCTAGTCTTCTTGCCCCTGGAGGCTGCACTGCGGCTGGATCTTCATTCCTCCACGTGCATCCCCTTCCCTGTGCCTGCAGGATGTCTGCTTGCCCTGTTCCTGGCAGCAGTTCAGAGTCCACAGGCAGCCTTTGGAGAATGGCACTTTTAAATAGTTACTCTGAATTAATTTTACAAGTCTCAGAATGCAGGAATGTACAGACGTTTACAGGACACTGTACAAGCGGTTTCTGTCATATATTAGTGCTCTTGCTATATACATATAGTACAGCCTGCAGGAGCCTCTGCATGGGCAGGGACACCCACGCCCCCTCACAGGGCACCCTAAAATGGAGGTGCTGCCCTGGGGCTGCTGGTTCACATGGGCTCGTCTGGGTTGATTTAATCAGAGCTTGGCCCTGAGCTTTCCTGGGCTGGCGCTTTCAAGAGGTGACACCATCCGGGGCAGAGCCAGCACCCCCTTGCTTTGCTCATCCACTGTGGCAGCATTTCCAGCCTCCTGCTCCTCCTGCCTCAGTGGCAGCCGCAGCTCCCAGCCACCATGTCATCATACTGCTTGAGGACCACGTTCTCATCATCATCAAAGTACAGGAGGTTGATGGAGTAGAGCTTGTCAGGCACACAGCAGGGGCTGCTGACGCCCTCGCTCAGCTTCAGGGCGTTGATGATGGACTGCACTGTGGCGTGGTTCGTTGGCCGCATGTTCTCACCCAGAGGGAAGGGGCAGGAGCCTTTGCAGTGGAAGGCGTTGTACCCCCGTGGTGAGATGATCCAGCCAGACCAGCCAATCTCCTCAAAGTCCACGGACAAGGGATGCCTCTGGCAGGGCTGAAGCCGGTCCAGCGAGCGTGTACTGCGTGACCTGCCTAGCTTGGACACCAGCATCTTGGCAGGGAGATCAGGAGCCTGAGATTTTGAATCTGTCAGAAAGGAGCATCCGATGCCATTAGTCACTGCATGAACCTGGCTGGAGAGAGAAAGTACTGCAGCCCCCCTGGCCAGCCCTCCCCACAGGTTTCGTCTGCAACCCTCTGGTCACAGCCTGTAACCAGCCCAGGCAGAGCCACCACGAGGTGACAGCCTCAGTCTCATGGCCAAACTCAAATCCAGCTTCACATCTGCAGGCAACACCCCTGAGCAAGCTACAACAGAGGGGAGAGAGCCTTTCCCTCTGGTCAGGGAAGGAGGTCTGGATTTGAGGAGCCCAGATGCAGGGAGCACTCCCTGGGAAGAGCATGTTGGCACTGAGGGAGTTGTGCCAGGCATGTAGGACGCACCTGGGAAGCCAGCTGTGGGCAGCGATGCTCCGCGGCGCCCGTCATCCGTGAACAGCACCAACATGGGCTTCTTGCTCTCATGGTGGCCCCGGCCAGATGCAAACTGCAGTGGTGGGGAGTCAAGTGGGCTCCCCCCCAGGCCCTGGACTGTCACCAGCACACCCTGGTTGCTGCTTTCATCTTGGGTCCAGTCGCGAACCTGGGGAACCAAACCAGTGTCACCATGGACAGGCACTGCGCTGGTGTCCCCACAGGCAGGTCCCAGGCCAGCAGCAGGACAGCGTGAACCAGGATCCCTTGAGGCCACACTCAGTGTGCCATGGGAAGGGATTGCTCTGTGGCTACAGCACAGGGGACACTGTGGCAGGAGCCAGCACCAGCACTCCCTGCAGAGCAGTGAGACAAGTTCAGGGAAGCATGAAGCAGCGCCCGGGGCTCTTGGCAGGACTTTTGCCTCCCCCTCCCAGAGTATGTATCCCCCCCATGTCACTGTAGAGACTGCAGACAGGAAACTGCACTGGAGCCTGAAAGGCTGCTGGGGATGAAATAGGTTAAAAAACCTCCTGCATGTGAATCGCAGGATTCCCTCTGTGCTGCCCAAAACGGAGGAAAAGTGACTCACAGCCGGCGTGATGGCAAAGACCTCCCAGCCCGAGGTTTGCAGTGAGACAAGCCGGGCTGCCAGCAGCTTCTTCCCTCCAGGGGTGTCCAGCTTGTCTTTCTCCAGCACCTGGTAGACACTGACCTGGGGAAGGCAAAAGGTGGTCACACCGGCATATTCTGCCCGAGGGGTTGACCCTGGACAGAAGTGTGGTGGGAGATGGGGAATTGTCAGCATGGATCTATAACAACCTTGGTGTGCCTTTGCTGATGTTTGCACAAGCCAGAAGGATATTTTAGAACCCGCCACAGTTAAATCATTGTGATTCTCAGTGAAACATTTGTTCATCTGATCCCAGAGCCAGGCCACGTTTCCACTGCAGGCAAGTGACCACAGTGTGCCAGTGGCATCCCTGGGCACCGGCTGCGGGACATCCCCATCCCCATCCCGCTCCTCACCTGGCAGAAGTGGTGCCTTTTGGGCCCATCTGTGACCCTCGGCCAGAGGCGGAAGAGGTGCAGCTCTGCCGTCAGGATCTTCTCGTTCTTGGCCACGCTGGAGAGGACGAACAGGAACCTCATCTCCTCGCTGAGAGCTGGAGAGGAGGATGAGTTGAGAAGAGCAAAACCGCCACCGGGTGGCACTGCCGCCGGCCACGTTCAGCCCCTCCCCACAGCCCCATCCCAGCACCACAGGGACCCCCTCCCTTACTTTTATCCAGGAAGCTGCGGACGGTGTTGCCCTCCAGGATGTCAGGGTTCTTGGTGACACCATCCGCATTAGCGACAGTGTTGAATAGATCCACCATGTATTGGGGCGGCTGCTTGAAGTGAGCTGGTGGGGCTGGGGGGTCTTCCATGCCAAAGACTTCCAGGAGTTTCTTCAGCGCCTCAGCCCGCCGGCTCGCCACGCTGGCTTGGCTCAGGTATGCCGACTTGGCCAGGGCCAGCAGCAGCAGGACAGTCCCCAGCATGGCTCTGTGCCCCCTGTCCCTGCACAACTACCCCGGCCTCCCCGGTGCTGCATTTATAACTCACTGGAAAGCTGGATTGGAGTGAAATATGCACAAGAGCAATCAGGAGGGTAAAGGGAGCTAATTGCCATGCTAACAAGGTGAGAAGCCTGGCTCCCGGGCCCCCTGCACCGATTAGCCCCAGTACACAAGCGGGAGGGAGGACGGCTCACCAGGCACTCCCGCGGTTGGCAGGGGACACGGGGGTCTGGGGCCACCAGCCGCTTGCCAGGGTCTTGGCTGGGCTGCATTTGCTCTCTGTAGGAGACTAACTGGATTTTAATGATGGCACTAATGGGACAAATCGAAGGACCTTTGTGTGGAGGAATGCAGCCCATCAGGATGAGCCTCCCCTTCCCATCCCGGTCCTGCCGCAGCAGCTCGTGCTGACTGACCCTCTCGCAGCCGCTGCTGAAAGCGAGGATCGTGGCGAGGGCTCAGTGTCACTCTGGTGTCCCCATACCGTGTGCAGGTGTGGGGTGCCCGGGGCCGGGGCAGCCCAGACTGTGTCCCACCGGGGAGCCAAGGCCCCGGGGCAGAGCAGGTTCCAGCAGAGGACCCGGCGGTGCTTCGGCCCCGGGCTGTGGGGTCACACCTCAGCAGCACCAGAACCCTAATCCAGTTTTGGGGGTTGTTTTTTTTGTTTGTTTGGGGGGGGGGGTTGTTTTGTTTTGTTTTTGTTGGTTTGTTTTTTGGTTGTTTTTTTTTTTTTTGGTTTGGTTGGTTTGGTTTTTTTTTTTGGGTGTTTTTTTTTTTTAATAAAAGGGCAATTGGCTTCCTGGGAATGAAAAGGCATTTGCTGCTAATTCCTGAATGCTTGAACTTAATGAAATATGCGGGTGGTAGGACAGAAGCCGATCTTTTAGGTCTTGTTCCCCAATCACAGAGAAACCAGGCTGGTGCAGGTGGACAAGCACAGCTGCCACGGGAGTGAACGGAAAAAAATTAACATTAATTAACTAATTCATCATCTGTCTGAAGCCCTGCTGTGACCACCTGATGGGAGACAAGGTAAAGGCTAATGTCCACTGGTGCCTACAGTTTATTCCAACCCAAAGGGCCATTAATTATGCAGAACAGGCACGGCGGCACCGACAGGCTGGAGTTAATGGAGAGGAAACAATCTGTATCCCCGGGATCCTTTCCCTTCTCTTCCTAGCTCACCAGCAGCGTGTCCCACAGGATATCTGGGGGTGCCTGCAGAGGAGACAGCTCTGCCCCAGCATGCCCAGCTCCTGGTTCCCTCGCCTGACTCGGGCTCTGTGGTTTGTAAGTGGGAGCAGCCAACCCGTGTACCCCCCAGCCCGTGCCAGACGGCTGCATCCTCCTGGGATGCTGGATGCAGAGGGGCCGTGGAGCTGCACAGCGGAGCCCCAAGGACCTGTAAATTGCCCATGATGTTTATTTTACAAGCTGCAAAACATTTTGTAGAGGGTTCATTGATACCCGCTGGTTAAAGTAGCTTTTATTAAAAAAAATAGCCCTCTCTCATTTACATATCCTGCAGACAGTCTGGCGGGGTCTCCTGGAGCAGCTCCCCACCCGCAGCTTCCAGCCCCGCTAGCCCCGGCACTTTTGCTTCCGGATGGCAGCCACGGTGCGGACGTGGTCCCGGCAGCTCCGGAAGCTGTGCGTGTCATTGCCGTGAGGGACACAGCGTCTCGGGGCACCTTGTGCCCAGATCAGGCATTCCTCTCTATCTTGTGACTCCTTGCCGTCAGAGAAAAAACAGTACATCCCCAGTAGACTTCCAGTGCAGTCAAAGAAAAAACAGTACATCCTCAGTAGATCCCCAGTATATCACCAACCCCCCACACCCTGGGCCTTCTCTTCACGCTCGGGAAAAGGGCAGATGCTCTGGAGCAGGATGGGGTAAAAGGGAGGCAGCTATTCACCTGCAGCGTCAATTCCTGACTCCTGGAGTAACTCGTGAACTGTCACCTCCCCCTGCGTGAGCAGAGCAGATCTTTCTTCCTCCACGGTTTGATCTGCTTCCTTTTGCATGCAAAGAATCCCAGAATGGTTTGGGTTGGAAGGGACCTTAAAGCTCAGCTCATCCCAACTCCTGCCATGGGCAGGGACACCTTCCACTATTCCAGGCTGCTCCAAGCTCCATCCAGCCTGGCCTTGGACACTTCCAGGGGCCCAGGGGCAGCCACAGCTGCTCTGGGCACCCTGTGCCAGGGCCTCCCCACCCTCATAGCTGTTAAAGAAGAGGACTGCAATCTGATATTGGCTTTTGCATTTATATATTGGTTTTTGCATTAATCATAATAATATCATACAGATATATACAGATATAATATCATGTATACCTTTCTTTAGCTGTTTGTTGGTATAACAAAATCTGTACGTTTAAGTATGTACTGCATAGTTTATAGAAATAGTAGTAGGGCTAATATACTGTATTACAGACCTTAGTGGAACACTAGGTGTTAANTAATGTATGAAACACATGAATATGCATGTACCTCAGCAATGTTACATATAAAAATAACACTGTCTGTACATACCAGTGTGTTCTTTGGCTGTTCACCAGGAGCACCCCAGCGCTGGACTTCCATGTCTTATTTTATCCCTTATTAAACTTTATCAAAAATTCTTTATCGTGAGCTCTGTGTGTTTCTCACACAGCCAAGAATTTCTTTCCCAATATCCCATCTAGCCCTGCCCTCTGGCAGTGGAAGCCATTCCCCCTTGTCCTGTCCCTCCATCCCTTGTCCTAAGTCCAGCTCTCCTGGAGCCCCTTTAGGCCCTGCAAGGGGCTCTGAGCTCTCCCTGGAGCCTTCTCTTCTCCAGGTGAGCACCCCCAGCTCTCCCAGCCTGTCCCCAGAGCAGAGGGGCTCCAGCCCTGGCAGCATCTCCGTGGCCTCCTCTGGTCTGGCTCCAACTCTGGACTGTCCTTGTCTTTCCTGTGCTGGGGATCCATGTTCTTATGTCTACAATTAACACATAGGCCTGCCCCTTCAGCCTGAAACTACTGCCTGGACCCACCCTGCCCCAACAATCTCCCACTTTTCCTGCCCCACAGCTTTGCCCGCAGGTGAGGGACAGGAATGGCACATTCCTGGCTGCAGAAGCCACTGTCAGGACCTGTGTCTGCTGTCCTGGAACACCACAGACTCTGTAACCACCTGCCCAATTCAGCCCCATCACAGCAGGTCCGGCTCTCCCTGCTGGCACAGCACAGTATGGTGGATGCACTGGGGGTGCTGCCCAAACTCTGCTCCGTGTTCCCCCCACCCTGGGAGCCGCAGATGTGTTGGGTGAGAGGACCAGGGGCAGCTGCCGCCTGGCCCGGGGTGCGGATGTGCGGGAGGGAGAGTGGATGGAGCCGGGCAGCTGTGCTTACCTAAGCAAGCAGGGATCCCCCGAGGAGCAGCTGCCCAAGCACCTTCCCACATCGATTTCCTGCAAAGATTTGCAAAACAAAGGCACAAAAATCCCCTGAAGCACCTCAGCAGGGACACCCCAGGACCCTCCACCCTCCCTCCAGCCTCAGGCGCAGCATCCATCCCCAAAGAAGGGCAGCAGCAAGGCACAGCTGCTAAGAAGTATTTTGGGGGCAGAGCGGTGTTTTTTGAGTCAGGGTCCCTGTGCACAAAGGTATTTTCAGCTAGACAGTAGGGTCTCTGTTGAACTGCAGACATACTTAACAACTAAATATTTTAAAAAATAAATATAATTGTTCCTTAATTACTTTTTAAAAGAAATTCTCATTCCAAAGAAAAAGCCATTTGTTCCTTTAGGACCCTGATGTATGCACGAATTAGTGGTAGCAAAATACATTTTATAGCACAAGAAAATACAAATGTGAGATTTGTACCACTCTAGTTTGATGCTAGCATGAAGCTGCTGATGTTAGAGCATCCACCCAGCAGCTCAAACCCTGCATGAGGGCCCAGCTGAGCCCACCAGAGAGGAGCCAGACCCCTGGAAAGCTACCTTGAGCCGTTCCTACTTGTGTCCTGCAGAGGTCTGGATAATTTCATAATAATATTCTATCTAGGAGGCACAATAGCACTTTTCCTTCATTTCACAGTTCTCCAGTGTCCGAATCACCTCCCCACCATGGGGGTTTTTGACCAGAGCAGTGCTGAACTTTGTGGGCACACAGAAAAGACCATCTGCAGGGAATCAAGAAGGAAAATGAACCTGGAGCTGCACCCAAGGTTCCTGAGGCAGCAACACAGACCACCCAGCTTTTAGCATCCAGCACCTGCTGGAAAAGGCTGTTCTCTGTGCCAGGGTCCCAGTTGGGGTTTGGATTTGGGGCTTATTCCTTCACCAGCTCAAGGCCTCAGTGGCAGATTTTGTTCCTCCATCCCAGTTTCAAACCATGAGCAAAGGGAAGTTATTGTGGGTGCAAGTTGTGACTGCTGTCCCTGACCCTGTGAAAACCCTAATTCTGGGGAGCCAGCACAAGCCGCTCCGTGTTATCTCTGAGAAAAACTGTATTTGAACATGAAATATTGATGGCAGCACTTTGCCCAGAATCACTCTCACACCAGGGGATGGGGGAATGTAATTTAGCATTTACTAATTCAGCATTTCCCTCTGGATTTGCCAGGGACTGTGCCCTGAATGGGCTTCTCAGATGCTGGAGCCAGTGTTATGGGCTCTCCTGGAGATTCATTTCCCAGGCACCTCCAAAGTGTTTGCTCTGTGCCAGGCTCTCCACAGGAGCACCAGGTGTGGCATCTGCCGCCCTGGGGTGGTGGCAGGGGCCGGGGAAGGGGATGCTCCAGTTCTGGGGTGTGAAGGAAGGCTGGTACCAGAGGGGTGTAAGGGGGAGGTGGGCAATGGCCCCAGCTCTGGGGGTGCAGAACAAAGTTGTGCTTTGCCTTTTCTTTCCCTATGCAGTTGTAACTCAATGAAAAATTCCCAAGGCACAAGGCAGTTCTGTCTGGATTTGACATTCCCAGTTTGCAGTTGCAGAGAGCAGAGGGGGGGGGAGGAGGGGAGGTGCTCTGGGTGGGCAGACCAACAGCCACATCCCTGCTGCTGTGTTACCACCACACCAGGACATGCCACCGTGCCAGGTCCTGATGGCCCAGGCAGGGGCTCAGCAACTGGAGAGAAGGGACAAGGCTCCTCCAGCTGCAATCCACCTGGAAGGGTGGATTGTCCTCCGTGGCTCAGCCTCAGTTGATGCTCTGTGTAGAAAGAAACGACATTGTTTCTGTGCTAAACCTCCTGGCTTTTCTCCCCTCAGCAAGTAAATTAGGATTTAAAATCTCCATGCATGAGCTAGAGGAGGGGGAGGAGGACGGCTGAGCTGATGGCCAAGTGGGTTTGGGCTCTATCTAGGACCTGGTCCTGCCCTGCCCCAGCCCTTGAGTGTGGATCCTTCGGGGCTTGTGTTTGGCTCCTGGCTTTGAACGGGTTTTGAGAGTTTCCTGCCCCTTCCCAACTACTTCAGCAGCTGCTGGAGGAGATTTCTTTGTTCCAAGACAGAGCTGTTTTCAGAGGAAGGAAAAATTATTTCTGAAAGCGATTATCTCTGGGATGCCTTAAAAGTGGGACACAAAATGACTACGGTTTTCTGGAAGTCAGTATTTCTGGGTGAGATTTTAACATCCTTCTCCAGCGACACGCCCGCCCTACCCACCTCCCTTCCTCTGATGTTTCCAAGTCTTTACTATGACACTGAAAGTATCAGCCAAACTTTACAGGGGAAGATCCAGAAAGAAAGTGCAGATAACTGCCCTGGGGCAGAGGCGAACTGGCAGCAAGTCAACATTTGCCAGCCCTGGGCTGTTACCATGACTGAGATTCTCCCTCGCTGCTTCATGAGTTTTCCCCGCCCGGGGCAACAGAGTCGTCCAGCACCTTCCACTAACACGTCTGGGAAGTAAATGCTGATTCTCGCAGCTCTGGAAGAAAGCACTTCACGCTGCCTAATTGCCTTTTCCACTTGCAGCTGGATAACCAGCTGCTGCTGCCGCCTGTGCAGGCCCTCCTGGCGCTGCCCCAGGAGGGGACCCGGCCTCAGGCAGAACCCTGGCGGGGCTCCACTGCCCACTCCCAGCCCCTCCAGCTCACAGAATCGTGGAAGGAATTCCTGGGCCCCTGCGCTGCTCTCCGGGCTCACTTTAACACTCCAGCGGTCTCTGTCCCTCTCTAGTGGCAGAGCCAGAGCCCTGCCACAGCAGCTGCCGGGAGGTTTGAATGGGTTGGGTTTTAGAAATGCCAAAAAAATTACATCAGCAAATTCCACTACGATGGAAGGGTTGTGGTAAATCATTTCAACACCACTTTCCATTCTGCTAAAATCAGTTCATCTCCACTGCCGTGTCTTGGGTTATTTTATGAGTGAACTCACAAGACAGCTCACCAGTTCACAATGAACCACTTCAGCTGTGTCCCAGTGGGAGGTTTTGACCCATCTGGAATGATTTAGTTTGGAGTTTCCATTTCCAAGTGATTTTTGAACCATAAGTGTAGTTCACTGGTACTAAAAGGACATTTCAGACTGTCAGTAAGGAAATTGCATTTTCCAGGGCTCTGTTTCCAGCAGAGTTTTTATCATCAGGTTGATTTCCTTGCTTTGATTGGGAGGGTTGGAGCAGAGACTCCCGAGGTCCCTCCCAGCCTGGGTTACTCTGATTCCATGCTCTCTGGCTAGAGGAGAGTTTCCTGTGCATGAGTAGTGGTTGTATCCCCATCCTCACCCATGCACACAGCTGAGAATTATCACTGTGCCTGCAGACCTGTGCTGTAAAGGCCCAGCAACAGGAAACCCAACCTCAAAACACAATCCCAATACCTGCAAAGGCTCTGCTCAGCAGACTGGGTGCCCTGAGCTTGGACATTGGTGCTGGTCACACAAGAGGGGCTCGTTCCCATATTCCCAGAGGGAGGGAAGGAGGGAGCGAGGGAGGGAGGGAGAGGAGCTCTCCCTTGTTCATACCTGCACTGTAGGTTGGGTCAGAGCATTTCCCCAGGTTAATCGTGACCTCCCAGGGAGAGTCTGCAAAGGTTTTCAGGGCTGGGAGCCAAAGACATTCCTCGGGGCAGGTGCTGCAGTGGCAGCCCTCGACCACCCCCAACTCCCTACGGCCTTCGAGGAGCAGGAGCATCTCCAGATGCAGCTGGGCCAGCTCACAGCAGGACACCCCGAGGCAGGAACGTGCAGCTCGCACCTGCAGCAGCACAAGACAGGGCCAGGGGACAAACCCGGGTAAAAACACGGCACAGGCAACAACCTCCAGCATCAGCTCCTGACACAAACCTCCCCTGACCTGGAACTGGCTCAGCTTTTACTCCTCTCTCTCACCCTGCCTGCCTGGAGGATGCTGCACCAGCAGTGCCACGATGCTGATAACAATGGGACAAATGGTAACAAGATTTGTCTTAGCTACAGGTGATCCCTCCCAGGACACACACGTGCAGCACCCACAGAGCTTGTTTCCACCCTCTCCAGGGTCTTTTATCCCAGCAGAGATGGGACTTGAGGCAATGCCAGCTCTCCTGGGATGAGAAGAGCACCACAGCCATGTTCCCAAAAACACAGGCTCCTTCAAGTCCCTCCTAAGAGTAACACATGGTACATCATGTGGGAATGACATCCTGCCAGTCTTGCTCAAAGAGGCAGAAACAGGCCTCCAACCCTCTGCACATGGGAGAGCATCTCTCAGGTTCAGCAGAGGTGGCTGAAAGAGCTGCTGGGCTGGGAGCAGCCAGAACCACGCTCAGATGCTGCTCGGGCAGCTGGGTGGACACTGCCACAGCCCCTTCCCTGGCTGAGCTCTGGCCCTTCCTCTGCCATCAGGTACCCAGCACTGCTGGAGAGTTTTCATCTATCTCACCTGCACAAGCCACTGCTTGGGCCAGGGGGGGATAAGGGACTCAGTGACAGGCTTTCTCAGAAACCAAAACCAGGTCTTTTAAAACATGTATAAAAGCACAGCTCCAGTCACCAGCGCCTGACTCTTCCCCTGCTCCAAGTGCTCACCTTTGTGCTCCTAAGGAAATGGAGCATGGAGGACTGTCTGGAGAGGCCTGGGAGGCCGAGGTGGAGGGAGCTGATCTGCTGGGACAGGCAGCTGGACTGGCACTTCTGGATGTCCACACTGACGGGACTGCCAGAGACGTCTGCGAAACACCGGCTCCACCGAGGGTTGCCACTCAGGTATCTGAGGTGATACTGGGGAGGCTCAAGCCCAAACTAGTGCTGCGTACCACACAAACACTGACAAAAAAGACATGGCCCATCCCTGGGAAGTCTGCCTGGGAGAGAGATTCCTTCAGCCTGAGGTAGAAATTCCGAAGGGACAGTCTGGCAGTAGCAGTGCAGCCACATCAAACTGGTGTTTGCAGACCAAGAGTAAAACACTTTGTATTAGACTGGTCAGTGCATACAGACTAAAAAGAATGCAATTAAAATTTCACTAGGAAACCACAGGCTTTTTCTTTAGTGAGCACATGAGGGATGGGGTGAGAACAGATGAATGCCCTGATTAGCAAAGGGAAAAGGGGATGCTCAGCCATGGCTAAATCTCAGACCTTGCACATACTGAGAACCTCAGGCCAGTGGGTCCAGGGCAGAGGGCTCTGTCCCTCCTGGAGCCCAGTGAAGCTGCTCAAGCTGGTAACAAACCTGTCCCCCTTGGCCAAACCCCAATTTCACAGCTGTCCACACCTCCTGCATTGGCACATCAGCTCCGCATCAGAGGATGGGAAGGTAGGATTGGGTGTGGGAGCCAGGGAGACACAGGACCATGGCATACAGGTTTGGATTGGTTTGCTCTGCTGTATTTTGAGTTTCCAAATTATCAGTGTTTATTGGCTAAAGGCCATTCCTTCTGAAAATCCTTTTGAAATGAGCTGTATTTCCTTAATAGAAGTGTCTGTACTCCAAGATTTATTGATGTAAATCCTTATTTCATCAGATAATAGGGAAGAAAACTTGCACAAAAAGTGCCCACAGCATCATCCAACACCACTGTAATCCATTTGCTTTGACCAGCTGGAGCCACAGACACAGTGTGTGCTGCAAAAATTTAAGCATTGCATTGATTTAAAAATGGATTTTCGATTTTCAGTGTCCCCAGTGCCAGTTGCAGGGGACCAGGAAACAGGAAGGGGTATTTGAAACTGGCACTTGGGGTAAAGCTGCTGCTGGCTGCCTGAGGGTGCCTTTCTCAGGGAAGGAGTGAGCAGGAAGCCAGGCAGCAATTCCCAGCTTATCAGCCATTCCAGTGGTGACCCCTGTGGATGCTCCTCACCCACAGCAGGGCGCAGACAGCTGGCACATGGCAAAGGACATTGTGCCAGCTGAAGATACTGTTAACACCTCTTCTTCCAGCTCTGCTGCCATACAAGCCGCAATTTTTATTTTTAGGCAAATATTTTATATCTATCTCAAAATGATTTTTGAGCACTCTTGGGAATCCAAAGAGGTTGCAGCTGACTGGAAGCCACTGAACATTGGCCTGATTTTCAAGAACAAGAAGGACCCCAAAAACTACAGGCTGTCAGTGTCATTTCAGGGCTTGGTAAAGTTATGGAGAAGATCATTCTGGGAGGTGTTGAAAAACACCTGGAAGACAACACAGCCACTGGTCACAGCCAGCACAGCTTCCTGAGAGGAAAGTCCTGCTTGTCATACCTTTTATGACAAGGTGACCCACCTGGCTGACCCAGGAAAGCCAGCTGATGTAATAGTTTTGAATTTCAGTACAGCTTTCAATACTGTCTCTCCCAGGATCCTTCTGGACAAACTGTCCATCCCACAGCTGGATGAACACATCATGGGATGGCTGAGCAACTGGCTCATGGGTTAGGCAGAAAGGATGACAATGACTAGGGTGCCATCAGGCTGCACTAGTCACCAGTGTGGTTCTGCAGGGCTCCATTCTCAACCCTGTGCTCTCCAACACCTTCATAAATGTCTTGGATACAGGACTGGAAGGGACACAGAGC
>VZTR01006354.1:0-11392 GCA_013400775.1 Chaetops frenatus | reverse complement strand
ACAAACAAACAAAAAAGGGTGGGGGGGGGAGGAATTAACCCAGGGCTGGATCCTTTAAAATCCCTGTTCCTATCAAAGCCTTTTCCAACCGATCTCCTCGTTTTTCCGGGCCGTTTTTTTCCCCCAAATCCCGGAGCAGCCGATCCCTGCTTTAGGGTGGGGTGGAGGGAGGGATTTTCCAGCTCCTCCTGCCCCATTCCCGATCCCATTTTTCCCATTCCACGGGCGTCCCTCCCTCAGCGCGGATCCCCGAACCCCTCCCACTCCCGAAGGAAATAAATGACTTTTTTTCCCCCCACCAACCTGGAAAAAAATCGAGGTGGGAAAAAACGGAGCCGAAAATATCCCACAGCAGGTGGAGAAATGAGCCCAAAACACAAAACAACCGTGGGGCTGCTCTTTGATTCCCTTTTTTTTTTTTCCCCCCCCTCTATTTTCTTTCCCAGAAGGTGAAAATGATTCATGGAGTAATTAGGGATGGATGCTTGGAGTCAATTTTCCGGGATTGGAGGGATGTGGATCCGAATCCCTCCCTCAGGGGGAGGCAGCAGCTCCAAATCTGAGATTTTTTTTTTATTATTTTACTGAGCACAGGGAAGGCAGCCCAGGCTCCCAGAGGAGCTGGGGTCGGGATATTCCCAGATTTTCCCTCTAAATCCTACTCAAAAGCTGGAAAGATGTGGGTGGAGGTGTCAGCACAGGGAATTCCTGCTCAGAATTTGGGAATGGGGTGGGAAAGAAGCAGTGGGAGCTGCTGGAAATTGATAATTAAATCAGTTTGGGAATTTTTAGTGGTCGGTGCCCTTTTCCCGATATTCCTGCTGGTTGTTTCCCTCTGGGATTTGTTTTTCCCTCGTTTTGAGGAGTCCTGGGAAGCACCTGGATGCAGGTGAGGAAATGAAATTCCTCCTCTCCCAACAAAAACTCCCAGGGTGGAGTTAAAATCTTGGGAATTCAGTAAATCCCTGCATGAATTAATCCCAAAATTTAGGCTCTGCCTGGTGTCCTTTGGATTTTGTGGGCCAAGAAAATCCTGCTGGATTTTCCTGCTGGAATTCCAGGAATGTTTGGCCAACGCTCCCACGGGTGCCCAGGGTGGGATTTTTGGGATTTCTGCGCGGGCCCAGCAGTTGGGAAAATGATCCTGTGGGATCCTTCCAGCGCAGGATATTCCATGATTTTCCAATTTGGGTAATTTGGGATGATTTCTTTAGGATTTCCCTGCAATTAAAGTCTGGAAGGAAGTCGGTATTGATGGGAAATTGTTGGTTTTTACCCTCCTGGCATTGCACAAATCCCGGATTATTGCAGAAATTGGGAATAATTGGAATTAATTAAACCAGCCTTGGTGGCTGCTGGAGCTTTTCCACCTGGGAATTCCCAGGGATGAACAGACCACGGAAAGCAAGGATTGGTCCCAGCTTTCCTGAGTGCAGGAAACCTGGAGGGAATGGGAATTCTGCAATTCCCTCTCCCTGCTCCTGCAGCTTCCCAGGAATCCCACTTTGGGGCCCTTTTTGGGAGCAATAAAGCAGGGTTTGAATCCATGGAATAATAAAAAGTGGGAGAGGAGCAGCCTGCTGGGATGGCAGAGCAGAGCTGCCATGGAATTCTGGCTGGGATGGGCTTTTATTGGCAATATTTATTTATTTAATAGTGGGAATTATTATTTATTTATTTTCTATTGGGAATTTAATATTGGGAATTTTATTTATTTAATATTGGGAATTATTATTCATTTATTTTCTATTGGGAATTTTATTTATTTAACATTGGGGATTTGTTTATTTCATATTGGGGATTTATTTATTTGTTTATCTTCTACTGGGGGAATTTATTTAATATTGGGGATTTAGTTATTTATTATTGGGGATTAATTTCTCTATATACTGGGAATTTTATTTCATATTGGGAATTTATTTATTTAATATTGGGAATCTTTATTCAGTATTGGGAATTTGTTTATTCTATATTGGGAACTTATTTATTTATTTTATATTGGGGATATTTATTTGTTTCATATCGGGAATATTTATTTCATATTCGGAATTTATTTAACATTGGGTATTTATTGAATATTGGGAATTTAATTTATATTGGGAATTCATACATTTATTTTATATTGCGAATATTTATTTTACATTGGGAATATTTCTCTCATATTGGCAATTGCTTAACTTCATATTAGGTATTTATTTATTTCCTATTGGGAATTTTATTTATTTATTTACTATTGGGAATTTATTTCTTTCATATTGGGAATTTAGTTGTTTCTTCCTTTCTTTTCCATCGGGAATTTCTTTCTTTCTTCATTTTCTGTTGGGAGTGTTATGATGAGGCAGGAGGGAAATCCCAGCTGGGTGTGGGTCTGGCCAGGGAGCATCCGATGGGATTGGGGTGCACAGAGCAGAGAAAAACCTGGAAAATTCCAGGAGAGAGGTGATGGATTTTGTGCTCCCCGCACTCCGAGAAGCCTCTGCCATTCCAGCTGCTTTTATTCCCATTTTTCCACCTCCCATCATCTCCGCTGACAGGAATTTTCCCAAGTTAATTGGATTCCTCTGCAGGTTTTGGGGGTGTTTTTCCCAGGGGGGAAAAAAAAAAAAGCAAATTGATCTCCAGTGCTGCCCTGAGGCTGCAGAGCTTCGGGATGAATCCGGGCTGGAATTTATTTTATGACAAAGCAGGAGATGAAAACCAAACACCAGGAATTTTTCATTGGGAGTGGGAGGGAGAAGAGCAGTGGAATATTCCAGATAATCCCCGGGCACCTGGAGCAGCTCTGTCAGGGCTGGAAAATTCCCATTTCCCAGGGACTGGAGGAGCTGGGAGCCAGAGGGTCCTGCAGGAATTCTATTCCCTGGATTAGAATAAACGTGGGATGAGCCCCAGCCCTCAGAATTCCACACTTTATTCCAGATTTTTGTACCAAGACCAAGCTGGAGCAATCTGGGATATTGGGAGGTGTCCCAGGGCAGGAACCCTGAGCTTTAATTCCCAACCTTTCCATAATTCCATGGTCAAAAACTCCTCCCTAACCAAAAGGAACCCTGAATGAAACACTGGGGATGCTGGTGAGTTTATGGATCTTTGATCCTGTAATTAAATCTCTGCTCGGCTGAGATAATGAATCCCATTCATATTCTGGAATAGAATCTTTTTTTAGGGATAAGGAAATGGGAACGGAAGAAAAGGTTTTCCCACAGATTCCCAGAGAAGCTGGGACTGCTCCTGGATCCCTGGAATTGTCCCAGGCCAGGCTGGAGCACTGGAAAGGGGGTGGAATTAATCACTGGAATCATTTCACTCCCATTTTCCTGCTCCATATCCTGGATTTTATTCCCAGGTACCTGAGGACACGGAATGAGGGATGGGGCAGCTTCCCTGCTGTTCATCCTGAGAAACTCAGCTTCCTGCTGGAGATCCCTGGGGATCCTGCTGGATCTGATCCCACTGAGCCTCCTGGAAAAAATGGAATTCTGGGGTTTGGATGCAGCAGGGAGAGAGCTGGGGGTGCAGTGGGGTTTGGGATCATCCCACCATGGATGGATCCCATCCCAGCTGCTCTGGGACAACATTCCTGCTTTTCCCTGGATATTCAAAGCTCTCCTGGCTGGCAGCAGCTCCACCAGGAATCCTCAGAATCCAGAGGGTGAAGGATGCAGGGAACAGCACCAGGGAGAGGTTTCAAAACTTGGGAATGGCAGGAAAACCCGGAAACAGCTGAGGAACCACCAGGCCCCCACATCAGCACTTCCCAGCCCAGTTTTGGGTCCAAAAGGCAGCTCTGCTCCCTCCTGGAATTCTTAGCCTGGAATTCTTAGCCTGGAGCTCAGCTGCCTCCTCAGCTCCTGGTTTTCATGGGAAAGCCTCAGCAAGAGGAATTATTTGGATCCCTGCCTCCCTCCTTCCTTCTCCTGCCGCCTGGGAATTCTTTATTCCCAAAGAAAAGAGTTGTCCAGGCCTGGCTCAGGCTGGAATCCCCATTCCTGGGGGGATTTCCATGCCATGGGAATGTGGAAATGGGAATACCTGGGCTCACTCTTGGGGGGCTTTTCCAGCCTTGATGATTTTACATTTGCTTCCATGGATAATATGGAATTCTATTCCTTGATCCTGGTTGCTGTCATCCCATGGAATTCTATTCCTTGATCCTGGATGTTTTGAACTCCCTTTTCCCTGGCTGCTGTCACTCCATGGAATTTTATTCCTTTTCTCTGGTTGCTGTCACTCCATGGAATTGTATTCCTTGATCCTGATTGCTGTCATAGCCTGGAATTTTATTCCTTGTCCTGGTTATTCTCACACCTTGGAATTTTATTCCTTTTCCTTGGTTACTGTCACTCCATGGAATTTTATTCCTTTTCCCTGGCTGCTGTCACTCCATGGAATTTTATTCCTTTTCCCTGGCTGCTGTCACTCCATGGAATTTTATTCCTTTTCCCTGGTTGCTGTCATAGCTTGGAATTTTATTCCTTTTCCCTGGCTGCGGTCACTCCATGGAATTTTATTCCTTTTCCCTGTTTTCTCCACCATGGCTGAGGTTTCTCCTGGCTGCCTGGAGAGCCTGGAACACCCCTGAGGCAAAACCACTTCCCTAAGTAGTGAAATAATCATTGGGGAATATTCCCTGAGACAATTCCAAGGGGTTTGGAAGGGCTGAGGAAATTCTGAGAGGGAGGAAAAATTCACTCCCGTTTTTCTGAAGGCTGTGGGATGGAGGTTTCAGCCTTTGAAGGTGCCAGAGGAATCAAACCAGGCTGGAATTTGGGTTTCATTCGGTTTTTGGCTGCCCATAATGGCTGGAAATTTGGGAAGTGAACCAGCAGGAGCACAGGGAGGAATTTTTTTGCAATATTTCCTTGCTGGCTCTGCTGTTCCAGGGTGATTTTTTTGGATTTCAAGAGCTCAAAGATCAGCCCAGCATTTAAACAGGACAGTGGGAACATTCCATGGGGGGAATGCTTGGGAATCCCTCTAGGACAGGAATGGTTTAGAGGTGCACGGAGTGATTTGAAACAAATCCATTTCTCAGCAAGGGAAAAAGTCAGATTGCAGCCCAGAACACAAACCCTGCTTCTGTTTATCCCCTCCTGAAGCAATAAAAGCAACCAGGACAAAAAATCTGCTCCATCCCAGCACTTCCAATCCCGCTTTTCCTGCTCCCAGATGGGAATTCCGGAGTGTCAGGAATAATTCTCCATCTCCAGGCCTCTCCCAGGGGTGCAATTCCAGAGGAGCTGAGGCTCTCACAGCACGCTCGGGGTTGTTGCTGCTCAGTGCAATAATTGAGCTGTATTTACACGTTTTTCTGTCTTTTCTCAGCAATGGAAGTGGTAAAACTCCACAATAAATCAAACCCTGCTGAGTGCTGCTGGTTTTTATTCCCAGGGTCTCATTCCAGAGCATGTGGAGAAAAATTCATTTTAAACCCAAGCTGTGCTCGCCCTGCCTCAGCCTGGCTTCAGGGAGCTGGGAAGGAAAAGTGGATTTATCCAAAATAAATCTCTTTTTCTCTTTATTTTTTTTTTTCTTTTCAGCTCTGCAGATCTCTTGGAAAGCACTCCTGGCTGAGCTGTGGGTTTGGTTTTGCTGGAAGTGGGAATTCAGGGTGGGAATTCAGCTCCTTGAGGTGGGAAATGAGGGGTGGGGAATTTTGACCTCACAGCAACACCAAAAATGGCTCAAGGTTGGGCTGGTTTGGGTAAAACTCCAGTTCAGGATGTGAACTGGTCAGACTGGTGGGGCCTGGTCTGGACATGGAGCTTTTACAAATCCCAGAATCCCAGGGAATTGAGTGCCAGGAGGTGAAATTTGGGAATGTGGGCAGAGTTTGTGTGCAAGGAATGGGGGCCCTGGGGCCTGGATTTTCCTGGGCCAAAAACCCCCAGGGAGAGAGAAAAATGTGGGATTGGATTTTGTGGAATCCCAGGAGGGCTGGGATTGGAAGGGACATTCAGGATTATCCCAATCCGTGGGCAGGGACAGCTCCCACCATCCCAGTTTATCCCAGCCTGGCCCTGGGCATTCCCAGGGATTCCAGGGCCAGCCACAGCAAATCTGGGAATTCCATGGGCTAAAAATACATCCCATAATAAACGTGGAATTGCTCCCAAGCTGCCCCGTGGCAAAATTGATGGATCTGCTCAGGCCTGGAAAGCTCGGATTCCTTCGGTTTCCACCTTCAGAGGAGGAGTCTGGGCCTCAGGGATAAAAAATAATCGGATTTTTGGCATGGAATAATAGAAGTGTCCATAAAATACATCATGGAATGAGTCATGGAATTATGGGATGGTTTGGGGTGGAAGGGAGTTTAAAACCATCCCATCCCATGGGCAGGGCCAGCTCCCACCATCCCAGGTGATCCCAGCCTGGCCTGGGACACTCCCAGGGAGATCCAGGGGCAGCCCCAGCAAATCTGGGAGAACATTTCTGCTCTTCCCTGAATCTTTAATAACAATTCCCTTGGTCTGGCTTTTCCTGCTGCTCTGGCTGGAAAACACGGAAAAATCTGTCCAAGGACAAGTTTATCTTTCAGAGCCCTCCTGCCCTGGGGGTGCCATTTCCTCTAGAGCAGAGACAACTTCAATAAAGTGAATTTTTCCTTGTTATCTTCTCCTCCTCCTTCCTCTGTCTGCCCTTTGTGCCTCGCTGACAATTTTTTAAGGATTTATTCCCATCCCTGGGAGCGCTGCCAGGTCCGAGCAGCTTCACCTGGCTCTGTGTCTGGGCAAAACCTCCTGCTGCTCATCCCAGCTTTTCCCTGGATTGTGGAATTCGAGGGGGTGGGAAGGTATTGGAAGTGGTTTTTAAAGCACATCCCAATCCTTTCTCCACACAGACCTGGACTAACTCAAGGTGTTGTGATTCCCGGTTCATTCCTTTTTCTATTCCTGGTTTATTCCTTTTTTTATTCCTTGTTTGTTCCTTTTTCTATTCCTGCTATTCTGGGGTTTATTCCTTTTTCTATTCCTATGATTCCTGTTTTATTCCTTTTTCTATTCCTGTGATTCCTTTTTTATTCCTTTTTCTATTCCTGTGATTCCTGGTTTATTCCTTTTTCTATTCCTGCGATTCTGGATTTTATTCCTTTTTCTATTCCTGTGATTCCTGTTTTAGTCCTTATTCTATTCCTGTGATTCCTGGTTTATTCCTTTTTCTATTCCTATTATTCCTGGTTTATTCCTTTTTCTATTCCTGGTTTATTCCTTTTTTATTCCTGGTTTTGTTCCTTTTTCTCTTCCAATGATTCCCGGTTTTATTCCTTTTTCTCTTCCTATGATTCCCGGTTTTATTCCTTTTTCTCTTCCTGTGATTCCCGGTTTTATTCCTTTTTCTCTTCCTATGATTCCTGGTTTTATTCCCTTTTCTCTTCCTGTGATTCCCGGTTTTATTCCTTTTTCTCTTCCTATGATTCCCAGTTTTATTCCCTTTTCTCTTCCTGTGATTCCCGGTTTTATTCCTTTTTCTCTTCCTGTGATTCCCGGTTTTATTCCCTTTTCTCTTCCTGTGATTCCCGGTTTTATTCCTTTTTCTCTTCCTGTGATTCCGGGTTTAGTCCTGGCTTTAGGCCCTTTCTCCTGACAAAGCCAGGCTGGCTGTGAGCCCTGGGATCTGATTTGTGCCGTGGGCTGGGAGGCAGGAGAAGCATTCTCCAGAGCTCATCGTGCTTTATCAGGCTGTGGAGTTGTGTAACCTCAGTCCAATAAAACCATGGATGAAGGACGGGCACAAATCCCTTTTCCACGTGAAACCCCAGAACTGGGATGCAACAAAGCAGGAATGGGTGGGGGAAATGTGGGATTGGATCCCATTCCAACAACTTTGGGGCTCCACAGCCCCAGACCCCACAAATTCAGTGCAATTCCCAGCTCTGCTTTATCCCATTTTCCCTGTTTTTAAGTCTCTACCCTGTTCAAACCCACTGGCAGCAGTTCCCAAAAAATTCAAAGGTCACTCTTTGTGCCAGGATCCTCTTTTCCCAAAAATCTCTTGTCCCAAATCAGGTGTTTTGATAAAGATCTTTAACAACTGGGACTGTTCTTAGGGAAACTTCCACTTCCTCCTGGATAAACACACCAAATTTCCTCCTGGAATTTTGGCTTCCGTTGCCCAGAGAGTTTTAATTCAGTCATGGAGTTAAATGGAATTGAATCCAAAAGAGAATTGAAGCTTTTCCCTTTGTTCCAACAAATCCTGGGATGGTTCAAAGGAGAAAAGATGGATTTTGGAAAGTTTCCCCTATGGAAAAATGTTGGCCAGATAAACAGGAGCAATTAGTGCTTAATGAGGACACCGAGTCCCAACAGTTTAAGTCCAAACTCCTGGGTTTATTTTTCCAGCAAAATGCATCCAGATCAAATTAAAAAAAAAAAAAATCCCCAAATTTGTCTCTGCAGGGATTTTTTTCACTCCTAAACTGAGTGAATAATTTGCATTTAAATCCAGCACTTCTATGCATTTTTTGGTCCCTAATTAATTTAAATATTAATTACCCTTCTAATATCTCATTATTTTTATTATTTCAATTTTATAGAGGTGGTTGTTGTTAATTTTTGTGCTGTTGGACAAGTGGGAAATGTGATAAAATCAGAGATTTCTGCCTTTTTCCAGCAGTTTTTGGTGTGGGATCCTCCCACGGCTTGGATGTGCAATTCCAAGTTGGATTTCGCTGCTTGTTGTGACAATTGAAATTAAGCCCTCCAAATAAATTGGCAGGAATTCGATTAAAAATTGGGAAAGTCATCCAAATATTTCTCCAAGTACGATAAGAATTTGGCTTGATTAGAAAATGAAATTAGGTTTGAACTGCAGCACAAAAGCTGAGCTTAAAATAACCCCATTTGTTTTCTCCAGCTGCTAAAGTGCTGCTTAGGCCCAAATTATTCCCATTAAAGAAATATTCATGGTGGTGCTTTAAATAGGAATTTTCCTTGAGGAGAAATTCTGGTGAAATGAGAAAATATTGATGGGGGGAAAAAAGGGAATATTTGGGAAGCGATGGGGAGTAAAAAATCAGTGAACACTGGGAATGTTAAGAGTGAGAATAACGAATTTTCCCCACATCCAAGAGCTGGGAAACTTCCTGGGTTTCTGTGGAGAAACCTCTCCCAAATTCCCAAGAGAAACAAGTGGAGCCAAGGTTAAATCCTGGGGGGTTTTTTATGGGAATGTTGGAGCTGGGAGCAGCCGCTCCTGGAGTTCCTTCAGCAAAGACTTTGTTGCTGCTCCCTGTAAAAAATGTGTAAAAATGTGTAAAAATACAATTTATTCTGGAGGTGCTGGGGGTGGTTGGGACGTCAGGAAAAGAAGGGTGGGAAGGAGCTGGGAAAGGGAAGATTCCATGGAATTTTGGGGAGGAATTGCTCCCCGGGAGGGTGCAGCTCCCGGCTGGGCTGGGCCTGGAACCCTTGGCCTGCTTTTTCTGTGGGAAAAGTGAAAATAATTTGACAAAAGCTTGACTTTTTCCAAGATTTCTGTCACCGTTTTTTTGTCCTGCTGCGATCCTGGGATTTGTGTGGAAATAAATCTGTGGGAATTTTGCTCATTCCAAGATTCCTGCTGCTGTTTTTTGCTGTTCTTTCACCAGGTGAGGCCCTGACATTTTGGTGAGACCAGAGAGGTGTCAAAGGCAGCTGAAATTCCCGGATTTTAATGAAAAAAGAGCAGATTTTACTTTTAAATTGGCATTTTCCCCTCAGATCAGGAACAAGCAAAGACCTTGGCCCACCTTGGTTGCATTTTTTTATTCCTTTTAAAACAAAAATTCCAGCAGTGCCAACAAAGCCTTGCTTGGGAATTGTTTTCTCTGCAACGTGAAAATTCCTGGATTTGGAATATTTTTTAAAATTATCTTTTATGTTTTGGGGTTTTTCAAATTATTATTTCAGTCAGCTGTGCTTGCTGTTGGTTTTATCTGTGCTGCTTTTTGTTGTAGGGTTGGAATTTTGAATCCCAGACCTGTCAAGGCACGGATCCATCCTGGAAAAAGTGGCTTGGGAGCAGCAGAGGGATGAATCCCACTGGGCAAAAAAAAAAGGGGGGATGACTGAAAAGATGGGAAAAAATCCCAAGGAAGGTGGTGGATGAGTCTGTTGTGCTTTTTCCTGCCAGGATGGGGCCTCTTTTCATGGATCTCCACATCCCAAACTTCACTCAAAGGAGTAACTCGGGAGTAACAGAGCCAGGGGTGCTCTCTGATCCTTTAAATGCCTGGAAATTTGCTGGATTTCAGGCCAGGAATGCTTTGTTTTCCCCACAAATTCCCGGTTTGGGGCTCCAAGGAGGACCCCAAATCCATTGGGAGGTGATAATGGCTGAGAGCTGGATCCAAAGGAGCCTTTCCCACCCAAACCAGGGGGATTTTCATGGAATTTGGTCACCTTTGGGTCTTCCCGTGGGGTGCTGGAGTGGCTCTGAAATCCTGAATGAGCTCCAGCATTTTTCCTTAGGGAAGGGGGAAAAGGTGGAGAGCTGGATGTGAGAAAAGCAGGGTGGGTGTTGGGCTGGCAAATTCCAGCTGGATTTGGGATCCAGGGGGAGTGAGGATCTGTGTTTTCCTCTTGCTAATTCCTGTCCCTGGCATGGAGTGGGAATGGGAAGGGAAGGTGCTGCAGGACCAGGAGGTGTTGGGTGAGAGGAGACTTCACAGGAGAAGGAGAAAGGCCATTTAAAGCAACCCTGACTGCCTAAAAATAAAATAAATTTAAGGGATTATCGGTGATTCCGAGAGGAATTCCCTTCCCAAACCCAAACTCTGGAGGCAGCTGAGGAAAGGACAAAATTCCCAGCCTTGAGAGAGCTCAGGAACAGAATTTTCCTGCAGTTTCCATGGGGTTTTTTGGGGACAAAGTGAGGTGGGGGCGGGGGGTGGTGAGTGCTGGGTAATTTGGATTTTTTAAAATAAAATCAGCCGCTGAGCAAAGGAAACAAGGATGTGACGGGAGGGAGAGTGGCCTGGAAAAAAAAGAGCTGCCCTGGAGCAATATTGGAAGGGAATGGATTTTCTGTGTGTAACTCCAAGGCAGGAGGGGAGGGGTGGAAATCAGCTGGAATCTCGGGATGCAGCCGTGTCCCGCTGCTCCCGGGGGGNGTGCGGGGGGGAAACACCAAAATCACGTAAAACAGCCCGCCATAAATCGAATTTTGTCATTTGTTTTCGGCTGCGATGGGGACGTGGGAGCGGGGGAATCTCCGGGATATCTCTGTGTGTGTGTGGTGTGTGTGGTGTGAGCCATCGGGAGCTGCTGTTACACAACCCCAGCTCCGGTCCCGCTCCAGGATCGATTGTCCCGGGAAGAGCCGTGCCACGGGAACGCGGGGCAGAGCTCTGTCACAGGGCATCAGGCCACGCCTGGCTGAACTCCCGGCCATCCATCCATCCCCATCCATC
>VZTR01006344.1:7125-22878 GCA_013400775.1 Chaetops frenatus | reverse complement strand
GGCACCGCCCGCCCGCCTGGCGGGGAGGGGAAGGAGGAGGCGGAGGCGGGGGGAGCGGAGCGGCCGCCGCGCGCTGCCGCATGTGCCTGGAGCGGCGCCGGAGCGGGCAGCGCGAGCCATGGCGGAGCACGGCGGCCCCGGCATCCCCAACGGCGAGTGCGCCGCCCGCCGCCCCGGCAACAGGGTCACCGTTGTGCTGGGCGCCCAGTGGGGCGACGAGGGCAAGGGCAAGGTGGTGGATCTCCTGGCGCAGGACGCCGACATCGTCTGCAGGTGCCAGGTGAGGAGGAGGAGGGAGGCGGCCGGGACGCGGGNGGCCGCGAGTGTCACCTTGAGGCGGGCGGCTCCACCACCGGCCACGCCGGGCGCTTGTGGCCGACCCTGTCCTACCCCGAGCGCCCGGGAAGGTGCAGGGCCGGGGGCTGCGGGGCAGCGGAGCCTTCCCTGGCCAGAGCGCCGTGCCGGGCTCCGCAGCCCTCCCTCGCCTCCTTTGTCCTGGCGCCCGGGGAAGAGGAGGAGGAGGAAGGCGCCCTCCTCGCCGCCCAGAGCTGGCCTCCGGCAGGAGGAATGCGCCTGGGGTCGCGTCTTCCCTCCCCCTCAGGCCTCCCACTCTTTGTGTCCGGGGGGCGCCGGGAAGGGGCCGCGCTCGGCGGCTCCCGCAGCATCGCCGCGGGGCCGGGATCCCGCCCCGGTAGTGGCGGCCGGAGCCCTCCCGGGCCGCAGCTCCGGGAGCGGCGCGAAACCGACCGCGAGTTGCAGGATGCACGTGGGGGATCCGTGTAGACCGCCACAACTCGGTCGTCTTCAGCTAAAACTAGCTGTTAAATGACTCGCCTGCCCTTGCTTTAGGATCGTTGTTGTGTCAATGGGATCCCACATTTACTTGTTTATATGTTTATAATTTTTTTTTTCTGCTCTACGGAGGCCTTATTCCAGCCAAAGAGCAAAAAAGCGAGTCTAGCCTGCAAGTACAGTACTCTTAATGCCTACGGTAAAACAACACAGATCTGAGATGTTTTTCTTAGCATCTCTAGTATAGTAATTCTGTAGAGCACAACATAGTGAGCTGAAGCCACGCACAGTTAAAGTTGAGAGATACTGCGGCATAAAATGCCTGTAGTATGCGTAGGTTTCATGTGTTGTTATCTGTGTGCTTTTGTTGAATGCGCAAATAAAAATTTGCTCTTAAATAAACATATTTTGGAAGTGCGTACCATTCCCCTAAGAGTGCAAACGCTGAACGGTTGTTATCCGATGAGAACTGCACATAAACTGGTGTTTTCAAAAACAAGTTAGTTGCAAAGCTGACAAATCAATACCCTGAACTTCAGAGAATAAAGTTTTGAAGTAAACAAATATATTCTTGAATGGCTGTTTTCACAAATGAATTATTTTTTCCACTTGTCTGTTTTTGAGTTTGTTGTTTTCAGGGGTTTTTTCTTTTAATAATAAAATTTGATGTGGTGCTGTGGTATGACTGCCTGGCTTTGTGGGTCATAGAACAGAGTGACTCAGTTCATCTTTTACGGCTTTGTTCTTGAAACTTGAAGGGCACCTAGGTGAATGTATGTTTAATGCTAAGAAGTTTTGGAGGAGAGACAAGACAGGCAAACAGTGAATTTCTGTGTGCACGTGTCTTAATGTGCTTGTTACTTGTTTTAAATCAGCTGGGTAAAGGATGAAGAAAAGGGAAAATTCTGATGTTATCTCAAGCTTGAATTTCATGGCCACATCCGAAGGCATGAACTTCTGCCATTTCTAACAGCTTGTTGCTCCTGATGAAGGAAGTTTTTCTTCCTCCTTTCTTCCCTTTCCTGTTGATGGCTGTGCTCCCCGAGTCTCCACCCATGCAATAGCTCTGGCACTTGAACGCTTCTGTAAGTTGATTTAACTCATCAGAGTGGCAGGAAACTATTACTTGCTGGATTTACTTTCTACTGTTCTAGTAAATAAAACCAGATTTTCTTGCTTCAAAGGACGTTGGTGAAAAGAGGGGCCCAGGACAGGGTAACCACAAAGATTAATTTCTTAGAATGAGAGGAGAAAATAGGAATATTCTCCTTCACTGGCACTAATAAAATAAAATAAATTTATTATTACATAGTTTAGTATACATAACATGAATATTCAATAATACAAGCATATATGTGAACTTTTTGTCACTGCTGGTAAATCAGAGTGTGACCCTTGTGCTTTTTGTAGTGGTACAAGTGGAGAAAGAAAGATAGTCACACACTTGGTCTGGCGCTTGCTAATATTGGCTTTCTGTAACTGGAGCTTCTGATTCTTAATTCACCGTTATACTCTTACTTGTTCCAGGATGGTTCTTGCTGTTCATCATGCCACAGAGTTGCTAGAATGCCTGCGGATGACGTCAAGTATTTCCCGCGTGCTCTTGTGGAAAATTTAATAGTACAAGTGTTGGAAGCCTAGGAAAGTTGATGTAGCAGGTCTGAGATGTCTTTGAAACTTGTGTTGTACTTGCAGTGAAACACTCTAGGTTTCTTCTCACTGTGCTTTGTTTTGGGCAGATGTAGAGCATGAAAATGGTCTCGTCCCATGAAGAGACGTGACTTACCACTTCATTTTACGATGCCTGTAGAGGCATTGTGAGAAGTTGTACTCTGACATCTGTGGCCGTGCCTTCTTGTCTCCTAGGCAGCACGTGTGCTGATGACTCCAGTTTGACCAACCAACTGTGATGTTTGGAACCAGGAGCTAACTTAGGTGCAGTTAGCTGAAAGTGTGTCAGGAAATAAGTTGCCTTGTGACTACTTCTAAATAGCACCCTCTAGAGTATTTTATCTTAGGCTTAGAGGTCGTGAAAAGCAGTCTTGTGCTCAGAGAAAGAAAATGGTATTTTCTTTTCAGAAGGCACCTTCAGAATTTATCAGTTACTATTATGGTTTCAAAACCAACTGTTTGAAAAAGCTTAGCTAAAATTAAAATATATCCAGGGGCTGCATGTATGTAGTTGCTAGCACAAATGCACTGGCAACTATGATAGTTTTGTGAAGGTACTGGTTCCCTACTGCATAGGGTTCAGATACAATTAACACAAATGTGTCTATGTGACAGAAAAAGTATGGAGTTGTTCTTCCACTGTAAAATCTGAATTGCTCTTGATTTACCGCTAGGAGGTTTCTGGTAAAATGATACTATTGATAAAATGAATACATTGGTGAGACTTTTGCACGGTATCTTGTCTTCAGCATATTAAAGAACAAAGTCTGTATACCTGCTATCACATGAATCATAGTTCAGACAGTAAAATAGGGCAAGAATTGGTTTGAGATTCAGGAATAATTGCCAGAAAAACTTTATTTTTGTATGATTTGACTGATATAATTTCCTCTTTGTAAGCAACTAAATTTCCTCTTTGATGCCAGCAAACCTGGCATTTTTTAAGTTTACACTGTGTTTTGTAAATTCCAAAGATAATGGAAAGTGAAAGGAAAATGTTTCTTGTTCTGGTTAAGGACTTCCTACCGTTACAGATTGCAACCAAATTAGGGAATTAATTACCAGAGTTTCATTTGTTAGTGGGAGTGATGGAAATTAATGGAAGCAAGTTATTTTAGATAATATTTTTTTCAAAACAAATACAATACCAAAAGATGCTGTGTATCTCTTGTATTAACAGCACCCCTCCACCCAATCTACCAATGTTTACCATGCAGCAAAAAATGTAGTATCTGCACTGTGTGATTCTGTTCTCTTTCACTCATGTCATCAGCAGGTTTTTGGTCACTTCCTTTTATTACTATTGGAGGTAGTTGGTTTATTCAGAGAATATAATTCACAGAAGTGAGTAAGATTTCTAAACTTTCACATTATTTTTTATGCCATATTCCCTATGCTAAAGATCCCATTTTCCTGCTTCCTGAGTTCTGTCCTACCTGTTGTTGCTACTTTGAAATAGAATTGCAGCTTCTTACCAGATCTTCTCATCTGGTTTCAGTGTGATCTGCCTGCTGTGGGATCACGATTCTACTCCTGAGCTGCTAATGCATATGAATTGCAGCTTGTGGAGTCTTCTTACTCCCTTTTCCTCTTCTGCCCAACAGCAGTGTGTACTGCAATGACACTGCTAATCACTTGATAACGTGGCAACTGCATTGCAACATCTAGAGAAGTTTTCAGTGTGCAGATCCTTGGGGTTGTTACCATCAATCAGCAGGTACTTCATTGATAATGATTACCATCGATCAGTTGCTGACTGAAGTCCTCACACCAGTGCTGCCTGATACCTCCATATCAGTAGTCTATATGGCTACTTTTTTTTTTTTTAAATGGGATTCTTTTTATCTTCCAGTTGCTAAGCCCACTGTTTTTCTAAATATTCTCATTTGAAAAATATTTTAGTCTAGTGCCTTTGCAAGCAATGCAGAATTAGGAATAGCAGAATCAATACCTATAGTTTTGGTGCTTATTTTTTAACTACTCAGGAGTTCAGTAAGTGATGCCTAGCTAGAGCTTTCTGTAAGTGCTGGGTGCACTGTTGGACCTTATAGTGGTTGGCAGCATGCCAGTGCTGGGCTCTGGTGAGGAAAGAGTCATGAAAGTGATGTCTTTGGCTTACCCCATCAGTGAGTCCAATGCTTACAGACTAAAGCATCACTGGCAGGTGATCTCTTATTACTGTAAACAATCACACAATGTCTACATTATTTTAAACAGAAGAACAGTTTAAATGTGATTTTCCAGCTCATAAAGTTTGTACTATTAACAAAGAAGGCCTTAAAAGCACTGAAGAGCAAATCATACCTTGATCTACTGGTTTCTTACTGCTCTTTCCATCTGACTGTTACCTATTACTACAGAAGCTTAATGTATGTATTTGTTGACTGACATGCAGTACTCTGTAGCAACTCGTTAAGATTTCAAATGCATTTTTAAATTTCTACTGTACTACTTGATGCATTTGGAAGGTGTTCTCTGTAAATGTTCCCAAAGTCACTTTTTGTTTTTCATGTCCTTTCTTGAATATTGTTGTGATTGCAACAGACATTTAGTGGGGTCTTGTGCATTGAAGCAATGCAGTGCTGGACATATCTGTGCTTTGAATGTTTTTCTTGTTCCTTATCTGCCTGCCTCACTTGATCTTTTATGTCTTAAAGATAGATTGGTCTTCATTCTGGGTTTGAATAATGACTCCTGTTTCCTACCTAGCATATATAGGCATTGCAGCAGAATAAAGTTTTGCAGGTCAGGTAAAACTTAAGTCAGAACCATCTCTAGAGTCTTTCTGCATCACTTCTTTCAGTAATAGTTCTCAGAGCTGATTCTGTCTGTATAGAGAAATGGCTGGAGTTTCTTAAGATTAATAGACTTCAGTAAAGTTAATATTTTATTTGTTAGGCAGAAACAGGTGAATGTGTTAAACATAGTGTTCTTATTTTGTTATATTCTGCCTCAGACCACATTCTTGATGCAGCAACGCTTGTACTACGCATTCAGAAATTTCTGAAGTCTAGCCAAAGTTTGAGAAACTTTCATAAAGTGTGTAATGTGATGGCTCCTTGAACTAGGTTTAAATCCTGCAAAGATGAATGGATTTGTGAAGGAAGAAAATGGCTAGCTGCTGGCTGCTGTTTATACTGAAATTCAGTAGTAGGTTATACAGTAGGGTTTGTTAGCTCTTTATTCACTGAGGATGGAGAGGGGAGAGGAAAAGAAATAAATCACAAAATACATGAGAATATGAGAAAGTGAATTAATATCAAAACCCTGTGGTTTTTTATATTGTTTATACATTTTTAAAGGGGGATGGTTTCCAGTCTTAAATTCAAAATACATTTTTGACTGTATGTCCTGAAATGACAAGTAAATACCATAATAATTGCAAAGCTGTGCCTACTTGGGACACATTGTGGGGTTCAGATATGTCTCCTCACTAGACTGATGGACTTCTTAAAGGTGTGCTCAGCTTTCCCAGAATCTGATTGTGGCAAGAAGCAGCCTTTCATATGTTTCTTGCAAGTAATGGTAGTATCCAGCTTTCTTGGTGTATTTTTGACTTTTCATCTAAGAGTTAAATGAGAATGTTTACAACCATATGATGCCAAAGCAACATCGACTTGCTTCTTGCCCAACTTGGCAGTCACTTGGATAGCTAGCTCAGAAACAACAGTGGTTGCCCTGAGCTAAAAATGAATGCTGGAATGTGGTAGCAATAAAAGTAAACTGTAGAAAAAATTATGCACACACACATCTGATGGAGAGAGTTGAAAGGAGTATATGGCTTCTTCCTTAATGTTACATGAGATAACATCTCTTTAAAGTAGACAACTAATTTTTATTCTAGAGGAAATAACTTGAAAGACTTCTTTGCTCTTCCCTGAGGCATCATATTTTGGAGATAGACAACTTGGCATGATCATGTCATAAGAAAAGGCAGTGATTGTCATCATAGTCTTTTTGGGTAGATGGTTCTCGTAAATGCACATGTCAGTATTTCAGAGCTGCTCTGAATACTCTTGTATTTAGTACCAGTTTAGAGAGCCATTTCACAATATGCTGTTAATCCTAATTTCGGTCTGCTTTCCTCAAATCTTTTTTTCCCTAAGCACTTCCACTGCTAAGTAAAATATAGTAATGAAGACCAGTCTTAGCAGCTATAGGAGGTCAGCTGTAGGTGAGGGGGTTTGAACACTGTCTTGATGTGTTCAGAAGGTATTTAACTGTTCTGGTGTTGATGCTAACATCTAGCCCTTGACTAACAGAGATGTGCTCTGGAAATAAAACACCTGTTTTCAGTTTACGGAGATCTGAAATGGAGCAAGATATGCTGTTGTTCCTCCGTCTTAGTTTCACATGCACTATGTTTGTGTTCCTGCGATGATTTCTTACTAGTATCTTCTATTTACGTATGTGCACATGTAATACTTGGCTAGCGCACAGGGCACACATTTATTCTTGCTCTTTGTGCTCTGCACAAAGGTTTTCCAGAACAGGGAATGTTTTGCTATTTTGTTTTTTTTTTTCCTTATAATGAGGAGTCATGTTTTTGCTTTCAGTATCTGAACAAGAACTTTGCTTTCCTTTTTGGTGAATATCTAAATTGCTCCATTCATGTTTCCTACTAGATTGTTGGCACTTTTTTTGCCAAAAAAAAGGAAGTGAAAACTCCAAAGTCTTAAGCTAGAATGCATTTAAAATTGAAAGGGACTGTCTTTCAGTGAATGATGGATATACTAAGTGTGTACATTTTTCCTAAAAAAGTCCCATGTGCCAGGAAAATGGAAGAACTGCAAATTCCTATCCCTTAAACTGGAAAGACAAATGGTGACGTCCTTTGCATGCATTTCAAGCAAACCAGTGAGACTGGCTGCAAACCCAGGGAAATTCTCTGATCAAACTCACCAGAGGAAAAGTGTTCTGGTTCAGGATGTTTCTGTAAGCATTTGAATAGGGGTTTGTATAATTTTCAGTCTTTTTGGAGAGTGAGATTCCATATTTCCTGAGTTACTGACTTCATTCAGCTTCACATGAGCTCCTAAGTTAACAGACATTCCACATAAAATATACTGGAACTTGTAACATCCAGTTCCATTACAGCATGTAGCCAGCTATTACCAAAACTCAGCTAAACTTGAAGCCTTAGCTGATAAAGTTTCTTGTGCTGTTTTAATTCAGTAAGAAAATAATCTTTTGGCTTAGAAAGAGCATCCCTCTTTAATCTCGGGAGTTGAGGTCATGTTGCAAAAATGGTGATTGTCATCAGTTCAACTTTCTGAAGACCAGCATAGGTCATTACTTGATGCGGTCGAAGCTGCCCAAAGGCTTCGTCGCACCGGGAGGGGGCTGTCCACAGCCAGTGGAGTTCCACTCCGCAGGCAGCAGCACTCACACCAGGCGGGAGCTAGGAGAGAGAGGAGGCCTCAGGTGTGGCATTCAGCAGTTTATTCCACCAAGGGAAGCCAGGGACTTGAGATGCAGACATGGGGTTGTAAGGGAGAGAGGAGTGAGGTGGGGGAACAATCCCAGGACCCATGGGGAAGGAGGAAGGGGAAGTGCCCCAAGTGGGGTGACTGGCAGCCCCCAACTAGGGAGCACCCCGGGGAAGGGATACATTTGAATCCACCAGTAGGGAAGCAGGGAGAAGAGAAGTTTCCAGAGGGAAGGCAGGGGAGGGGAAGGATTGACTCATTCTTGGGGGACAGACACAGGGTGGGGTGGAACAAAATGCAGGAGAGGGGAAACTGGGGATGAACTATATACATTTGGGGGTAGGGTAATCATAAATACAGGTAAAACATAAGAAAAACTGCCACAGCAATTACTGTTTTGTCAAATCAACTTTATTAAATTATTAAGACTCTTTCATAACTCCAATAAAGAGGTTGCTTCTTATTTCTCCAGTGAATCAGCTTAATACATGAATGTTTCTTGGGGGTTTTTCACTAGTACAGCAATGCAATTCCAGAAGAAAAACTGCTGTTAGATATTATTAGCAATGTTTCTTCTCCATACTTTATACGTGATTAGAAAGCTATTGTGCATGGACAGAATGTAGCAATCTAAAGAGCTTTGGAAAAGTTCAAAGTGAGAAGACTTATCCTTAAAGTTGCTCATACATCATGAGTTTACCGGTCTGAGTCCAAAGTATGACTCTGTTACACTTTTAAAAATTTTTTCAGTCTTCAGAGCTATAAGGAAAAAAATTGTAAAACAGCAGTCAGGTGCATGCATTAATATTGCTGCTAGTTCTGTTCTGTTCTTTACCCAAAATGCTGACAGTTAGGGTATTTAAAAACTATAGAAAGCAAAAGAAAGTATGTAATTTTGCATAGCCAGGGGAAGTGCTGAAATTTTTAACCTTAAAATCACCAGAGATGTCCTATTAGAACCACTGTTCAATCAGTATGTCCTCTTTGATACTATTCATTAGTCTTCAGTGTTTTTTCCAGTGATGCTGTCTGGACAAGAGCACAGTGTTTTGGCAACTGTTGTGTTTGTGTCAGGTGCACAAGTGTAATGTTTACGCTATGAGTTGCTTTTTCAGTGCTTTGATAGTGGCTTTTGGCTAGCAGGAGTCACTTGTTTGATTTATTGATGTTTCAAGCTTGTTTCTAGTAAAATGTCAACTAGCAGATAATGACTCACCTTTCAAATTAGTATTTTTGGGCACTCAACACCTCTGTAAAAAGGGTGTTTGCAAAGAATGTTTATCAAACAGCTCCCAGATGAGCAATATTTGCAACTGCCTTTGCTATCTTATGACCTTTCTGTGTGTATGTCACTGATTCTGTTCACATTTGCCTGAATAGGTATGTTTTAGAATGGTATCTTGTTTTGTGTGTGGTACTGACCAACCTGTCTGAATTGAATATGCAGATTCTTGGGTGTGGTGGTTACACTGAGAAGGACTTTCGGACTACTTAATCTTTAACAAGCTGAAGGAGAAAAAAAAAAAGATATTTTTGTTCACTTTAAGAAAATACCTCTGGGCAGCTTACCAGTGTGAAATATTTCAAAAATAGTGTTTTATAGGGAATCTTTTATGGAATTCTATTTATAGAAAGCAGGTAGGTATGAGGTTTTATTACAAGGATTACTGTCAGTCTTAACAGTAGTAGTGTGATAATTTGTCTATTAGGGGGCACCTTTTTGTCTCCTGTAAATTTAACTCTTCTTCATGTTGAATAACATGGATATTTCAAGATTACCAGCCAGTGGTCAGGGATCATATGCTTTTTCAAGGAAGTGATTTAAGCATAGTGCACTAGTAAAACTGGAATCATGCCTTTTAAGAGTTTATATGTTCAGTTGACCTACACAGGTTTTCTTTAAATATTACAGATTGAGTAATGATCATGTACCTGATCTTACTTTCCCTATTCCACTTTAAATACTTCAATACTATAATTTAATAGTGTCAAGATTATGCAAGGAGAAAAAACCTACTAGCTCTTAATGGGATTTTAAATTGTTCATCCATCAGAGCATCAAACTAAGTGCTTAGGCTAAATCCTTGTACTGAAATCACAGAATTGTAGACTAGTTTGAGTTGGAAGGTACTTCGAAAATCATTTAGTTCCATCCCCTTCTGCCGTGGGTAGGAACACCTTTCACTAGACTGAGTTGCTCAGAGCTCCATCCAGCCTGACTTTAGACACTTTTTGGGATGGGGCATCCACCACTTCTCTGGACAACCTTTTGCAGTGTCTCATCACCCTCACAGTAAAGAATTTCTTCCTAATACCTAATTTCAACCTACCCTCTTTCAGTTTAAAGCCATCCCCCCTTGTCCCTATCACTGCTCTTGTAAAAAGTTCCTCTCCAGGTCTCTTGTAGGTCCCTTTGGTTCTGGAAGGCTGTAGTAAAGTCGTGCCAGAATCTTCTCTTCTCCAGGCTGAACAATTCCAACTCTCTCAATCTGTTTTCACAGAAGAGGTGCTCCAGCCCTCATCTTCTTCATGGCCTTCCTCTGGACTTGCTCCAGCAGCTCATGTCATGTTGGGACACACAGCAAAGGTTCATGCTTGTTATTCATGATGATTTTCATGCTGTGTCTCCCGATAAATGGAAGGAAATGTTTTCACTCCAATCCAACAGGCACCCTTTTGAGCTGGATTTTACACTGTAGTGTGGTAAAGCTGTGGGCTGCTGAAAGCACTGATTCTTTGGTTGCTGAAAATCCTTTTGGAGTGGTGAGAGAACTGTTCCAAGTACTGTGTTGAAAGGTACAAGGAGAAAACATAATACAAGGAAGGAAAACAAACCGAATGCTTTTAACTTATTTTAGTGCTGAGAAGGTTGCTGACTTCTGAAAATCCAATTTTAGAAACCATAAAGTATGCTTAGACTGCAGTGCTATGTCTTGATAAAGATGTACAAATAAATGGCACTGTATTTAAATGGGGTATGCTTGGAACTTCAGGTATAGTGCCTGAGCTAGCTCCTTGACGGGAGCATAGTATTACTGGTTGTTGCTGGTTCATACTGCTCTTTGTTTTGGATTGCTGTTTTGTTGCCAGATGGAGAACTGGTTTTGTGTTCTGTTCTTTGTTCTATTCCTATATACTCATTTTTCTGTGATGAAAGAGGCTTCCTCTGCTGGTGTTCTGCAGAATGGGAAGAAAGCATCCCACTGAAGAAGTTCTTTGTTCAGAGTGCCACTGTGGTCTTACACCTCTCTTGTATTAGAAGTCATCTTTCACTCCCATCAGTCCTTTTGTGCAGTCGATCTATTTGTAGCTGAAACCAGAGTTGCCTTGCCCTGAGGAGTGAATGTCTTGGCCATGGCACATTTGTTGGCTCAGCCAAAGGAAATCTTGTTGTGCTGGGATAAAGGCAAAAGAAGCCACTGCTACACGTGTGTACTGTATTCCAGACTGAGCAATAGTATCCTTTGGTCTTGTTGCACATTTGTCTACTGCCTGTGCTGGCGCACAGGTATTTCAATTTTCACATATATGGGAGAGAAGTCTTGTTTTTTGGGTACCTAGAAGATTACTGAGATATAGTAAACTGATTTTTTATTTAGTTAGCTAGGGAGTATTGCTAGCCTCAAGAAATGACTTGTATATCTTAATTTTCCTCTGGCAAAAGCTTTATGTAAGGTATTGAAGATCATTTGAGCATGAACTTTGTTTAACTAATAGTGAAAATAAATTCCACAGTTAGTTCTCCATTAATCATGTTTAAACATGTGAATCAAAGGAGTGTTCATTTGTGTGACCTAGCTAGTACCATTTGGTTTAGTTGGATGAGGGAGGAGGAGTGAGAAATCCAGATGGAAAGCACAGGAGCCAGGAGTGACTTCATCAGCTTAAAGCTTAAATTATTGCTCAGAGGCAATAGTTGCCTGCATTAACATCAATATCTGGAGAAGGGAAAAAACCAACCCAAAACAAATTCAAACCCCATAACCTAAAAACAACCCTCCCCTTCACCTCACCACCACTAGAACTCTGAGTTCAGATTTCTGTAATTAGAATTGTTTACCAAACCCATGTTAAGCAATGTCTGAGCACACAACATGTGTACACTTCACTGCAAGTTCACTGTAAAGTATACAGTGTAAACCATTATTTTAATATATTACAACTCATACTGTGTAACATGGTAGCACTTCTGCAGTTAGGGTACAGATTACCTGTAAATCAGCAGAATTTTGAAAACTGAGTTCGTGACATGCTGCTACTTTAATGCTCTCTGGAAATAGGGTTTGAAATTAAAAATGCTTTTCAAAATAACTCATTTTGACAGAATGACATCAAGAGCAGTGTAGGGACTGACTTAATATTCAGACAGCTTCCATCAATAGCACTTTTGGGATTGAATCTTCTCATATTGTAGGCATCATAATATTGTAATGAATAAATTCTGAGACTCAAATTTGAGTCTAATCTGCAAGTATGCTTTTGGAAACCTTGAGGTATTCATATGGCTTAGGATAACGATTCATCACACCTTTTCTACTTTAGCCTCTAATAAAATCCCTTAAAGTAGAACTTCTCACAGTAAACAATCAGAATTAAATACCACTAGCTTGCTTCTAGGTGAAGCGTGGCTTTGTTGCATGAACAGTTCGAGGTTTAAAAGGTAAAATGCCATTTTTATTCTGTCAGCTATGGGGTATTATTCAGTGAGCATGGGATCAAAACACTTGGCAAAGATGAAATCTTGACACTTCCAGAAGTCAGTAGTTATGCTCCCGTGACTAGCAGAGTCAGAGGCTGCAGGCTGTACACCTTGCTCAAGCACATGTGACTGCTGAACTTTAGATTGCCATGTCTGAATGGTGCTAGTAACTTGGCAAACTTGAAGACACTAAGAATTTAGTGTTGATCTAATTTCCTGAGTGGCCAGTTTTTCTTTCTCTTTATTTGACCAAGTTCATGACACTAGAGACCCTTTTCCTTTTTTAAAATTTAAATAAATTGAGAAGCAAAACATGAAATTAACTTGTCCAGCTAGTAGAGAATTTCAAATGAATTCGCTAACGTTAGTGTTATTTATGGGTTAGTCCAGTTTATTTATGCTGCACTGGGAGACTTTGGACTTGTCTTCCCATTTGTAAATTACTAATGCCTCAGTACCTCACTACTATCTATTGAATTTCCATCTAAAGCACTTCAGTGCTCATGTTAAACTTGTCTAGCCTGATATGAACAGTGAATCTAATTGAAAGGAATAATTTGAAGGAATCTGATGTGGAAGAAGGTAACTACCACTCTCAGCACAAGTACTTGACTGTAAATGATGCTTTAGTGCATAACTGTTCTTCTTTGCCAAGCAAGGTTTTACTTAGCTTCTCTAACACTGAGTAGAAAATTAATGTCTTTTACTACTAAAAAAACCTAGTATATTTTATATAAGTATATAATGTAATAGTTCCTAAAATATTGTCTGCTTTTTCAGTAACTTGCAGTAGCTCAGGAATATCAGCATTGCATTTCAAAAATAATTGTAAATGATCTATCTGCTGATGTATGTAGTTAACATCCTTTTAAATCAAACACAGTTGTAGAGCAGTAGACTGCTAAATAATCTTTCTTAAAGCTGATGAGTAAAAAGAATGCAAACAGGAAAAGGAAGTTTATTCCTGACCATTTATTATTTTCTTAAAAGAATGAATTTGAAAAGCCTACTTTATGTCTTCGTTTAATATGTGTCATATGTTGTGAATTGAAAATTTGTCATTCTCTGGTTGAGTCAGATAACATGCAGTGAAAATCTGCATCCAAAAATCTTTACAGCTACTTTAAGGTACTGTTTACTACATGGAAAAATTCTACAGCATGTTATTAAAAAATTTTACTTTTATTAAATTCTGACATTTTCTTTGTTGTGTGAAGGTTTGTAAGTTTTCTCTCTTCAGAGGAGGTGAAATGGTTGCAAGTCCTCAAATATATAATGCTGAAATTGCAAAATTTTCATTGCTGACTTCAATGAGATTAGGCTTTTACCTGTGACAGGTGTATCTGTGTACTGGCACAAATGTTTGGTATCTACAGCTACTCTTTATTTGTGTTGTCCGATACAGCTTCATGTATTGCATTCCTGCTTTGTAAACATTGTAGGAGTAGTGAGTGGCTGTTGAGTCCATTCCTTGGAAAAGTCTATCTGTGATACAATATTAAAAATATTTCGGATTTATAGTTCCGTGGATTAATAATTGTTACAGTTTCTTTTTGCTTCTTTTCATATAACGCATTTCTTCATTTTATCTTGTGCTGAAAGGTGGCTCAGCTTTAAAGTCTTTCTTTAAGATTTCTATTCTGTGAAGCAGAGTGCTTGTTTGTTTAATTTCTGGTGCGAGGTGCCTGGAAAGGATGTTCCTGTGGTTATGACAAACAGAACCATTTTGTATGTAACCTTGCCTTGCACAAATGACTGGGTCACAAGAGGGTATAAGTGTATTTTCTGAAGTACAGCAAACAAGAACTGGAGGTATTTTGTAACTGTTTTGTAATCTTTTTAGTTTCATAAGCCTTTCTTGACCGTCTTTAAGACTTGGTCACAAGCTTCTTTCAGTATTTTAGATGGATTTCACAGTTTAACAAATCTCTTAATGCTCTCTTTGTCGTAATGAAAAGAGCTAGAAATGTTTGAAGTGTTAGTTTGATGTTTGAGGTTTCTGGTAACTTACAAAACCACAGTTGTAGCTGTCTTTAGATTCTCTCCTTAAACAGCATGTTCAACATAACATGTATTTAACATAAATGACTTGTATTGTTACATAATTTCTGTCATCAGGAGGGAGGTACAGAATGAACTAGGTATTTTTCTGGTTTCTATTAATAGAAAAACACTTAAAAGACTGAACCCAGAATTCAGAACAACAAGCCTTTATGTTGCCAGATGACAAAACTTACCTATCCCAATATGGTTTTATACTCCCAGTTTAACTGGGGATTTGGTTTTTTTTTTATTTTGCTAAGGTTGCAGTTCCACTCTTAATACTTTACTTTCCATAACCGTAACAGAAAACTAATAAAATTGATGATAGCTTTTGGAAATGTTTGCATGCTCTAGAATATTTGTTTCTATCTGATAATTTTAGAAACATTTTAATCTCATTCCACGATTTTGTACTTTTGATGAACCAAACCACTGTCCAAAGTCTATATGGCAGATAATACTGATGTTGAAATTGTCCAGTTTGACAGAACAGGTTTGGCTGATTTCCTGGGAAATCTCTGAATGGTCTTTTGTCAGTAACAGAAACAAAAATTGTGGAACCAATTTATTCGATCTCTATACTGTGTGTTTATTTGTCTTTAGTGTCAAAAACTATTAACACTTTTTTTTCTGCCTCCCTCCCCCCCACTCAGGGAGGCAATAATGCAGGGCATACCGTTGTTGTGGATGCTGTGGAGTATGACTTTCATCTTCTGCCAAGTGGGATCATCAATCCAAAAGTCACTGCATTCATTGGTAAGTGGGACATCTCTAAAGAACAGACAGGACTGTAGTTACAGACTTCTGGCACATTAAAATAACAAAATGTATCTGAGGACGTAAAGAATCAGGATTCTTTTTCTGAAGTTTTTCATAGGTCTGAACTGTTTTCTGTCTTCCTTATACTCCGTTAGTCATTTGTGAAGTTTGGATTACAGAAATTTATTTTTTCTTGGATAGTTCACCTTTGCTCTTATCTATTCTATCAATATAAACGGCTAGCTGCCCAGTGTATCTTCATTCTCCCATTCCCTCTTATTTTCTCTACCATTTGTTTCTTTTATTCTCAGAATACCACTCTCTCTTTTAATCTTCAACTCTGCTAAGTACTTACCAGTA
>VZTR01006331.1:17025-27128 GCA_013400775.1 Chaetops frenatus | reverse complement strand
AATAATTTTTAAAAAGAGTCCATGAAATTAATCCAGACAACTGATATCTGACTGTAGCATTTTTAAAGTGAAATTTCTAAATTTAATATTTTTAAAATAACAAGATCTGGAAATAGAACCTCAAATTTGAGCTCAATTCCAGTAAATTTGGTCAAAGGGTATGGCTTGTTCCAGTGAGTAATTCTCATGCAAGAAATGGTAATGCCTAGAGGATTACTGTTAGAGATAGTACCTATATAACATGAACCATGATAGGAAGAAAAAGATATGAGTTCATTTTGCTGTATGAATATCCAGTATACCTTTAGGTGGCATATTGGTTGAACTGCAATCCTACAGTTTATTTCATATGATTAAAATCAGAAATGGCAGAAAGGAGATTGCATATCAACAGTTCAACAGAAGGAAGCATGCACAGTTCAGTAGACAGAAAATTCAGTTTATTTCCCTGTTGCATGGTTGCTATGACCTGGCCTTCCTTAAAACCACTATTTCTTTGTAACTAGCAAGATTTGCTTACTGTTATCAAACACAAGCATGTTTATCTTGTTTCCCTGAAACAAACCTATAGTTTACTGCAGTAAATGGTAATAGTGCCATGTACGAATGGAAGCCTCTGCTGTTTTGGTTTATCATTCAGCTGATGAGAAGTTTAATTCTTAAGTCTTGTTATAAAAATGTATTAAAAAGATAAAGTGCAGGGAGATAAAAAAATTAGGCTCACTTCACGGCTACAGTCTGGCAGATTTTTATTCTTAAGTTTTCATCAGAATGTAAGAGTGGAATAATTGCATAACCAGAATCATAAAGGCTTGGGGTTTTATAGTTAAGAAACCTTCTTTAAGAGCAAGTGTACTTAGTTTTTCATAATAAAAAGATTCTAACAGCTTGTTTTGTTTACTTCAAAGATAGATGTGGTTGCTAGGTGTTGTGCTGAAACTGTATTCAAGATACACAACTTAAATTTCAGTATGGTAATACCTGATTATTTTATGCTTTACTAATGAGAGATGGCTGGTCCTTTTGAAGGCATTTTCTTGGGTTCAGTTTTATTAAATACTAATGTATACTAATTTTAAAGAAAGTAAAGCTATAAATCTGAATTACAAGTACTACAAGTGAAAACTAGAAGCTTCTTGGACTGTTTAATTTCAGGCTTATGGATCCTAGTTACCAAAAGGAAATAAACTGCAGTGGGAAGATTTCTAGTTACTCTTCAGCATGCTTTGGTATGTTAAAAGGCAACATACCTGGGTGGTAACACAAATACAAGCTTCCCTTAGAATGCATATAATATTATTTTAAAGAATATTTTGGCAAAAGGATACTGTTTTCCAAGGCTGTTGAACTGTGTAATTCAAGATCAGCTCAAATACTTGTCATAGAAACAGTAGTCTGGTGAAAGAGTAGCATGTCCTAAACTTTTAAAGAAACAGGCCTTCTGTTATATCAGTCAAAACACGATCTTTTACTCTATGAGATGACAGATGACATCAGTTGGACTTTGTATATTGAGGGTAAATACTGTATATTTAAGGGTTAAATACAGGGGGAATAAAAACAACAGCGGTGTTCTAAAGGAAGCTAAGGAACAAAGAACCAAATAGATTTAAAAAAATTACTAAGGTAACATCTGTTGCTCTTAAACTTGGCTTACTAGTTTTGAATGTTAGTGCCACTTCAGCATGGATTGTCTTTGTGTCTCTTCATCCCAGCATATAGATTCTAGAAAGAAAACAGCATTATGAGAACAAAGTTAGTGAAGGAATGTAGTGGGGGAGGGAGGAAGGAATTAGAGGAGATTGGCCATCTCTCATTGTAGAGGGATAATGGTGCAAATTGTCCTTAAGCCTGTTGTGATAGGATAACNATTTACTTTTTCATAAAACATTTTCTGTTGGTGAGACAAATCTTAAAGTTTGGAAGCTTTATCCAGATCATTGACAGTAATAGCAGTATCAGCCTCTGCAGCACAATTAACACCCAGAATGGGAAGTAGTTTGCTGTGCAAGGGTTTGGCTCACTGCTTGTCCTTGCCAGGATGAGACTGTGTAAGCATCAGGCTCTAACAACAGAAGGATAATAGTGTTTATAGTTAGGAAAAAATTGTTTTGAAGATAAATATAAAATTTCACTTATTTCTTCTGCTTGAGAAACAAAAGAGGGCAAGTGTGTCTGCCCAGCAGAAATATATATTTAGAAACAGTACTCTGTACATCCTGTTTGATTCTTTCACTGTTTCTTTACAGAAATTTTAGAGTAAAATATCTATCTGTCCTTACTCTGCCTTTAAAATGTAGCTTGCAGGAGGATCCTAGAGAAATTCTGCTTTTGTTGTTGGTATCAGAGTTGCTTGCCTGGCATTAGTCACAGTTATTTTACCTTTTAATAATTCTTATAAAAATAAATTTGGAGACTACATGTCCTTCAGGCTGTGTTTCCTAATTATTTGTGTCAGGTTTAATGTTATTGACTGACATTAATACTTGTTACTTTCCAAGGTTTCCTATATACTAATGCTGTCTTGCTGGTCTGACATTTACTTGCAGATACAGTTTTCTTTTTTAGTGGTTGCTGTTTGTCTCCTCTACTGAGTCAAGTTGAAGTCTTGTCACTGACTCAGTTCTATATAACCTTTTGTTGTTGTTTTTTAATCTTCCTCTGGTCTCTGTTCAAGGTTCAGAACACGATACCTTCAGGTAGAGAATTTTTTATACTAAAAGGAGGTAATGTGAGGTTTGAGTAGGTGTCCTTTGATGTGCTAGACTGTTTGCTCAGTCTGGAAAGGGGAGTGGCCTCTCAGACTGATTAACTGGAGTCGCCCAGATTACATAGTGCTAATTTCATTGTTCTGCTTAGGTTTCAGAATCAGAGAACTTTTGTCTGCACAGCCTCACTTACTTTGAGGAAGAGCAATATGTAAGATTGTGTGTAAAAGACATGCAGGGAAGAATGATCTGCTCAGGCAAAGAAAAGGAACATCAAGTGATACCGAAAGATCTTTAGTTTCCATATCTGTTAGTCTCTGTGTAGGGTTCTTGTTCTTGAACCAACAGTGACAGTTCTGAGAGCTTGATGTATGGCAGTTGCCTTATTTTGTATGTTCAAAAGTTGTACCTTTTTTTTTCTTTTCCCTGGCTTCTTGAACCCTGAAAAGCACCTGTTGAGAGGCTGTCACCTGTTGAGACTTAATTTGGGAGCAGGATGTTGGTGCAGGAGTAAGACAGAAGGGTCTGCATGTAATTATTGTGGGAATTGTAATGGCCTGAACCTGTTGCAGTGGAAGAAGACAATTGTGCTTTACTTTATTTCCTATCCATTTGTTATTTTCCCATGTCATCTTCCCTTACCAGCATTTGCTGTTGTCCTTTATTTTGTTCACAGATTGCTTTTATTTCAGATCCCAGGTTTTGTTTAGCTAAGCTAAATAGGCTTTAGACAAAACTGCAGTTTTTCAGGCTATTTTTCTGGTACACAACAGTTCTGTCATAGTGCTCCCTGTAAGGACAGTCTTACCTTGGATTTGATGTTGCACTAATGATCAGTACTCTACTTCTGTGGAGGTACTAAATTGGCTTAAGCAGCCTCACGCTTTCCTCTCTGCCTTATAGGGCATACTGCCACCACCTTGTTGCCAACACAGCTATCTGCAAAGCTGCTTGGAAAAACATGTTAAAACTCTGCTTTCTTTCCCAGGTTGTCAGCTAAATAATCATCTGCATTAGGAATAGTGTCTTATGTGTTTAGTATCCTTGGCAATGGATACTGAAATGATCTATGTGTGCATATTTGGTTGACCATTAAATGGCAGCATGAACACTTCAGACAGACATAGCAACATTTGTCTGAATGCTATAACAGAACAAATTGGTGCCATGCTGGGACAATCTTGACTGCTATGTAAAAATTAATACAGCAGGAAAATACTGTAATTGACTTACTGTTCAGAGATTTTCTGTTACTGAGGAATCTGAAGTTGTACCAACGACAGGATTGGAGAAGGGAAGAAAAGAATAATTTGTAAGTTTTTAAAAAATACTGAATCAGAGAAGTTTGTAAGTTTGGGTGTAAAATGTTCATGAATTCAAAGAAATTTTTGAACTGTAGTTCAAAGATTATTTATTGCAAGAATGAGTTGTGGGGGTTTGGGTTTCTTTCCTTTTGTTCCTTTTCACCTATAGAATTTTTTGCCCGTAAGTTGCTAAGAAATTTGAATGACTGGATATATAAGAAGAACAAAGGAACTGACTGAGCCCTGGGTAGAAGGGTATTCGTTTATCTGGGTACTTAAGAAGAACAAGAGAAGTGTCTGAGCTCAGGGGGATGGGGGATACCTTGGGAATTGGGCTGGAGGAGCGGCGGGCACTCTCGCTCAGGGTTTTTCTGAGGAGAAGGTTGGGAGCGGCTGCTGCTTTTGCGGCTTTTGCGAAGAGGAGTTTGTGGCTGCTGCGAGCCCCGGCCAAGAGCTGCTTCATTATGCCGATCAGGTGAANAAGCCAGACAGCTCTCACTGGGTTCCTGCTTCTGTTTGTTGTTAATGCCATAGTAGTTGTTGTTTGTTTGCTTTATTATAAATACTAGTAAAGAACTGTTATTCCTATTCCCATATCTTTGCCTGAGAGCCCCTTAATTTCAGAATTACGATAATTCGAAGGGAAAGGGTTTACATTTTCCATTCCAAGGGAGGTCCCCTGCCTTCCTCAGCAGACACCTGTCCTTCAAACCAGGACAGAGTTTATTTGCTGCTCCTTTGGAATTAATTTTGAAATATCTCAGTGGAGCTATTAAACTTACTCAGCCTGACTATAAGAAACTGTTTTAAGCTGTTGTTTCTGTCAGTAGTTGCTTTCTTAGTTGTGGCCAAGGTATTCTATCTCTCTTTTATTTCAGGAATAGTAGTTGTACCATTGACAATATTATTATGATCAGAAATCTCTAGAAAAAGACAGCATACAGAAGAGACTGATAAATCTTAGACATTAAATGTCTCAAAAGTGTCAGTTTTATCATACTTTTTTTTTCTTAATGCCTTAGTTTACGTCTCTATGTAATGCCTTCAGTGTATCAGATCTTCTATGTGACCTGTTATTTGTTGGAAAAATACACATATATGTCATCAGTACTGTAGAACAAGTCTGTACCGTGAGGCTTATTGGTCTCTTAATTCACTAAGTGAAAACTCTTCCTGTGTTGCTATATCATTCTTCCTCAAGAAAAAAAAATCAAAAACAAACTGTCAATTGCCGTGAAAGAGCTTGTTTTTCCTGGCTGGTTTTTTTTTGTCTTCTGCATGTATATAGAAGTGTAAAAGAAATGCATCCAAAGTTGTATGTTTTTAAACCATCCATGGCTCTTTGATATTATTCTTCAGCATAGAGCTGTACATACAGTAATAATGGAAGAGTTTGATTTTACATTTGCCTGATTGACTTTACAGTCAAGACTTTCGGGGTTGCTTGACGGGACTTTTTTTGTGTTCACACTATACAGAACCTGTATAGAGGTTATAGAGGTTCAGCAAGTAATTAAACCAAAAATCTGACATTGGAGGAAAAATTGCGAGCTAGAAAACTAATTTTTTACAACAGTCTTCCTTTTGTCTGCAGTCTTAACAATTACAAATTTTTTTTTCCTGGGATGAGTTCCAACTTGGTGGTTAATTTCCAGGCAGGCCATCATAAGGTTTCCCCAACACCTTCCCCAGTGCAGTTAATTTCTGTTCTAAGAGTTTTTATCTTGCTTAGAAACTTGCACCCTTGTTTTTTGTTCATCCAAACAGGTGTCTTTAGTTTTTATTTCAGTTTATATTGCTGTGATGTCTTTGTCTCTTAGTGCTTGATTCAAGAACATTGAAATAAGTTGAAAGCTTTTCTGCCTTATGTCTCGGGCTGTAAATAAAACTTTTTTGTTAGCATAAATAAGAAGCAAATGTTGAAGGCTCTGGTGTGGGAGTTCAGATGCTTAGAGGACAGGTGGTTCTGGGCTGAGAGCTATTGGCATTTGGGAGAAGGTTCTTTGGTATGAGATTGTTTGATTTGGTGCCTGAACTGTGATGGAAAAAAAAAAGCAGCCTTGAAAACTGTGCCTTTTATTGACAAAATTGCTCAGGCTCACAAAAGATTGCAGATGCTTTTCAGTCTTAGAACCAGCATTGTCTTCTTGAACCTAGAAGGAATTTTCTGCTCAGTGTTCTTCCAAAGACTTGCTTGTTTGCAAGACTGAGGAAGATTGTCTCAGAAGTGATACTGCAACATTGTAAATCTATTGCTAAAATAATCTGAGTATTAGGGAGCAGCAAGCTTTGTGTGCACAACTGGGTTTTTTTTAATATTTTTTTCCTGAGTGCTCTATTAAGGCTTTATGATTATAATCAAAGTTCAAAAAATTACAGACATTGGTTTTGGTTTCCAGTGCTCATTACATCTTTCACGATCTGAAGTTCTGTGACTGTCTGGTAGTATTTATGCTACATCCATGTAACCTTTTTGTTTTTTCCTTCCCCCTCAATAGAAAAGACTTTCAGTTTATGGGTCTGACAACAAGTGTAGAAGCTTTGCCAGTCAGCTCATTTGTTTTCTTGGCTTAAATGTCAGCCAATTTAACCAGACTCATACTGTGTTTTTTCACTTGGCAGTTGAGAGAACAGAGCCTTTGATAATTAACATGGAGTTATTAATCAGTACGACATATCTAATCTAGGGAGATCTATCAAATAGTACATCGCTGTTGATTTTGCTGTTTGATATTGCTTGAATCTATGTGGGAGCGAATACATGTCTATATTTTAAAGAATATAAACTTGCTGTGGTTACCTAAGTGAAGCTTTTTGGGTCCAGAGAAAGAAGAGAAGCATAGGATATGAAAAAATGACTGCAAAATTTGATCTTTTGTGCAAATTTGGTGTTTTTCAGTATTTTAAATTCTGTACCAGTAGCATAGTTAAATATGCCTGTAGTAATGTTCAATATATTTTTTTTACTTAAAAGATTATTTTAAAAAAAACCACCACAAACCCCTTCTACTAATTTCTGTCCATTATTCTTTAAAGGCAAAGGGATCGGGTGTGTGGGGGGGTGAAGATAAGGAAAAGTATTCATAGTCTAAATTAAATTCGGACAGGGTAATTTACATATATTTCCTCTCTTTGGAGTGGTCCTTCCAGTTGATGATCTAGATCAGGAGCTGAATATAGATGCTCTCATTCACTTAGGGAGGAGCGTATTTGCCTATATTAACTAGTAAAACTATCCTCAGATAAGAAATTAACCTTCGTGAATACCTTTGTACCTCTTGTTTTGAGTAATTGTTTGGCTGTGATTCTATAGGTACATAAAAAATGGCTTCGCTGGGAAAGTTTAGTTCCATATTGAATATTGTTCATAAGGAAAAGGCTGTGAGGGTCCTTTTGCCCTTTGTGCACTGGGGAGGTCAGACTAAGCCGTGGTATTTGACTTTGCAGTTTTCTTTCATCAGTAACATAGGCCTTGTTTGTCAGGTGTCGCTTATATCTGTTCAATGTCAGTTCTTTGACCCAATGCAGCATAAAGCTAGTAATTTTTTAAGTAGCTGTGTTCCTGACAAGAGAGTCTAGTTGACCAGTCTCATGTTGTTTCCAAAGGCCACGTGTGGAAAAATGCAATAGAAAAATTTTTTCACTGATATGAACAAATGTGAGTTGAGACAAATACAAAGAACAGACGCAATGACTAAAATTCCTTGTTGTAATTCATTCTTGTAGAGTAGAATTCTGAGTCTAAGGAGGTACATCTGCACTATATGTGAATTTTATGAGTGCTCAAAGTGGTTGTTTGTGATCTTGGATAAATTATCCGTATGTTTTTCTCATTAGTGTAATTAATAGTTTGCTCTGCATTCAATGTGCAACTGATGTCATATTGATACTGATGTCAATGGTTGTGTTTATTTTTTAGATTCAGGTAGATTGAGAACAGTTTAACATGATGGAAAGCTGGTTTTCTTTTTAGAATAAGGGGACAATATCCTTGACAGTTGTTTCCTATTTCTGTTTGTAATTAATACCATTTGCAGCACTCTTGAGTTTTTCTGACCTCTCTTTCTGACACAAGGAGTTAATAAGGAGTGCTGTTACCTGTTTTCTTTGATGTCTTATGCCTGGGCTTTAGTTTGCTAACCCATCTTTAAGGGCCATGCTGTGTCCATGTTATTAGGTAGGGTTTCTGATCTCTCCTTTCCTCCCACTTCGGCTGTTGTCTTACAGGTGAGTTTTCCAGAACAAGAACTGCCTTTAGATGTTTGGAAAATAGATACTGCCTTGTAAAACAGCCTGTAAAAACAGTCAGGTTACAACTTCAGTGTGTATCTAAGTGGAAGAGTAATTTTAAAATGCTTAATCTCTACATAGATGGATCTCAATGCAATATAACTTACGGAAACAGAAGAGTCAGCATGTAGACTGATCCAAAGCTAATTGAAGTTGAAGGACAGGTTCCCTTTGACTTCAAAGGGCTTTGAATCAGCAAAATCTTAGTGAGCTTTTGGTATTTGTGACCCTCCTGAAATAAACTGGCTAAAATTTAAGCTGTTAAATAGCTTTATTGGTTTTGAAAATTTGAACTGAATTTGTTTAAACTTACAAGGATTAAGCACACATAGCAATTGTGTATGAAGATCTTAATGCATTCCTTTTTTCACTTCCAAGAAATCAAGAGTCTGGGAAATTTAAGTAAGCGGTAGGGGTTTTGAGAATTTTAGCCATTGGCAGTATAAGACCTCTGAATTTTGGTGAATACATGAGTGCAGAATCTAGCTGAGTTACTGCTTTGAAATCAAAATGCTTTCATGTCTGCTATACAGCCTGGATGTTGTGAACATATGTGTGTGCTAAATGAGAAGTGCTGTCCTTCAGGAATCATGGGAAGGATTGGTGTGATTCAGAGAAAGTGAACCAAAACACACCTGTTTAAATCTGATCTTACCTGGATCATTTAAAAAAATGGAGCTTGTTTTCAGAACTGTATTATAAAGTTCACTTAGACATTGGGTTTGAGACAGGGGTTTAAGACTAGTGAAGTGAACTGAGTTAATGACAGCGAATGTTGGAAAATAAAAAAGGTAAATTTTAGCATTGTTTTCAAGGATTAACTTACATTGCTGTTAAGGACAAAAAGGCCAGTTTTTCAGGGTTATACTGCAGATTTTTGTAAGAAGGAGCAGTTCATTTTATACAGTGTTGCTTCCTTTATTTCATATCAGTATAAGGTTTGAACANAATCTGATCTTACCTGGATCATTTAAAAAAATGGAGCTTGTTTTCAGAACTGTATTATAAAGTTCACTTAGACATTGGGTTTGAGACAGGGGTTTAAGACTAGTGAAGTGAACTGAGTTAATGACAGCGAATGTTGGAAAATAAAAAAGGTAAATTTTAGCATTGTTTTCAAGGATTAACTTACATTGCTGTTAAGGACAAAAAGGCCAGTTTTTCAGGGTTATACTGCAGATTTTTGTAAGAAGGAGCAGTTCATTTTATACAGTGTTGCTTCCTTTATTTCATATCAGNAAGGTTTGAACAAATATGTCTCTGCCAGCTTTTGTAGGTTTTATCAGTGTCATATCAGATTGCTTGTCCTCATTCTGTCTGCAGAAGACTAGAATTCGCATTAGTTGCATTCAAGTGTATGCATCTATCTACTGTGACATCTGAAATGCTTGATTTGGGTATGACTTACTCAGAGTAGAGTAATTTACAGAATACAGTAGTCAAGCCCGTGGGCTTTGTTCTAAAACTAAATAAAAAAATAACTGTATTCTTCTCACAGTCATTAAGAATTTGGGGAAACATTGCTTCTGCATGTATATTACTAATCAAGTAACTCCATTTTGTATTTAAACTAGATTTACTGTTAAAGGGAGATAAGTATGCATCTACTGTTAACTGGTAAAAATGAGTATCAGACAATTTGGACTTTTCTGTGAAAGTGCTGTCATTTTAGAGAACCAGTGTTAGGTTTGGATTGTATAGATCATATTTTCAAAGCTCTGTTCACTGGTGTCTTGTCTAAAACTTCCAAGATTGAGCAGGTTCTGCAACTTTGGCCATGAGAATAAAGAAGTCAAAAAGA